>JARHVA010000730.1:3122500-3412500 GCA_037957365.1 Torreya grandis | reverse complement strand
GATGGCTCATGGTTAGTGTGTAAAAGTGATGTAATTATTATTTACCTCCTCATTTTAGTACTTACTTATATATTACACTTTAGATTATCAAATATATAGGAGTTAGTGTAACTCGAGCTTTGTGGAGCATTGCATTTATTATTGTACTTATATTGAGGTAGCACACATAATGGAAATGTGATTTATTATTATTATAAATTGATAGTAGAGGTTTAATTATTGTACCATCTATGTCTATAATTTATTATGATAACTTTCCTTATGTATTTATGTTATGTTACATAAAATTCTAGAGATTGGTTGAAGTTATTGTTATATGTTTATAAAACTTTAATATGCTTGTTAGTATGTTAAAAATCACTAATTATATTCTCAAGATGTAATATAGTTACAAGATAATTGTTGAGTAAATAATTTTAAAACAAATTACTACATTATTTAAGTAAATCACTCATCCATTCATATTTAGTTAACAACCTACATGCTCAAACTATTTTTCCACCACCCAAATGTTAAAACCATACATAAAACATGTGCCATAGAGTGGTGAGATCCTAAAATATTATAAGTTACCTCATTAAACATGTGGTATACATAAAAATTATAATAAAATAAATAAGTATGTCACATGTGACTATTACACCACTTGGTTAATCTAAAATTGCATACCTTCAACTCATTCCTTGGAGTGAAATCCTTCACCAATACTAAAATGTTAGAGACTATCTCATTGTTTTTGGTGTGATAAAAATAAAATAATTAGAAAATATATAATCATAAATACTAGGATCACTTAATAGTAACACTACTCTCCAAATTACTAGGTAGAATTATTAACCCAAGGAAGCATTACCTAAACACCCTCCCTCAATTCTAAACTATGAGAAGATGGAGATGAAAGTATATACATAAGTAGATAAAAAATGATGATAAATAGGAAAAAATAATAGTGGGTATGCCACACTCATGTCACTACACAAAAAGTCACCATGAATTAAATTAATCCATAGAATTCATCCTATGGGTTATGAAAAATAAAGTCACTGAATAAGATACCCATGTACAAATGAGGAATCTAGAAAACACACAAAGGTTCAAAATGTAAAAGTTCACAAAAAAAACATACTAAACAAGGATCTTAAAAATTAAGGAGAAATAAATCAATATCAGCACCACATTACCCTATACTACTAATTAGGTGGAGGGATGCAAAAAAGTTTGAATGAATGGGATGAATCCACTACTCAAACACTAACAAAGTGACATTGTATGCACTAGAATATTTTTCTATGTACTTAAGGATATGATATATTAATGTATATAGGTTTATGGAGATGTTGACATGTGGGACACATCCCCCTTATTTAGTTATATGGGTCCAATATATTTGGATAAATGAGTAATCTATGGAATTAGTGCATTGGATAATGCTCAACATACATTGGGATTAGGAGGTTATCCATCCATTGTTACTTATATATATGTCTATAAAAAAGAGGTGAATATAATTGTAAATCAGGCAAGTAAGTATTGAGTATTCTATTTAGTAGAAGGATATTGGATGATGCCTCCTCGAAGAGACATTATGGAATTATTGCTTCCTTAAGGAGTATTTTATGATGTTACCCTACCTAAATTGTATTATTCTATTTATACATATATTGAATATTTAGACATCTTGGCCCACCAATATTTATTGTGTTGAGTTGATATAAATTATATTATTCATTAATTCTAATTATTATAAGTGTCAATCATAACAAGTGGTATCAGAGCTTTAATTTGGACAATTTATGTGGGGAAAAACCCTAGTTTTATTGAATTGTTAATATATAAATTGGTTGTGAAAATTTTCACAATTTTTTTACTAAATCTAAAGAATATTTTAAGTAAATCATAATAAAAAAAATCTATATTTTATGATCAATTTGAGGGATTTATTGATATTTAAATATTCACTCTACAGTCTAATTTTTTTGGAATTTATTCATAAAATTTTCACTAAAGTTACATTATCATGCATGGAAGATATATAAAAAAAATTATACTTTTTGGATCAATTTCACATGATTTATTGAAATTTTAGGGTTTTTTCATTAACCCTACTTTTTATGAATCATGAAGTTACAAGTATTTTTTGAGGAGGATGATATTGATTTTAGATACTAGTTTCTCCTTTTTAAGGAGAATAATGTTTGAAAATTTTAGTGGAAAAACATCTCTACAATTTTATTTATGGTCCTATATCACTTTGGTGGGATGAGCTAGGAGTAAAATTATGGAAGTTTTCATGGGAAGAAATGGAATGGATTTTCCTACATCAATGGGATATAAAAGAAAAAGTGAATGAAGTAGAAGAATAAAATAATGATGATGAAGAGAATAAAGGTGATGAAGAAGCAAAAACAAATGAATAAAATGAGGGTAATAAGAAAGGGCATACAAGTGATTAAGAAGAAAAATACACAACATATGATGATGATGATGTGGCTATAGATGGTGTAGAAGCAGGGGTAGAGGATATAAAAGAGGAACAAGAAGGATTGGATGATTAGGATTTAAATATTTTGGCTCTAATGAAATCGGAGACAATTTTATTAGATGCATTCAAAAGAATAAGGTCATTGTGTCTATAAACCCTATTAGTAAGTATAATTACATCAATATAGATGTAGGTCAACATCTACATGTTCAAGCAAAGAATAACAAGGAGGCTCAACTAGATGGTTAGAACATTCAGGTTTTTAAAGATTTGAAGGTCACTATGAATGAATATGTTTTTCATCCATACTTTTATGCTTTGGATATGTATGGTGTGGATATGGTTATTAGATATCCATGGTTAGAGACTTTAGGAACAATCATTTTTAATGTTAATAAGAAGTTCATAAAGTTTTGGTATAGGAAAAATAAGGTCACTTTACAGGATATCATAGTTGGAAAGGCACAAATAATAGCTAAAGTAGAGCATGAGGATGAGATTGAAATAGGTGATGAAGATCAGAGGAATATTCATATGAGGACATAGATTAAAAATCAATACAAGTAGAAAATAACACTTCATCTACTCAAGAGATAAAGAAACCACCGAAGGAAAAAGTGAAAGAGGTAGAAGAAAAGCTGGATAAGGGTAAAGTATCAAAAAATGTTGACGTATTTAAACACCCACATAATGATGAGAGGAAACAATCATGGAGCCATGTGAAGGAGTGTTACAACAACAATCACTTTGGATATACAAGAAATCAGATTATAAATCACTATAGATATGTATGAAAGACAAAGAATAACTACTATGGTTAGGTATGGAATCAAAGTATCATAGTATCCTATGGAACATGGAATCAGTGGGGACATTACTATGACTATGAATGGAATAATAACTATCATGGTCATCAAAAAAATTATAGTATCACAATGTAATATGGTACATTCAATCAAAAGAGGAATAATTATGCATAGACACTAATGTGGTAAAATTATAATCATGAATGAAATAAAAATATAAAAATGAAATGTGAAAACAATGTTAGAAAGATATCACCTACCAAGATCACATATGGATGGTTAGATGATCGATCTTGGAGACAAGTGTGAAATGATTTGAAGAACACTCATTATTTAGTTTCTTCTTATGTTTTAGGTATGAAAAATGTCAAATAAGGAAGGAATGCTATGTACCTAGGGATATTATATATTAATGTATATGGGTTAATGGATATGCCAACATGTGGCACACATCTCCCTTAGTTATATGGACCCAATATATTAGGATAAATGGGTAACTTGTGGAATTAGTGCATTAGGTAATGGTCAACCTACATTGAGATTAGGAGGTTATCCATCCATTGTTTTAGATAAAGGTAAAAATAGGTTTTGATGGAATCCCAAAACCCAAGTACAAGGAAAGAAAGATAAAGCTTCAACTCGCACAGGCAGAACCTAAAAACTACTATAGAGAAGTAGCAAAAACAAGTTTTAAATGGACCCAAAATCACCAGAGAGACCACTGGTCAAAACCCAGATTTAACATAGATCTGGCTACACCATAGATAGAAGATTACAAAAAGAAACCAGAGAATAGGACCAAAAAACATAACCAGCAAGAAGACCTAGACTATTCTTCCAGTTCCAAAATCATTTTCATAGTTTCTTTACCTTTCACAATAGTATCCTGAGTGGTAATTGATGCCAACTTGGCTCCCTCTTGTGTAGCCTTCTTTCTTGAGCTTTGTCTCATCCTTTTGCTAGGCCCCTCCAAAGATTTGGTCTCTTCACTAGCTCTTTTTCCAATATTGGCAGCTGCAGCACAAATGTTGGACGTTACTTCCTCCATTTTCATTTTGTTCTCCCTAATGAGTTCCTGAAGGTTATTCTCATAATCTTTGAGCTTGATTGGGATATCTTTTATCTATTTTTACATGTTGTTAATTTTGTTCCATGAAGTTTTCTGGTTATCTTCCATAATTTCCACTTTCATTTTGAGATCCTTAATCTCCTTACACATCCAAGAATCAAGTTGGAGAGAAGCCTCTGATTTGCAATTAACCCAACTCATAGGTGTGTGCTTTCCATCATTCTACCTTTTCTCTCTCCATTCCTCAAAATTCTTATTGGGACTGTTCCCGCCTTCTTCAAAGTGATCCTCTCGGCCCCTTTGATACTGTTCTTTTGTTTCAGTTTGAATTTCCATGTCCATTTCTTGATTGTCATCCTGAATTGTATTTTCCCTTTCGTTTCTTGAAACAAGGTCCTCAATAGGGCCATCGTGGACAGTATCTTCCTTCGACACTTTCTAATTTTCCTCAGTTTCTTCTTTACTATTTTTAGATTCCTCCTCTTTGCTGACTCCTTCTTTCTCATTCTTCTCTTGACATTGTTCGTCCTCTTTTGAATTTGTATTCCAGCTTTTAGTACCTTCTTCTTCCTCCAGATTTTCCTCCCTAGGTTTATCAATTCTCTCCCGCTCTGTATCTTCTTCTACATTCTGATTTTTGGCGTTGGGGAACTTGTTATCCATCCATTGTTATCTATATAGAGGTCTATATAAATGAGGTAAATATCATTGTAAATTAGGCATGTGTTGAGTCCTATATTTGATAGAAGGATATTTAAATTTGTCCCATCGAAGAGACATTGTGGAGTTATTCCTTCCTAAAATATTATTGTATGGTGTTTCCATATATTAAGGCTATTATTTTATTTCTAAATATATTTCATATTTTGATATCTTGGCCAAACAATATCTATTGTGTTATGTTGATCTACATTATATTTTGCATTAATTATAATTATTATAAGTGTGAATCATAACATATCTCCATATCATTCTAAAAGAGAATATTGAATTATCAAAGGAGATAATATGAGATTGGGATTCACTAGAAAAGATACAGTTTAAGTTTTATGAAACTATCAACCTTTGAAAATGTGGTGTTGAAGATATAGATAAAATATCTCAAGAAAATATCCCTAGTGGTGATGGGAGAGACTGACAAATGAAATAGTAAAAGGTATACAAACTAAGGTACATATGTATGAATGTAGACTAGCATGTAAAATCAAATCCCCCATGTCACTTTATAATTTAGTTCAAGTACAATATATACCAAAAATAATAAATGAAAAATAAGGAAGACACTATGTACGATAGAATAGCTCCAAACAAGGACATTGTAAACCTATTAAAGAATTCATCACAAATATAAGAGTTACCTAAAACAACAAGGGAACACTATGGTCCAAAAGGGTAAAAATAAATACAAATCACATGAAAAATTAGATATCAATCACAGTTGAAAATGTTTCCAAGATACGGAAAAGTGAAATAGTAGATGAAGAAGCAAATCCCCACATACAAATGAAGGTAGACAAGGCTGAAATAAAATCCCCCCCCCCATAGCTATTATATTAAGTCCCCCTCAAATTTGTAACTTTATTATTTTATTGAAATTTAAATTAAAATATAACCAATTAAATGGTCATAAAAAAAATGCACTTTTACAAAAAGTGGCACTCAAAAGTGAGATACTGATCAAAAGTTACTATGATTCCAATTTTTCATCATTAATGGTCCAAATTAAATAAGACTCCAAAAAATTTAAATGAAATTAGGACCCAAAAATTGATTTCCCACTTCATTAAAATGTGGCTGGTTTGAATTTATCCCAAGACCTCCCTCTTGACAATGGTCTACAAGAAAAAGATTTACCACTTCACCTATTGCTTAGTTTGAGAGATTACTTTCAAAATTTACTTTTAAACCATTTTTAAAGTAAAAAAATAAGTCCATAAATACTCATACATGTGAGGTATGACACATGTATCTAGTAAAAATATTCAAAAAAAATGTTTCTAATAAGTTATTTCATTCTTACCACTCATAGGTTGTTGAAATGGGTGAAAGCTAACTTCACGAAAACTCATTGCAAGATTAAAAAAAGAATGGATCCATGAGTCTTATTGTAACATCTCAAAAATATATATAACCTACTAAAAAATGGTATTTCCTAGTCCAAGATGAAAGAGGAATAAATTTTCTATGATCTCTAGGAATCATATCTCATTTTGAAGTTTATATGGCCTCAAACTAGTAGAAAACTATATAATTGTGTAGATGATGAAGATAGACTACCAAGTATCTATTTAAGATACTAAAAAAGCTATACAACCTACTCCAAAATGCTAATTTTTTTATGGAATGGAATTTGGGTATGATACAGCCCACTACAATAACCAATAGTTAGATTAATTTTGTTCTCTTTTGATCACATGAAATTACGTATAAAATCATTTACATCTATCTGTTTATTACTTGACATCTAAATGAATCAAAAGTAATAAAATTAACCCACTAGATAAATATAATCCATTTTTTAATGAAACATTAAATCAAAATTCAAGCTGAATAACTATTAATCAAGTACAATAAAATGAAAAAAGTATAATAAATACTAAAATAGTCCATAAATCAACCATGAATAAGCTATAACCACTACTATTTAAAATTTCATATTTTTACATATTTCATATCCATTATTGTTATTAATTATTCACCAAATACTATAATATAATATATTATAATATCAAATATATAATATAATGAATATAGTAGTAAAAATGATCTACTCAAATAGCTCTATGATCCATCTCATAGCCTAAGTATAATCCCAAAGCTTAGAGTAGCTGACAGATGAAGAGCATCATCTAAGTTTTTTACCTCCAACCATAGACCAATAGTCTCTCACACATATCCCATCTAGGATTGGTCATACCATTCATGGAGGGGTTGATAATAAAAATGTAGATATCAATAAATCAATTGGAACCAATGTGTGTACTATCACTATTACATGAAAAAAATCAAATAGACCATGGAATCCAATCCTCTATTTAAATGGAATCAACATAAACATGTAAATTATAAGTATTTTCAAATGACAATGTCTCATATATAACATTAATTTGGATAAATTTTTCATTAAAAAATTCATATTTAATAATATGAGTCATTTTCACTCACATATAACTCTTTACTAGTTAATCATGACTTAACATGATATTAGAGTATTGTTATATGATTTACCCACTAGAATACTCATTTATGTATCTATTGTTATCCAAATATAGTATACATATAAATATTAAAAACCATAATAGTATAACTTCAATATGCAATCAATACCATGAATCAATAAATGATGTAAGCAAACATTAATCATGAATCTAATTATTTTAAAACATTAAACACCAAGATGTCAACATATATTTTTCAAGTCATTATAATCCATACTAGACATGTTTATTAGACTAGAATAAGAATAAAGTTGTTCTATGTCTTTATTTTTACATATCTTCCCTTTTAGTTCACATATCTGCAAGTATACACAAATGATATAAATATTTAGTTCAACATAAAAAAACCTTGTAATTCATAACATTTCTAATAGAATAAGGTCATATTAGAATATTATCCATTTTAGTTATGCTTTAACATATAACTTGCCTTAGTCCATATATCAAAGATTCATTAAAACAATTAAAAAATCTAAATGATCATATAATATTATATGTTTTATCCATATATTAATTACCAAGTAACAACTTATGATCAATACCTTTATCTATATATATGCACTAAACTCCATTATAAATGATATTTATTTTGACCACTTAAAAAAAAAAATTCCATTATCACATATAAATATATATCATATGCACAAATAATTACATATGATTATAAATATCTCAAATATATTTTAGTTAAGTCATTAAAAAATAGGTTACTAAGCCAACACAAAATCCACCATCATTCTTCACCTATTGATCAACTAAACCTTATACATAACTTTCAAATAGAACTTTGTTTGTACATTTTTATGTCTCTAATTTTAAACAAGATAAAATTTATACTCACTTAAAGTTATTTAACTCAAGTAGGATAGGAATCAATAAGATATTTACTATATTTATTCATAAAAACCTTGGATACAATCCTCAATACCTACAACCATACTAGTTTGCCTAGTTGAGAAATAAGATCATATATACATGTTTAGTAATTATTTTCATATATAATAAAAATGTTATTATTTATGTCCATATGTATAATAATATATCCTTTCATAAAAATTACTATGTTCATTCAAATCACATTATCTGAACAAGCCTTCAATTCGATCATACAATTTCACTAAGTCAAGGTAGGCAAAACTACAAATATACTCATTTAACACTATATCGAGATAATATAACCAAAAATAATTTATAAAACATGAAAATAAATGATTTTAAAAGTAAATATAAGTCCAATATATTTAGATACAACTTTATAATACAATAGAAATTTAAAAGACATAACCCCCTACTAGTATTAAAATATACTACCTAATTGAACATAAGTATTCAAAGTCTATGCATGATATTTCCTATGTATAAATATATATGAATACATACATACATAAACACACACACACACACACACACACACACACACACACACACACACACACACACACACACACACACACACACACACACACACACACCTTGACACCTTAGCCTTAGACTTCATAATACAACCTCTGGGTAGAATCTATTAAAACCCATAAACCTATACTATGAAAATTAGAATTTACTCATGAATCGAATAATATTTCAAACCCTTTTAAAAATTCAAGTATATCAAAGGATAAATAGTACAATTTGAATCCAATTAGGAAATTATTCTGGAATTATCATATCAAGTCTAAGTTCATGTAAAAACATAGGGTTAATTTAATAGCCCTTTAACATGATTCCAAAACAAACCTAGTTCAAATCCCTATATCTTATATGCTAGGATTTAGTTTTATAGGTTTGATGATGGAATTGAGTTCAATTGTCAAGTCTATAGACCTATAATTTCTAGGTTTATAGGTAAGGTTGTTGTTAGGTCCATCAATCCACACTTTAACAAATACAACAAAACCCATATTATTTATCTTCAAACTTTTAGAAATTTTAAAATAAAAATCAACTATATATTAGCAATATTTTGTTAAATTCTTGGACTAATCATATATTTTCCACTAGCCAAGTTTCCTTCTCACCTTTCTCCTTCTATGATCATGTTCCTTCCTCATTTTTTCTCTCTTTTTATTATTTTTAAATAGTCCATGCACATTTTTGCATGACCAAAAATTTATCCTACTTGATTGAAATTTTCCCATCATGTAACTCCCCTATTAAGTACACCACTCTTCTTTTTCTTTTAGTTATATTCATAGTTAAATCATGATATCCAAGTATGGCATCTGGATAATCACCATTCCCTTTTTGTAAGGTCAACTCTCAAAATCATAAAATTAACAAAATTAATACCTAATTAAATTTTATATTACTTTTGAAATTTTGAAATAGAAAATCAAAATGAGAGAGAGTTTCATGAATATTTGAAAAGAAACCTAATTTTATTTTCCTTGCTAGTTAGTTGTGAAATTTTTTACTTCAGGATGCAAAGAAAATCTCATTATGGGTAAATCTTTGAAGTGATAATTTGAAATCCATTATTTTGGGTATTTTAACCCCTTTTTCATTAATGAATTTTCATTCTCAAGTCCAAATATATCTAGACCAAGTTATATGATAAACCTAAAACAACTAACACCTGAACTATCAATACCCAGAAAAATAATCATATTATTAAGAAATAAAATAATGAGATAATCAAGTAATCTAACATAATCTCAATTGTATCACAAAATTATAATGAAATTGGATAAAATAAATCATAATAAATTTAGTTAGGTGAATTATATACATTCTTACCAAATAAATTGAAATTAAAATCAACACAACTCATTAGAGATTTAGTATATATGTGTAAATCATGGAAATAAAGATAAACAAGTCTCTATTATCATTAAGCAATAAATGCAAGTAATGTTTATTTCAATCATATAACTAAATGTGGTGTGTGTTTTGGTTCATTGGATATTTATCTCTAACCTCAATTGTGATATCTTCACCATCTTCTAGGATGATAATCCCCCTCAAAACTGACTATGAGGGTAGAATAGTCCTAAAACCACTTCATCAAACAAGTTAGTAGTTAGCCTGAATCATAATAATAATCAACATATAATCATAAATAAACTACTAAATGTAATAAATATGTAAATAAAATTAGTCCAACTAACCATAAAGCATAATAAAACATATGAAACAATTATCAATATAGATATTAATCATAAATCAACTAATGTAATTGATAAATCTTATATCATATACAAATCCAACTCAATAATACATAATTGATTTGTTAATAATTTACCACATAATCTAATAATTAATAATTTAAATAATACATAGAGGAAACTACATGTGATAAGGAATGTTATCTAATAGTAACAATTTTTATATTTTAAAAATCAGCTTCATACAATATGTGGTGAGAGAAAATTGTACATGTGGTAGGTAGACACCAATAGACTAGTGAGTAAGTTTTGTAATAAGAGGGCTATATGACATAGTTTTGGGTGATTCTTAAAAATTTTGGATGACATATATCTTATTTTTATACACCAATATAATTTTATATTTGGATTTTGATATATGTGTGGCTTAAAATCATAAAACACATGGGTAAATTACCTTGAAATATTCTAAAAATGACATAAACATGGGTTTAGAAAAATAAGCACAAAATGGTAAAACCTAGGATCCATATGGCCTGGTCAATGGAAAAAAATACAAATCAAAATACATACACAATAAAAACCCAATAAAAATTAATGGTATGACGTGTACAACAACATATCCAATCTCTTCAAATGTAAATCTTCAAAATAAAAACATATATTTTAAAGACTACAAACTATAACAAGGGAGAACTTAGACATTTTGATAAATGGCTATTTGAGATCACTCTAATAAACTTATAGAGTATATAAAAATATTCAAGAAATATCTCTCAAAGAATCCATTACTATAGCCATGAAAGCTTCAGAATTACACACAAATAATAAACTATCTATTATCCATAAATATATTATACAATGCTGAATTTTTTCTCCATATGAACAGCTCACCTTTCCCTATGAATGACTAGATGAATAGATACATATGTAGGTGGAATATATTTGAATCTTAAACATATGATGCATATGGTACTAAATTCCCTAAACTATGTGGAATAAAGGCATAAATATAACATCCTCATACATGTGGGATAAACTTACCAAATGTACATAAAAAGAACCTAATAATGCTAACAATAAATTTGTATAAAAAACCATGAAAGGAAGAGGCCTACAATGGCAAAAAAATGGCATCTTTTTGAATTAATTCTAACATATAAATATTATTTTATGTATTCCTTACCTAATAAACAATATCATACCCTTTATATTGTGCAAATCAACTCATTGGATTTGATTGGGGATGAAGATGTACTTGATTTTATTACTCTTGCCTTTATTTATGGGGCACCCAACCTCACCTAGTAAGAATAGCTTAGACCATATGATCTAATATAATCATGGGAAAAATAGTTTATTTGGGATATAAGATAATATATTTGTGAGGTATGGGGGGAGGAAGAAAAAAGGATCCATTTAATCCCCCTAGTATCTGGTGCTACTAGGTGGCATCTCAAAATTATCATATAAATAATAATAATATAGGAGAGATTGAAATTGTTCATTATGTTTTTATTAATTTATCTTAAATTTTATCTTTTCTATTAAGATTTTAATAGACAACTAAAATATTATATGTATAGAAAAGAAAAATGTAAACAACACCAAGAAACTTTTAACCAAGAAATAATAGATATATTTAGTCATTATAATCATGATTAATATAAAATTATAAATCATCAATTTGAAACCCTAACCAAAATTTTAACAATTATGGAAGGAAACCCTAAGTCAATCTAGGAATTTCAATCCTCTATAAGGATACAAGTTCACCAAAGTGTTCTATCAAAATTTGTATTAAAGGGAGTTAATATAATTAAGAAATGTATAGAGTGAATTTGAATACATATGATATATATTAATAACATATAAAGTTATTATAACTTATTACTTTTAGAAACATGAAAAAGGGGGATTTACTAAGAATTAAATGACTTAGTTAGAACTAGAGATTTTAAGACTATAACATTTACTATAATGTTGACTATAAATGAACTATGAGATGATGTGTGGTGGTTTTAAATCATGAATATGGTTCCCCTTTATCATGTGATAAGGTCATGTTTCTTGGACTTCATTAGCCTAGGTTAATGTTTTTAGGGTTCATATTTATCCTTTAGGGTCTTTGACCTCTATGTAAATTTTGATAGATGTTATTTATCCTATAGTTCATATGTGTCTTTTAGATGCCTTATATTTACTACAAGAGATCTTATGTCCCTTTTCTTCATCAAAACTTATCTAAATGACAAGAGGAAATAAATAATATAAAATGGGATTAACATGAAAGTGATTTGGGTTTATTTGACCTCAAAAACCCATATGTTGATTTATAACTTCATACCAATACTCCAAAGAGGGATCAAAATCCACGTATATGTCCCATGTCATGGTGGTATGCATATAATACTAATGAAATTTATACATGATGGTGCAATCCTAGTGTGATTATGTGCTTAAATAAATTACTTGTGAGCTTGTTATATTTAGACCTAGCTCATAGATTATTAGGTTGTAAGGACTCATAATTGAAAATAACATGTATTTTATTCTCAATGTGTAGATAGATATTCTATAGATTGAAATGATATAAGTCTCTTAGCCATCTCAAGAATAAATGTGTAAAAAATGTGATTTTATGGTGGTCCTTTTAGTATCTACTCAAATTAGGAATGTGAAACATGTAGAAGGCCCATTGGATGAATTTCATTTTTAAAAATAGTTATTAATTGGTGGTAGGATGAAACAAATGAATTCAAACACAACGAACCTATAGGATTATCCTAAAAGAGTGGTTTCATTTGAGGAGTAGAAACAATCAGACTAGAAGTATGAATCAATCAATAAATGAGTGTGGGATATTTAGAATGAGGTACATGAACATTTAGTATTAGAGTTACCTTAATAAAGAGGTTCATGCATATACAAGTAGAGAAATAATAGTTTGAACCAATGGAATTGATAATAGGTTAAGTGTGTATAATGGGTGTTGAATAGTGCATTATTCAAACATTAAATGTGAATTTTAGTATCAAAACCTATACCAAATATTAATAAAATATGAAATTTAAAATAAATTGGAAATAATTAAAACAAATATATTCACATATGATTTATAACTAACAATCCCATCTATTGATAAATATTTTCTCTAAAATAAATGTCATCCTTCTTATCATCAAGTAAAAAATTATTTTGTAATTATATATCTTAAAGATGTCAACTATATTTTCATTTAAACAAATCTTATAGGATTATTTTTAACTCAATGAAATAATTACAAAAATTCATGATTTTATAGGTGAATAAAATATATCAACTTTAAATAGGGGTTCAAAATTGAATGACAATAATAACATCTTATCCTGACTTCATTACTTGAAAGGAAAATTTCAACTTGAATACCTTTCCAAATTTCCAAATTATACTTGAAATGAATTAAAATAATTTAAATTTTAAATTATTTATTGAGATATAAAAAATTCATGGCTATATAAAAATATTTCATTCTTACAAACCCTAGATCAATAAAAATCTAAAATAAAAAATAATTTTAAGAGAAACATAATCATGTTTTAAACTTGTAAGAGAAATCCTAGAATATGTTGAATTTTATAAACTATAAAGAGTCATTCCATATCATATTTCATAATTTCATCTCAAACTATTGTTGAAACAAACATAATGGCTATATTATGTAGAAACCAAAAAGAATAGAATTGGAACTTTAGGGTTTTTAATGAATCAATAAACTCCCAACTTGTATAACAATATTTATAGTTCATAAAAGTGTATTCATAAAAACACTAATTACTCAAATAATAAGGTATCTCTCAAAAAATAAAACCAAAAATATGAAATAAGTAAATATTATCATAGGTGATTTAACTTTTAAGGGATTATGGATTGTAAACCCTATGTTGTTAAAGGGACTGAGTACATTAAATCAAGGTATAAAATATGTAATAATTAAAACCACTAATTTTTACAAGAATTATCCTAATTTTATATTTCTAAAAATAAAAATGAATGACACAAATAAGTATTTTACTAGAAACTGATTGAGATTAATGATCTATAGGTTGAAAACTAGTGTGTAATTTGATATAAGTGTCAAAAATAGGGTTTATGTGTCAAAAAACCTCATAGATAGTCTCATTATACCTTAGATAATATCACACCATGCTAGTTTCCTAATTTTATCACTAGTGTCCTTTGTGCATAAATTATTTGATCTCTAGGTGTACCTCCAGTTGAGTTTGATTTGCTTGTACCTATATGGATGAGCCTTGATTCACTATCTATGTACTATTTTTGACTAATTGAGGAGAAAAACCTAGAATTCCATATTGTTATGGCATTTATGTGGAATAAATAACAAAAGTGTGATGTTAGTTGGGAAGGATAGACATCCTCAACACCCCACTATGTCAAGAGTTTCCTACATACCAATAATTAGGTAGATTAAACTTGATGTAGCTCTCTTACCTAAGTGTTTGGTGCAAGTTCAAGTCAATTATAGTATGAGTGTCAAACTGAATGATTTGAATGAGTCTTAAGACTATAAATCTATGAATTATAGGTTTAGGATGGATGTAGAAGACTATATGCATAATTAGGTCAAGATATGGATCAATAAACTTGATTACACTTGTTTTGAGATTATTTGTGTATTTTGAATCTGATTTCCCTCTAGTAGATAAAGGGATAAAACTCATGTATTATATTAATATGTTGCTTGTGTAGAGTATGAAATAGGTCTAGGCTGACCCTAGTTATCTTTAAAATTGAAAAGATATATGTTGGAGTTGTATTTTGGCAAAGGACACTAGCATTATACCTTGTTAACTAACATGGAGTGCTAGTGTCCAAAGAACTGTGTTAGTGTCTAGGTGGTATAACTTGAGGCACTAGGGGACTGGATCCTTAGGGGAAAGTTGAGGACTAAATTTAGGATGTCTAGGGATGCATAATGCCCACACAAAATATAGATAAAGGTATAAAGAGGCCCTAAGATAATTCTAGAGATAAGATAGGATGGGTGGTCTCAATGACACTCATTACACTCAAGTGACATTTTATATGACTACATTCCCCCTCCTTATTCTATAAATGTAGTAAAATGAAATGACTAGGATAAAGGAAAAAAAAGTGTACTTATGCTTGTTAGGAAAAGCATGTGAATCTATGTCTAAATGTATAAAGCATACTCCAATGCATATCTTATATATGAAACATGGATGAATTATTAGTTACATAAGAGAAATCAAAAATAAAGATAAAACTAAGTAAAGAGATAAGAGAAAGAGAGAGAGAAGAAAGGAATGAATACACCTCACTTGGCATGTGAACTAGTGTAAAAACCTAGTGAAATCATGTGTGTGAACATGTATATTATGATCAAATGGTGAATAACTTAGACTAAATTGATGGCTTGATCAATCCCCATGTATGAGTGGCTAAATAACTCATTCTAGTTTTGATTCCATCATTTCCCACTATTGTTTTTTTATCATACATGATAAATAACTTAGATTAGACTAATTACTTATCCGACCCTTAAATGTAGGTGGCCCAAGCACTCAAGAAGGATATGGCTCCATCATTACCTACCTATGTTTAGTAAATGCATTTGTATTTAAAACTACATAATGTAACTAACGATATGTAGGATGTCTTTGGGACCATTTACAAAATTTGAAATGATAAATGGTCAAGGGGATTCTCGAGAACTCAAGAATGTAGTTCAAGGACTACGTATAAATGTCAATCATTACAAATGGAATAAGGCATTAATATTGTGTGAAACTCTTTTTAAATGGTGTCTAAAGTATATAATAGAGATAATAACATGAAGTTTTCCATTCCATCTGAGATGAGTTGGTGTAAAACTGATCATGTGGAAATAATGTGATGCACACATGCCCCCAATTTTGATATATGTGCATATAAATTATGGATTGATTTGTATTAATTTGTGAAACTAAAATGGGAATGATCATGCCACAAATGATGCCCCAAATATTAGAAAAAAAGGTATGATTTTTTGTTAAATTGAGCTTAAAGTAATCAAATCTAATAACCAATGATTGAAACTATGCAAATCTATGCTATAATTACTATGGTCTTTTTTCAAATCTAGAATTTATTATTTGTAGGATATTAGATATTAGTGTGGTTCCTTGGATAATATTTCACCATGCTAGTGTCTTAATTTTAGTGCTAGTGTCTTAATTTTAGTGCTAGTGTCCTTTTGCATAATTATATGTAAATTAAAGTTGGTCTCTATCTGATTATTTTTCACTATATTTTCTTGATTCTAAGCTCTATAATTATATGTCTACATGATAAAAATTGTACTCTAAGTACATTTGGATGGATTTATGTCTAAGGAAAACCCATATAAATTCCCCCTCTTTTTAGGGGAGTTATTTTACCTATGTAATAAATATCCTAAAAAAATCTTTGCATGATGTTTGTTAGACTAAGCATTTATGATATCTATGTAATAAAAAAAATGTGTATACATGACATCAAAATGTAAGAGAACATGAGAAAATGTTGGTAATGTATGATGTATGTTTTCTCTATAATTCAAAAGGTTTTCAATATATATATATATATATATATATATATATATATATATATATGTATATATATGTGTGTGTGTGTGTGTGTGTGTGTGTGTGTGTGTATGTATATATATATATATATATATATATATATATGTATATATATATATATGTATGTATATATATATGTATATATATATATATATATGTATGTATGTGTATATATATATATATATATATGTATGTATATATATATGTATGTATATATATATATATATATGTATGTATATATATATATGTGTGTATATATATATATATGTATATATATATATATATATATATATATGTATGTATGTATGTATGTATATCATGCATATGAACTACATAATCTAAGAATAATCTATGTAAACTACCTAAGGGGATGGGTCATGATATCCATAGAGGTGCCTAAGGATGAAGGGGGAGATGCATGATGTGACTCATCGCATATAAAACTAGGTGTAAGTGAAAAAAGCAAGAGATAAGTCTCATGGCTATGATGATTACATAAAATCATGCATACAAACACACGAGGCATGCATTATTAGCTAAGGGGCCATAATACAATATACATGGGCACATGTCACTAAATTTGAGAAAGTGATACGTACAAGGACATGTCCTTTGCCCATATATGCAAACAATAAGTAGATTAGATTAGAGCCACATGGAGTTACATCTTCAAATGTCTATATACACAATCAATAAGTCACACATAAGGACATGAAAACATGTCTAAATCATGTGTATGATGAAATTAAATGGCCTAAAGTTGGATATAATGACATATTCAAATTCCTTCAAATAGATGTAGAATCAAAGGGACATAATCAATTCTAAAATAAGAAAGATAAAAATGAAAATATTCATGAACATATTATAAAAATATATATAAGAGAAAATATGTACATAACCTACGTCTATATTAGTAGTAGTTCATAAAAATCTAAGTGGTATTGAATGATATAACCTGGTAAAGTGGAAACTATGTATAGGATGCCCTCAATGGGTGAATGTATCAATGTTGAATCAATGTGTTGATGTACTTAATGTTATTCCTATGTCACTAGGGAATGGGGGAAGTAATAAACTTAATTTTTAGTCCTAGAAGACTCGAGGCTTGACTTGTTAACACAATTACTACTAGAAATAACACAAATAGTAGAGATATGATCACCACTTAGAAATTTCTAAGAAAACCCTACTATAGGGACAATAGATGTTACACAGTGACACTATTTATTGCTAATATTTATGAAATTATTTTAATCATTGTCAATTATTGCCTAATATATAAATAAACAATGGATATATAGAGCATGAACTAAGCTAAAGTGAGTCATGAGTAGATCTAAGGCTAGGTAGGGTAAGGTAAAAAAGGGAATTTTGATTAAGATGATCAAAATTATTAGTTCTTCTAAATTCTATGACAATAACACATAAAAATACCTTTTAATAACTCTATCATAATGATCAAAGCTAAATAAATGCAGTTGAAGCTTCAAAGGAAAAGAAATGCATATATTTAGAAGCATATGTTGCAAAAAGAGTATTCATTCATAGTAAATTGCATAACAAATGTAATTACAAATGAGATGAAAATATAACATGTATACTAGTAGAATGGTCAATCTAGTGTTTAACTCAAGCTAACAAATGAATATATCATGTATTATTTCCAAATTATCTAGCAAAAAATAAATCATTAACCATCTAAAATTATGAGAAATAGAAACTAAAAAAGTACATAATTAAGCACTTCAGATAATCTCAAAAAATAATTTGGCTCTTTTGTATTAATTCCATCACAACTATTTTTGTCTTACAATGAAGTGGAAAACCCCTATGTATAAGCTTAAAAATGGCCTACACAAGTTCAAGTGGGCCCATGAAAGGTACCCAAAAACAACTAAGTGGCTAATATGTTACAATAGAATATTCTAATATAATTTTATAAAACATAATGGAATATTCTCTAACATCTTGGAGGGGGTTGTTGGCTAACATGTAATCTTGATATATCTAGTCAAAGTCCAAGATCATAGGCCAAAAAAAGTCATGTATTTCTTGAATTAGCCTATCATGTTATGCAAGTATTGGCCTTAGTGCTTCTTCAATTACCTCTACCTTTTCCACCCTTTGATTGTCAAATGCCACAATATTCATCAAATCAATAGTAGTATTTGAATGAGACACATATTTCTATAATTTAGAAGCAAACACCTTCATCTAGGCTCTAAAATCCTGCTCATCCATGAAGGTGCCATCAGGTTTGGTCACCCTAGTGATAATGGCATTCTTTAATAACAAGGAAATCTTGAATTCAATTTTACCTAATGATGTAGTTGCATCCTTGATTTGATCTAGCCATCTCTTTAATAATATTCTCTTATTCATTAGGATGGTTTGTGTAGGAATGATATCCTCAAGTGGTAGAACCTTGAGGTCTAGGAACTTTTTGCTTCTTACAACTCTAGCCAAGTTTTCTAACTTAGCATCATAGTGTGCAAGTTTTTGGTCACGTTTAAGGACTATATTCAACTATATGGTCCCATCTTCCTACCTCCTCTTCATGACTTTATACAAGCTAAATACATTGATAAAAACATTTATTATTTGAGTTATAGTGTCATCTAGCACTATTGGTAATGCTTTCTCCTTAAATCCTTTCAACTCCTGTTGCATCCTCTTCATCAAGGCAATTATGGACCCTAGTTGAGATTGAATTGAGGCCATAGGGTCCTCTTCATATTCTTCAACCTCTTAAAGGTTGGACTTATTCATCCTTGTCAAAGTGAAGAGGGACTCTTCACTCTTATGAATAACAACTGAGATTGATTATGTATTCTCAACCTATCTTTTAACCACCCTCTTCATCATGCCTATCATAACATCAAACTTCATGCTAATTTAGGGGGTAGAGAGGACTTCTTAAGGCCTTTTTTACCTTACTTCCTATATGATGTCTCTAACCCATTTTGGGGTAGTGGTAGGTGTTGGTTGTGTGGGAAGTGGCTATAATGGAGGTGCTTGGGTTGAAGAAGAGGCCAAAGATGTAGCAGGTATTTACAAGTTTTTTGTGTTTATCTACCCAAATGTGTGAAATATAGATTTGGTAGGGCCCATGTCAAGGACAAATGAAGGTAACCTAAGATTCATACTCATTTTTATAGTTGTCATAATATTGAGTGGCTTTTGATGGGGAAATAATTTTGAGATGGGACTCAATGGCCTAATAGATGTGGGGGAGCCAAGGGAAAGTGATGCAATAATAGTGGATAATTTGGAAGGAGTGGAACCCACATCCTTGCTATCACTAGTGATTTGGGAGGTTGATGAAGATGAAATGTTGGTATTGTCATGGGAAATTAAGTTGGGGATAATGAATCCAAAGGAAGCACTAGTTTGCTTCATGCTAGTGTCATCTGAGGACAAAGTGGTGGTGGTAGCTATAGTTGAATTTCTTATTGAATTCAATGGGGAAACAAATGTAAAAGTAGAAGAAAAAACAACTGTAATTGGAAAAGGATTCAAAGAAAAATTAATTACATTAGGAGCCTAGGATGTGTTGGTAGCCTCTATAGTTACTTAAAAATTTGATGAAGGAGGCACTTATTCTCTCATGGTAGTCTTGGGCTTTTTATTCCTCTTGTAAACCTTTCATATGTATTTCCCAACTAGTGCCTATAACTTTTCCATTGAGATCACAATGCCTTGTTATAATTCTTCAAGGTTAATAACATTAAGATCAGACTAACTGAGGCTCTTTAGGGTAGCTCCCATGGTAGATACAAAGACAAATGTAGGACCTTGGGAGGGGCCATATTGATTTTTTGATCCTCCTTGCTTATATCTTGGAGTCATGGCTTGATTACTTAAAGTGGCCTATAATGGAGGTTTACAAGGTCTTTTCCTAATGAGAGGAACATTATCTTATTCCTCCTTTTCATGTCTCTCCTTGTAATATGAATCAAATATGATTCCTTGGGCTAGTAGAGGTTAAGGCCTTACAATGTATTCATTCTTATTTATCAATCTAATCTCATTTTAAGCTCTATGTTTTTCCTTGTAACATTCCTAAAAACCACCTCATCATTCATAACATCTTGGTAAATCCATTCATGCACTTATTTTGGATGCTTATACTACATAGATACATCATTTTAAAACTTAAACAAGTGATTTGCAATGACATTTTTGGGACCCCATGCCCCAAAATCATCCTTAGGCAATAGGTATGAGTTCCTAAGCCTTGCAGCCACAATGATATCATGACATTTTATGACCTTAGTCCTTCCCAACTTGTAAAGAGTCTTGTGGGAAACAATATATATATTTTTTAAAGATGCCATAAACTCCATGTAGAAATTGATAAGCCATATATTCTTTGAAAAAATTAATAAGAACATATCTTGGTAGCCTAAAGGGAGCAACCATCACTGCTTCTGCTTTGATGACTAATGTAATTAGGGTACATCTAGTAGCTACCCATGTCTCTCAATGTTTTCCTAACCTCTAGGGGAACCCTTGGAATCTCACACTAAGTGATTGATTTATATATAATTATGTATAAGTCTTCTACAATTAATTTTACGTTGCATCTGAAGTAGTGAATGTGCATTACAGAGAATAGCCAGGGTATAACTTTATATCACTTAAGAGACCATGAATTATTGCTAAGTTGGGTAGTTGCATGGATGGCATCCAATAGGTATCTCATCATGAAGAATGGGGAACCATCATTACAAGTGTCATTCATCATGTATATCAAGTTGTTGCTAATTA
Organism: Torreya grandis; assembly: GCA_037957365.1. Classification (NCBI taxonomy): domain Eukaryota; kingdom Viridiplantae; phylum Streptophyta; class Pinopsida; order Cupressales; family Taxaceae; genus Torreya; species Torreya grandis. The sequence continues at coordinate 3,390,425 of JARHVA010000730.1, read as the reverse complement.
TTTCCCCAAGTGGGGAAATTTGTTGATCCTTTAGGATGATTTATAATAGTGGAAGGGTCCTTATATCTACATAGTCAATGTGTGCATTACTAAATACCATATTGAGGAGAGTAAGGTAAATATTGAATCCTTTCCTAAATTTATGGTTCAGTATATTCCCTTGGTCATCCATGAGAATATCTCTTATTGGGTCAATTACTTAGGTAGCCAAGACCTTCTCTGGGGAGTAAACCTCATATTAGTTATCAATTTTACTCTAATTATAATCTATTTATGGGGAAAGAAGGTTATAATACTTTTTAAATATTGGACCTAATATAAATGTGATCAATATCCCTTAGTTTATTAATTTGAGCAACCCATCCTTATATCTCAACCTCCTAAAGATCCTTTAAACTAGGTTAGTGCATGACATGACCTCTATCTTGGCTACGACCTTGTGGAGACTGGTAGCATTGATGGAAAGGATGTGTAAAGCTAATTGAATTATGTGAGGCATTGTTTCAACCTCATTAGCTACCCTATCTAATTTTACATTGATTTATATGCCGTTATAATGCATGCCCCCTGATGCTATGGCCTCAAGGATGAATTTTGTGATTTTGAAAACATTTGAATTGCCATAATGGAATAAGAAGTCATCATTTATAAAAGAGATGCTCTTACCTAGAGTGGAGGGATCTACCTACGCCATTTATAAAATATATTATCTTACCTAGAGTGGAAGGACCTACATGTGCCATATCTACAATATCTAAGCATCAACCAATATACTTTTATATTTCTCTGTAACTTTCAACCTCCAACAATGGTGATCATGGTGTAGTATGTGAATAGTTTAAGCTTTTTCATACTAGGAAAAAGTAGATATCAAAGTGATTAAACACATATAGATTAAAATTTAAGTTTAGGAAATAATAGTGGAGTTATATAGCCTTTTGAAAGATTACTCTGATTAATGTAATGTATATGGTGATTCTAGTTCATGTTGTATTAATGGTAAGCTCGTCAATTTTGCATATGTTTGGAGAAACATTGAGCTATTGCTTTTGGAATTTAATTTCATTAGATTTAAAATTTAGTTCTAATTTGAATTTTATCCATAGTAAATTTTAAATTTAAATATAAATATTTCCACCTTTTGACATGTGGGATGTTACCTCAAACTAATTTATGCACTTGCAAGGTCTAAATATAACCAAGCTATTTAGTTGAAATGAAGTCTAGACACATGTAATATGTTGATTAATCATGGGATATTAGAGTGTATCTTAGCATGATGACTCATTTGTATCCTACCACATGGCATATTTCATTTTTTGGAGAGCTCTCAAGTGGCCTTTTAGATGTGATTAGTTATGGGAGTGACACACATCACTCTCATAGGCAATCAAAGTTATTCTTTACTAGGTGTCTCTCTCAAGGAATATCATGGATTTACCTTGTTAGGTGTCACCTAGAGAAGGCTTTGGACAACTATCAATAAATTGTTATTAATTATATGGCCCATGTAGAGACACACATTTTCTTGGAGGTGATCTAGTAGATCTCAGAATGGAGCTTTATGGGAGTGACACATGGAATCATCATGTAGGTTGAAAGGGGACACACATCATTCTCATGAGATTTTGTTCATTCTTATATAACTTGTCATTCTCATAAGGAGACTCAGATAGTTATATGTTATCAAGCCTTAATCAGATGGCTCAAGGTAACCCAATTGTCTACCTTATAAAGTCTAGATGGATGAAACATGGTGTGGACACACAATGATCTCGAATGAACCCTTAGGGACACTCATTGCTTTGGACAGTTTCTTAAACTAGTTTGTCATGATTGAGACATGTAGTGGCATTTCATAGGATTTAATGTTGTAGTACGATGCATGAGGGATTTTTAGGGTTTAGATTGAGTTAAATTCATTCATGGGGGCTAATATCATGACACATAGTATTTGGATTTGAATTTCAATGGCTAGTCTTCTTGCAAGCTCTCCAAATGATGCCATGTAGCTATCAAACTTGGGATATTGACTCCAAGTGTCTTTCATAGGGTGTGATGAATATCTAAGGCATTGTGAAGCATAGTGAGGTGGACACCTATCCTTTTGAATCATATTTTAAACTTTGACATCGTGTGAGGCATCATAAACCTCCACCTTAAATTTGACATCCTATGAGGCTAATGTGATAAACTAAGTTTTTTGCAAATGTCATAACCCATATTAAGAAAAATAAACAAATTTAAAGTAGAAATATGTGATTAAATGCTTTAAATAAGACATGTTAGTTCTATAATATCTAGCGAAGCTCGCTATGCTCATGTCCACATAAGAACCAAGTTGCACTCCCTTGGTGAAAGCCTATTTGCACACTCTTAAATTGTCAATGATCAATTTTTTTTGTTTGAATGAAACTTGATAAAGACTTGAAATAAATTAAATATTTCTAAGTGTTAATTGTTATTGTAAAATGAATGATTAATTAGAGATTGAGAAACACAAAGCATTGGCAAACTAAATCACTCCTCCATGTAGTCAAATGGCTTAACATATTTAGCATCTTAGGCATTTATATAAATGAAGAAAAGAGGGTCCCCATTCTAGGAATAAGGGTTAGTTGATCATCAACACAATGTATCTGTGTATGTGGCCCCATTAGGTAGATAGTAGAAAATCTAGATCTATGTGATGGACTTGAGTGGTGTAAAAATATGCAAACACTCGAAGATAACAAGTGAAACACGTATGTACGATAAAATTGACTATACTAAGATAACTAGTATATATAGTACCTAGTTATTATATACAGAATACACGGATATGCAAACATATTTTCTAAAACATATTTGAATGTTTTTGTGTTTTCTAAGTATAATTTATGTATAAGAAATCATGAAAATGAAATTATATACAAGTGTAATGTGAGTTTTTTATGTATATATCTTCATATATGCATGATGTTCAATGGGTTTTTATTAACCTTACTATCAACTGAAGCTAGAAGGTATACTTTTAGGCTAAGCTTTTTGATTATTATGTATGGGCTAATCTAATTTGGTTTGAGCTTGACTTTTTTCTCTTCTTTGGCATTGACATTTTTGATATTGTATTTGAGGATGAGATTATTAACTTTAAATTCTTTATTGTGAACACAACTATTTTAGGCATGATAGACTTGTTTTTGGTATGTTTTGAGATGTTTTATGGCTTGGATGCATATGTGATCCAATAGTTATAATTTATGAATACTTCTTTATACAATATTGATCATATTTAATAATCCCTTTGATGGATACCCACAAGGATGGGATTTATAATCTAGTGGGATAACTACTTATGCACCATATACTAGTGAAGAAGGAGTAGTTCATGTTAGTGTGTGATTATTGGTTTGGTAGGCCCATAGTGCATAGATGAGCTGATTGTGCCAATCATAACCAAATTTGGTAATAATTTTTCTAAGGATACTATTAATTATCTTGCTTATAGATTTTTCTTGGCCATTACCATGTGGGTAGTATGGAGTAAATAATGTGTGTTGGATCTTGTATTTAGCATAAAGTTTCTTCATTGTTTTTTCCTTAAAAGAAGTTCCATTATATGTAAATATGGCTAATGGGAGGCTACAAAGAGAAATAATGTTGGTCATGATAAAATGGGGATTGCAATAGAATGGCATCCAACTATTTTGTAAATTATTTTGTAGTTTTGATAATGAATTTATGATCACCTATAGATTATAGGTTTATCTTACCAATTAGATCACAACCGCATAGCATGAATGACCATGTGGATGCAATGGGTTTTAACATTTGTGAAGGGACATGGTGTAAGTTATCATGTCATTGAATTTTTTTGCATAATTTAGCATATTATTAAAATTCTTGTTCCATGGATAGAAAATATATCCCCATCAAAGTAATTTATGTGCCATTGTTTTACCTCTAAAATGACCACCACATTCACTATTATGTACTTTGATAGTGGATGACTTAGCCTCATCAGCTATTAGACATTAGAGTAAGTGTCCTTCAAAATATAGTTTGAATGAATCCCTATAAATGATGACATAATGGAGGACATTTTTTAATAATTTGTGCTTATCATTCCTAGTGAAAGTATTTGGTGTAATAGATTTGTGCAAAAAAAATTATATATATATCAAAAAACCATTCAAATGTTATTGTAATATGTGTCATGGTTAAAACTATTAGATCTATGAGGTCAACATAGGATATCAATTTTGGTTGTAATCATTTAACAGTGATGATAGCCTAGTCATCATTGATGTCAATGGGAATCAATGATGTTGCACTGGCCATTACATTAGCATGAGGATTGTCTTTATGAGGAATGCTTTCAATAAAAATTTATTCAAACTGAGCCTATAAACATTGAACCATATTCTTGAAGGGAATTAGACATTCTTATTTGGTTTTGTAAACATATGTAACTTTATTGACAACCAATTATGAATCCCCATAGACCTCAATAGATTTTTTTTGGAGATCCTAAGATGCTTGAAGGCTGAGGATGAGGGCTTTATATTCTATGATATTATTCATACATGAAAAATTGAGTCGATAAGCAAGTGTTACTATGTGCCCAAGTGGGTTTATGAAAATAATTCCTTCCCTAACACTAGATGCACATCTAAAACTATCAAATAACATTTTCCATATGTTAGAAGTGGTATTTTAAGCTATGAATTCAACATGAAAATAATTATTGATAGGATTTGTGTCTAATAGTGGTGTTGATACCAATTGATCTATGATTATTTGGCCCTTTACTTATTTTTATAACATAATCTTTAGGTCAAATTATATCAATATCATGACCCATTTTATGTTATGTCTTGAGAGTTTTAGTTTTGACATAAGAAATTGTAAAGGATCTACTTTTATGATAACTTGTGTCTCCTTATTAGTCTTATAGTGCCAGAGCTTTTGAGTAATGAATACAAGTGTGAAACATAGTTTTTATATTAATAGATATTTTCATTCATAATCAAAAAGTATATGAATAATGTAGTAAGTAGGTAACTCTTTATGTTTATTATTGTGTTGTGACAATAGTGAAATGAGTGCATGATTTATTACTAAGAGGTAGAAGAGAAGTGGCATGTTAGGTTTTAGTGATAACAATATAGGTTGGTTCACCAAGTATTTTTTAAGTGCATCAAATATTTATTGACATGTGATATCCCAGTAAAGTTTTGTATCCTTCTTAAGTAATATGGTTAATTATTGAGTTTTGTTTGTTAGTTGTGACACAAAGTGAGGTATTGCCTAAATCTTTCCTTGTAAGGATCGAAGTTTCTTCAAGTTTGTCGGAGAAAGCATGTCTATTATAGCTTTGAATTTATTTATATCAACATCTAAATTGTATTTGGATATTATTAATTCCAAAATTTTACTAGATGAAAGCCCAAAGACACATATATTAGGATTTAGCCATACATTATGTTTTCTCAATCTTTCAAAAATCTATCATAAATATACTACATAGTGTTGTCACCTTTTTGATTTTGTAAGTAAGTCATCGGCATAGACTTAAATTATATTATGAATGAGATCATGAAAAATATGGTTCATAGTATATTGGTATGTTGATTTTGAATTATTTAATCCAAAAGTCATGACTATATAGCAAAAACTGCCCATGGTGTGGTAAAAGAAGCTTATTTCCTAGTCTTCCTCAACAATATTAATTTGGTTATAGCTAGAAAACCCATTCATTAAATAGATAATTTCATAGCCTAGTATGGATTCTAATATTATATCAATATTTTGTAGAGGAAAATAATCTAATTACATGATTTTTTTAAGTCTCTACAATCATAACAACATCAGATTTGGATGTTAGGTTTAATAAATGGGGAAATTTTAACAACCCATTAGGGATGGGTAATTAGTCAAATCAATCTAGCATCAAGGAGTCATTGGATCTCATATTTTACTAAAATAGCTACCTTGGGATGCATTTTTTGAATTTTTTATTTAACCATCTATAAATATAGATATAATATAATACTATATACTACAATTGAAGGATTAATGTCAAACATATCAAAATAATCCTAAGCAAAAACTTTAGATAAGTCATTTAAAATCTATCAAATATCTTTATCTTCTTCATTATATAAGGTGAAAACTAATAATATGATGTGAGGATCAGTTTTTGTGATATAATTAAATTCAATTATCCCTTCATTAATTAATGTAGATTGATCAACAATGTAAGGTATTATAGGGATTGTACCATCTATGGTGGGTGAAACATCATTTGAAGTGTTTGAGTGTTCACCAAAGTATGTCTAGGAAGTTTTGGAATGAGTAATCTCAGTATTATGATAGAGGGAATGGAGATCCTCATATGCCCTTAGGAATTCTATGAGATCCTTATAGTTAGAAAATTTGTCAAAAATAAGAAAATATAGAGAAATTATATCATCAATAACGTTAGGGTAAATAAGTAAAAGTGTAGAAACATGATTTATTATACTATTTACTTATGGAATGGGTGGATAAAAAATATATGCTAAGAAGCATGGTGAAAATACTTGGTATCAGATGTTTATATTTATATTCAAGTCCTTGCTTACCTTATTGATCATATGCCTCAATAGGATTACAAATTCCTTATTCATGTTTTCCAAGGCCCTATCATGTGTAACCCAATTTTTTTAAAATATCAATGCAAATGGAGAAATGAATCTATTATCATGTACTATAGATGTGTTTGATAGAGTTATACATGAATTATGTGTAGTATATTGGAGGGGTGTTGTAGAAAAATCCATGTAAGGAATATAATTGTGTGAAGGATATTTATGTTGACAATATATAAATGGTTCTTGATCAATAAGGCATGTGTAGATATGAAATTTGTATCTGAGCTTAAAACATGAATGTACAGCTGATGGAAGTACATACATATCATGAATCCAATGTCTCTTAATCAAGATACTATAATTAAGATCATTAGGAGTAAATTGACATGTTGTAGGTAGTGTTATAGGTCCTAATGTAAGGTTTAGTGTGATTTAACCCAAGAACATTAATTGAATATTATCAAATACTCAAATTTTCATATCAAAAGGATCCAAATCCTTAGTATGTATATTAAAAATATGAAGAAAAGATATATTGTAAATGTTCAAACTAGATCCATTATCAACTAACACTCATTTAACACCCACCTCATTAATTCACAATGTAATGTAGAGAGGTAGATGTTGATTTATGACATGTTGAGATGGGAAATTTTATTTATTGAAGGAAATATGCTCTTTAATCCATTGCATAGTATTGATTATAGAAATAACATAATTTGTCTTTGTTGTCCGAGCAACCATAATATCACTAAGTGTTCCATAAAAAAAAAGTGTGTAACTGTTATAATGTTTTAAGAGATATAAAATAGAGGGTGTGGATGAATGAACACTACTTTGGTTGAAAAATCTATAGCCATGGGTTTTTCTAACCTACCATGCTTCAAGACCACTTGTGGATATCATAACATAGACCACAAGGTCCACTATAAGCATAAAAATAGTAGTAGAGGTGAGATAGTATTTAAATGTGTAGGGTCAAGAATTAGGAGGGATAAGATACACCAATAATTTTTGTTTATGCCTAGTAATATAGATAAGGAATTAAAGTGAATCAAAGAGCCAAAAGCATATAAAGGAGACTTGTTAATTTTAGGTAGTGTGTTTGTTATCTTATGTATTATGTCCTCTATGTGTGTAAAAATTTGCTTCTTAATTGAATTACACATAAGAAAAATATAACATTATAGATAAATAATGAAATATTATTTATATTTAAACTAATTAAAATCATCATGTACATATGTGTTTATGTCATCTTTGAATTCATTCCAAATGAAAGGGAATAAGCATGCACCAAAAGCTAAAAAGCTATGCATTTTAGAGTGATAAACTTCATCTATCATTATTATAATGATTATATAAAATATAAATAAAAATATATAAGGATATAAAATTTGAATGTGGGTCTTAGAAGGGTAGAAACATAAACCCCAGGGTTAGGACTCTATGAACTATTTTAAGAAAGTCAAGTTCACCAAATGATTTAAATTTTAAGGGATTATGAAATATAAACCCTAGGTTGTTAAAGGGGTTGAGTCTAGTAAATCAAGGTATAAAATATGCAATAAATAAAAAAATTATTTGTGTAAGAATTGACCTAATCTAATATTTTTAAAAATAGAAATGAATGAAAAAAATAATTACTTAGCTAAAAATTGATTGATATGGATGATTTAGAGGTTAAAAATTGGTGTGGAAGCTGACATGAGTGTCATAAATAAGTTATAGGTGTTATAAACCCTCCTTAATAGTATAAATATACATTATATACTAGTATAACATGTTAGTGTCCTAATTTAAGTGCTAGTGTCCTTTGTGTAGAAACTATCTTATTTTTTAGGTGCACCTATGACTGAATCTAATCTACTTGTACCTATGTGGATGATCCCTAATTCATTATCTATGTACTATTTTTGAATGATTTAGGAACAAAACCTAGACCTCCATATTTTTATGGTATTTAAGTGGAATAATTATAAAAATTGTGATGTTATCTAGGTAATTTGGACATCCTTAGCACCTTGTTATGTTGAGAATTGCCTACATACCAATACTCATAGGAGGGATCAACCCAATTGTATTTCTCTTGCCTAAGTGCTTGGTATAAGTAAAAGTGAATGCTAGTATGAGTATTAACTTGAGTGATTTAAATAAGGCTTACTAATATAAATATATGTATTTTATGATTATGATGGTTGTAGATAGTTGTATGTAGAAGTAGGGTAGAATAGGGATCAATAACCTTTGTTTTTCACAACTTGTTCTAAGATTATCTATGTATTTTGCATTTGATTTCCCTCTAGTGGATAAAGTGATAAAATTCATCTATTTATACTGATTTGTTTCTTTTGTAGAGTTTTAAATAGGTCTAGGTTGTCCTTAGGTGTCTTAGGAATTGAAAATATAACTATTGGGGTTGAAATTTGGCACTAACATGTGGTGTTAGTGTCCAAAGAACCATATTAGTGTTTAGGTGGTAGAACCTAAGGAACTAGGGGCCTAGATCCCTAAAAAAAGGTCTAGGATTGAATTTGAGATGTCTAGGGATGTGTAATGACCCAAAAAAATACATATAAGGGTCAAAAGAGGCCCTAAGATAGGTTTAGATCTAAGTTAGGGATGGGTGGTCTCAAGTGACACTCATTGCACTCAAGTGACATTTTATATGACTACAATAGGTTAACATTAAATTTCCAACATCTCATCATTATTTCCATTAAAAAATTAAAAATCCATAAGAAATAAAAAATGGATTAGCTCATAGAAACTAAACCATTCTATATTCACCTTATGATTTACAGATAAACCCTAAAATGCACAAAATAATATATTATATTTTCACAAAAAACATCTTATATCTTAGCTTACACAAAAGTCTCAGAACTTACAAAAATTACCTAGAAATTTGAGAATATAATGAGTCACATGATTAAACTAAACCATTATTAAATTATGTTACCATTTTTTACAATTATGAGAATAATGATATGCACAAAAATTAGACCTATACAATGAAATAAGTTAGCATTAGAGATAATGCCAACCCTACATTTCCATAAATTGTTATGTAAACCAAAACAAATACATTGAAATCAAAACTCTAAATAAATCATGGAATTTAATTTTATCCTATGATTACACATGAAAAATTAAAACCTTTCCATTCAAGTCAAAAAACATGCAATAGTGATAAAAATTCTTCTCTTATCTATTTTTTCATGCAAATAGAATTCATAATTAATCCTTATAGTTTTATTACTTTCATTATTTTACATATTTAATTCACACATTAACTACAAACCAAAATCAATATTGTCATAAATTAAATTCAAAATATATTTAGAATAAATTGATCCTTGTCTATCACACAATTCTATAGTATTCCCAATTATGTTTCTAGCTTAAACCCAATAGAGGTTTTCTACACAAAGTATTACACAACAATGTAAAAATGAAATGTTTATGAGTAAAACTAAATTAAACTATATGGTATAATAAATGATATCGATTAAATATTTTTTAGGGTTCTCTAAATGAATGTTCTATCATAATGAATTTAAAACATTTATTTTTACCTTTGAAAATGAACGTGGATGCCAAAATAATTAAGAATATAAAAGTAGTTCTAACATAAGGGTGATAAACTAATCTATATAAGTCCAATTAATATAAAACTTAGATACAAATATTATGAATTTATAAAACTAATATTTCTAAAAATAGTAAAATACAACTATTTAAATATATTATAATAAATAGTAAAAAATAGTACTTAGCTAGTCTATTATGCATAGGTAGATCTATAATGGAAACAAGTGTAAAATATGTAGGATTAGTAGTTTGGATAAGTTTTCATATTTTTTAAATTTAAATTTTATGATTTTGGACACTACCATCATATCTAAACACTAATGTCAATGTTACTATTTGATTATGATATAGGTGTCTAATACATAATAATGATTAGATCTACATGTGACCAACTTTGTTGTTCTAGGTTTTATGTCACCTTTATATTGATGTATATATATATATATATATATATATATATATATATATATATATATATATATATATATATATATATATATATATATATATATATAGAATATAGGTTGTTTCTCTTCACTAATTAATCAAATCCTATTTATGAACCCTTCTTCATAATTGGAATGAGTTTTCTAAAATGGTTAGTGGGCTCAAAGTGTCAAGCTTTCTTAAAGACCCCTCTGTCAATGGGCACTACCTACATAACCAGTACTCCAAGGATGGACTTAGAATTATGTATTTCTCCCCTATAAGTGTGAAATTATGTACACAAAGGTATATTATAATATACAAATATGCATACAATGATCTATCTTATAATTTGACAAATATCACTTATGGGTTGCACTTTTAATTCTTCACACTTATTATATCATTGCTCTTATGATTGATATGCAAATATGTATGAATAAGATAGAGTAGAATACTTGTGTGGTTGATTGATTTAAATTTACTTTGTGTTTTCTTGGTATTTATTAGATGGGGAATGAGAAAGCTTATACTTTTATTTATACCACACCTTTTGAGAATATCTCACGGTAGTGTTCAATAAGATAATTACACTAACCTATGGGTTTTGATAATTATTTAATTTGGATGAATTTTGGCTACTGGATACTACATAAGGATCTTAAAACTAGTATTGGTAGTAGTGTCCCTTTGTGGCTGATAGTGTATAGAGAGATATAAAATAGTTATAGATATAAAATTGATAGTGAGGTATGTTTATCAGGCTTTAATCTTTATATGTAGTATAAGAGACCTGAGTCATAAAAATTATATGGATTGGAATAAGAGATAAGAATTTAGGCATAATGAGATGGTCAATGCAAGCCTTTCAATATTGTGGAGTACTAAAACTAAAGGATAGATCCCTGATTGATATTTTTTAAACGTACAAGACTGAGATGCTAAACATATTCATTTTTGGTATCTATATTCCTTTTCCCCCTTTAATATATTAATCCATAAAAATGAAATTACTAGTTTAAATGAAAAAAATTGTATATGGATATGTATAACACACCTTTCCTTTAATTTAACACATTTTGAGTTTTTTTTGGGTGTATGACCTGTAAACAAGAACATTGTAAATTATAAATCAATTCATATAATTTAAAAATTGAAATAATTAAAATGCTTGAAAAGAAAGAGTAAGGAAGGAGTACACATGTGTCGATGAAACCATGATATATTTTGATGATTTGATTTGGTAAATATGATTATTTATGAATAATTAGAGTTGGAGAAGGTTAAAACCTAAAACTTGGATATTTGAAGAAGATTTGAAAGTATTATTCCCCCAATTAGGTGTAAGGATGAGTTGTGACATGACCATTGATATTATTATATCTAAATCATACAACTCAAGTGTGAAGATATATAATCTAGTGAGAATGAGTGATTTAATCAAAAAATAATATAAATTTGGTGATATTAGATGATTTAATCAATCAAATATATAATTATTTTGAGGTTGAATGATTTAATCACTTTTAACATAAAAAATGAACCAACTTTTTCAATAGAAAATGATTAATAATAGTACATCATGGTGTCATTGGTGCATCCTAGTGAGTAGTATAATTGGTAAGTCTATATTTTTTGGTGAAATAGAATGGTGTATGTACCTATAATATATCTAAGATGGAGTATATGTGTCATAAATATGATAAAAATTGTTTCAAAACTATGAAAAAGCATTGAAATTTATAGGATATTAACTCAAGTGTATATTTGAACCATGAAATTGAATTGGAGATTGTGCAAGTGTGGAGGTCATGTATTTATGACATGCCCCCACTAAAATATTTTTGAGGTAATGTTATTATGACATCTCCCCACTTCAATTTTTAAAACTATGAAAATGAATAAGTGTGGATGTCATGTCTTTGTGATATGCCCCCAATGCAAACTAGAAACTATGAAAAATGTTGAGATCATGCATTATATTACATAACCCCATTAAAACTTTTCCAAATTTTAATTGAGGAAGATATAATATGGTATTTATATTACCTTGAAAGGATAATGTATATGTATAATCTATATGAATCATGTAGTATATAGGAATAACATGTTGAAGTAGATATATTAGTTTGGCTCATAGTATGTGATTACATCAAGTTATAAAATGCATAATATATATCATGGAAATGTATAAATGATAACATCACAATATTATAAATAAATAAAGAAAACATAAGGTAGATAAATTTAATTGAAAGGAATGTTCCACAGAGACCTCATATAAGGAGTATGTTCAAATGCCACACAATCAAAAGCGATGATATATTTAAATTTACTTTCCACATAAAGTGATGTATTCAAATTTTAAAACAACATAAAATGACATAGAGGAAAAAAATAAAGGAAAATGTTCAAATGTTCCAAAACCGTTAAAATAAAAAGTAATGTAAGACACTCAAGTAAGTGAAAATGTGAATAAATGAAGTATAATCAACCAACATAATCATATTATACTAGTCCTTGCATATATGTCTTAGTAAAAAATGCTATGTAGAATAACATATCAAGCATAGTATCAAATATATGATCATGGATATATACATTTTTAAGCATTATCATATATGCTCAAACATGATAAATTTGAAAATTCTCATAAAGGATAAGTACCTTTCAATAATCATGATTAAAGAATTATATACCTCCATCATACTATTTTATGTGAGTAGAGGAAAGGTCCAACATCTGAAAATGCCTAGATCATGTGTTTAGGTATTCCTATATCACATTTGAAGATGCATGAAATACATGTGTATATAGTAATGAAAAGATATGATACATAATAACACAAAGCAACATAGATTCCAAAGAGTTAATATAATTTTGTAATGGTGAATATTATTGAATTATTTGAATGTTTTTATATTTTTGTTAAATTTTTTTTTTGTATTTTTATAATATTTGATTTAGATTTGTAAATCTTGTAACTCAGGGACCAAGGCATTAGGAGGTGGGTCATTTACTTTCCAAAATCTGTTATGATTGATTATTACCAATGTTTCAATATTCTTTGGTAATTTATGATTTCCAATTTTTGTTATGGGTTTATCATCAATTCCATCATATGTAATGAAAAATTATTTATATTAAATTTGATAGAGAAGGCACATTTTTTAAATGGATGATTTCTTTCATATATTCCAACCACTGTTGCCCAAACTATAAAGTTACATTTTTTCTTTGGTTCATTACCCATATTGGTGTATCAACCAATTTTGGTATTCATGTTAATGGTATCATAATGTATCTAATGGAGTTTGGGAAAAGTGGGTAATGTTTTAAATAATGTATATCATGGCCCAACTATCATAAACATACAATAGTAAAAAATGTTTATTGATTATTTGTATTAATGTTAATGCATGGAAAATAAGTTCTATCAATATTTTAAGTTATGGTTAAATCTTCATGTCTAGGATGTTTTGAATCATGCCTCATGGTATCCTTGTCCTTTGATATATCCAAATTTTTCATTTCTTGGGTATAATTTGTATATGGTCATCATGTTTTTAATTTTTAATTTTTCTTTGTAATACCCAGACATGACTTATATCAATGCTAATGATTCTATGATAAGTACAATATGGTGGCCCTTATTTTTGGACAAGTTTGTTGCCTTATCCATGTATATTAGGAGGTAAAGATATCATTTTATGATCAAATAACATAGAAATAATTATATTCTATGTATCTTTTTTTACTATGATAAGTAAAATATATTTTGGATTCTTTTGAGAAAACTTCACATTATTTACATGATGTATTTATATTTTTCCCTTGTAAGGTTGGCTCAATGTTTTCAACCAAGAGGGATTTGTTTAATAATGATAATTTACATTTTCATCTGATAATTTTTATTTTCCCTAATTTGAATGTGAATTTTTATTATTTGGTGATGAATTTAACTTCCATGTACCATGACTTATAGGTGTGAATAGGTTATGCAAATCATGTTTAAATGGATCAAAATTTAATTTTTGAATTTGTTCATCAATCATAAAAAGAGGAATTTCATAATCACTATCATATTAATCTAAAAAAAATTACCATCTTATTTCTTGATGTTAACCAATAAAGGAATCTCAAATGCTCAATGTTTTTCTTGGTGTTATTGTCTCCTTTGGTAATAGTTCTTGTTATAATTGTGTATCCATATGTACCTTAATATCTAGTACATTATAATCATTTTTTAATAAAATATTTATTCTAATTGATTAATCCATCACACAAGTTCAAATGATTTAAATTGGAATATATTGATTTGGTGGTAAGAGTTTAGGAACCCCTTATGTGTCATAATGTAATAATTGACATAATTTTAAAGGTTCATCATTGATAGGAATTGTGAATAGGGTCTCATCATGTATTAAATTTACACATTGATGTAATTTATGTGGGATAACCTCAATTTTATGTATCCAAGGTATATCCAAAATTAAGTTATAATGCAATGATTGAGACATTACTTGGAATGTAGTGGGAACTATTTTTGGTCTCGATGTCACATCTAATGTGATTTGTCTAATCAAAGGGCTACATGAATTATCAAATACTTTGATATACATATCTAATTTTTAAGGAAGATTGGTTCTAATATACATGGTGGCTAATAAATACATGCCTCAAATATTTAAACTATATTAGTTATCAACTAACACCCTTTTGATTCCCTTGTTATGTATACTCACTTTTATTAATAAATTAAAATGTTGGTGAATAATATATTTTTATGGTAAGTATTTTGGATCAAAGGTAATGAGATTTTCATTATTTTTGCTATTTTCCAATATATTTTCAAAATAGGATTGCTCTATATCACTTGGTACTTGTGTTTCATGGAATGATTCACATAAGACATTTTTATAGATATTAGATTATTTTAGAAGATTGAATATTGATATCTTAGCATGCATATTGCTTAGTTTGTTGACAATATCATATCTTTTACTTTTAATCATTTGTTTAGTATTGGGAGGACATTATTATATATTAAAATGTGTAATAATAGGTTGTTTAACCTTACATTTTTGTGTTAAAAAATTATAGAACATGGAATACAATATAACACATGGGCAAATAATGGGATCACGATGGTAGTTGTCAGTCAAATATGATCTAAGAGGAACAAAAGAATGTGAGCATGTATGTTGGAATTAGGAAACTAGATCTATATTATGACAAAAAGATTTTTAGAGAGATTAAATTTTAATTCTATTTTAAAACACTCTATTTGTGTTTACTAATTTTGTTATGTATTTTGATTTACCTTTGATTTATTTAACATAACAAACCATGACTATATTTATATATTGGATAATGAAGTAGATAATGGATATATCCATGTCAAACATGAAATTAGGAAAATAAATTTTTATTTTTAAATTTTTAGAACTTTGATATCAAAAATTAGAATTCAAAAAAATAGTAAATTAGGGAACCCTAGGTCAATATAGGGTTTAGATACCATGTCAGTTTTACCAGATGTTTAAACCTAAATTTTGATAAGGGGGTATCTAGGGTTAATAATATATAACTAATTCTAACTCAAAGGTGATAATATAATCTATAATACAAAAATTAATGGAAAAATGAGATATATTATATTCTAAATTTATACAATTGAGATTCATAAAAGTAATAAAGTCTAACTATTGAAAGGTGTTACAATAAATAAGAAATAATATTAATCTGCTAGTTTATTATACATAGGTAGATTTAGAATAGAAAAAGGTGTTAAATATGTAGGATCATTATTATAGATTAGTTGTCAAATTCTATAAATATTACTTTTGTTTCTATAACCACTACTATCAAATCTGGACACTACCATTGACACTATTGTCTATCTATGATGCACGTGTCTAGTACAACATAATGATTAGATATAAATGTGATCATATTCATTATTATAGGTTTTATGTTCCCTTTTTATTGATGTATTTTGATTTGGGATATAATTTTTCACTCTTCTCTAATTAATAAAACCCTAACTCTTCACCCGTCTTCACCCTTGGAATGAGTTTCTTTCAATTGGTGTTTCTTACATAGAAAATAATCTAATAAGTTACTTATACTTATGTACTTACCCCCTATGTGTGGTAAACTATGTTCATAAGGGTGAAATTTATTATATGAAGATGCATGAAATGATCTAACTTGTAAGTTTTTGAAATATCACTCATGGGATGCGCTTTGAATGCTTCAAATCTATGATATGACTAATTCTATGCTTGATATGAAATATGGATGAATAGGTTATAGTAGAGTTATTTTAAAATTTATTGATTTAGATTTAGAAATTATCTGATTGGTATTTGTTTTACAAGGAATGAGAAGGCTTATGAATATATTTATACCACACCTTTTTAAAATATCCCATAGTATGGTTAAATATGACAATAGGCTGAACCATTGGTTTTGATCAATTTGTAATTTGGATGAATTTTGGATACTATAAACTAGATAGGAATTTGGACACTACCATCAATGATAATCTCCATCTGTGGTTGGTAGTGTTTAGAGGGTTAGAAAATAGGTATTGATTTGAAACTGATAGTAATCATTGTTTATCATGTTTTAAGCTTTCTATGAATTATAAGAGACTTGGGTCATTAGAATGATATAGATCATACTAAGAGATAATTATTTAGGCATAATGACATGGAAAGTGTGAGACTTTTAGTAATAGTGAGGTATATAACTAAAGGGTAAAGCCCTGAATGATATTTATCAAATATACAAGATTGAAATGCTATAAACATCTAATTTTAGTATCTAAAAAAATAAAAATTATAAATTATTTTTGCCAAATAGACCACAAAATTTTTCATATCAAATGTGACTCAAATGATCTAAAACACTTTCCATTTTTATGATAAACATTTGAATTGATTGTCTCAAGATGTACACAGTGAACTCAAAGCTACAAGATAAGCATACAACTATATAATATAAACTAGTTTAACATTAAAATGAATTATTTAAACCTCAATATAATTATATATAATTTAAAAAATGGAAAAAAATTGTGTAAATATTATACATTTGATAAATATTAATCAAGGATCTACCCTTCATTTATGGACTTTCTCACTACTAAACAACTTGTATTCACAATCTCATAGTACCTCAATACTTATTTTATATTCTAACCCATATAATTTTGATTAACTAAATAATTTATAAACTATAAAATTTTCAAAAACTAATATATATCCTTCACTTTTAGTTATATATCCATACATTTTTTCAATCTTTCTAGACACTACCATCCATATAGGGTCACTAGCATCGATACTATCATCCAAATTCTTATTTAGTGGCCAATATGTAAAATTCATCTAAATTAAACTATTTTAAAGCTATGGGTTGGCTTATTTATCTTATTAAACCATATTAAGATATTTTAAAAATGTGTGATATATCTACAAGTCTTAGCTTTCCCATTATTTATCTAGAAAATATCAAGAAATTAACTAAAAATACTCATTAAATCAATCACAAAATTGTGTTAGTATACCCTATTCATCACTATTTATTTATCAATCATAGGAGGAGTAATACAAAATTTTTTAAGTATCCAAATAAAAACCCATGTGTGATATTTTTCAAGTTACAAGTTATATCATTGCATGCATCTACATATATCATATTACACTATTTTCACACACTCCCACACATAGAGGATAACTATATATGTATGAGACCCTCCTTAGAGTATTGGTTATTTAGGTAATGATAATTAACAAAGGGTTATTTGAGGTTATATTGACATCATGATCCCACTAATACATTTTTGGAAAACACATCCTAAGGGTGAAGAGTTAAGGTTTGATAAAAAATAAGAGAGCAAGACCCTATATTCTAGATCTAAAGAAATCATTAGAAAGGTGATATAAAACCTAGAACATTGATGTTAGTCACATAAATATATATTGGCCATTCATTATATGACACTACCATCACAACATGGACATCTACAGTGACAATAGAATCAAAAGGTTATGGTAGTGTTTGGGGATACAAAAATTATATTTATAGAATCTGACAACTATTCTAAAATCTTGATTCTTTAGACTTATGAATGTATTCAACCCAGATCTTCTTACACATAGTAAACCTTGATAAGTATCATTTATCTTTTGTATTTTAATCAATTGAACATCTTTACAATTTATTACTTTCTATATCTATCTTATCTTATATTTATAATTTATAATATTTAGTTATCTCAGTTTTTAATTAAATGGTATGTTATAAAATAGTTGTATTCATTCTTATGTATAATCTATTATATATTTTAACCCTATCCCCACACTTATAAATTTAGGGTTAAAATTTTAGTGAACCTGACCTTGGAATCCAAACCTTATATTGACCTAAGGTTTCCTAGTTTATAGTTTTTTATGATTTATGATCTTAAAATATTCCAAATATAAAAATAAAAATGTATTTTCCTAAAAATATCATATTAAATAAGAGGGGTCAAAAATTTAATAACTTTAAAACAAATGAATTATTGCATACCTTTGAGTGTTATATTGTATATAATTAGCTCTTAATTATCATTACTAAGCATCAAAGGGAGTGCATGAAACAACCATTTTATATGTATAAAAATACCAACCCCTCCATTATTATTATTAAAAATTCACTCTTGGATTTACTACATAATTCTTCCCATTATAAGGATGTTATTTTCGATGAATCACATATGAAAATAGTACCAATAAAGATGAAACCACCATATGTGGCCTTCATCATAAAATCCATAAAATGGCCTGAGCATAACATCTCCTTTGAAAATTAGGATTTACCACCTCAACAAATTATATATTTGTATTTACCATTTACATCAAAGTATGTGTTTGCAATAAAATGGTTCAATACTCAACATTTGTAAAATATCATTTCCTCCCTTAATTGGCATTATGGATAAATAATTTAAGTAATAAATTATGAGAATCAAGGGATTTGATTATATCTCACAAAAAATATTGGGGAAATAAAAGTACACATTACTTTGGGACGCTGTACATTACCTAACAATATGTCAAGTTATGCCCAATTGTTTTAACTATAAAATATTTTTTAGATGAGCTTGGATACATGAAATATATGTGGTTCCATATAATTTTCATTCTTTCCTAAAATTTATACACCATGGAATTATTTTATACATGCCCAATGGATATTAATACATTCAAACATTATGAGATGATAAAATAAATGAATACTTCTACACAAAAATCCTATAATTATAATTTTAACTCTTGATATTTACTAAAATATGTCTAAAAATGATAAGGACAAGGAAAAAATTAACAAGGTATAAAACCAAAATATTTATCCTAAAAATAATACTAATTGACAAGGCTTAAGTTTTTAAGAAAAATATGAAAGTAAAAAAAAACCACCCATAGTAAAACTTGTTCTATAAGGGGAAAATCAAAATTAATTCATGTTAATAATTTTAATATTGATAAAAAATTTTAAAACCCTCATTTTATTGAGAATAATTCCCCATAAATTTAGACAAATGATGAGTTCTTAAATTATTAGTCATTGCTAGAGTATTTAGGAGCATATGAGGATCTCCCTCCCTTCTATCATAATAATAGGTTTCCTCGTGTCACCTCTACTCACATTTACTTTGGTGAGAGAAATGATACCAATATCCAACATGATACACCTAAAAAAATTTATCCTATACCATATATCATAGAATGGTTCACTTTGCTAAATGAATAAATGGTGCAATATAACTGTGGAAATGATAAAGAACCTCAAAAAGTCATACTCATTGAAATGAAGTATGAATATGAAGTAAAAATGTATCGGTAGGTCCTAAATTATTTCCTATAATTATTTTCTTGTGTTTATTTAGGTGTGCTTTAAATAGATCCATCTTTAGTAATGCACAATATCTTACTATATCTAGATGCAAAACTAGTAAAAAAAAATGTGTCATAAAATGCATCCCAAGATTACACTACTTGTAAAATATGAAATTTAAAAAATATTAGATATATAATTCATAAGAGATATTTTATATTATAATTGGGTTTACAAAATTTTACATCTTAATAAACCTAATGGTGAAATTTGATGTTGTAAAAATTATTGTGACTTAAATAAAGCTTGTTTAAAAGATGATTTTTCATTAGCTTATATCAACAATATTTTTTAATATATATCCATTTATAAGACATATAAATTTATGAATGGTTTATTAGGGTATACATAAATAAAAATAAACCCAATAGATCAATAAAAACCATGATTTACCACCCTGTGGGAACATTTTATTGTACTGTCATGCCCTTTAGATGAAAAATGCAAGAACATTATATCAAAGGGAAATTACACACATTTTCCATGATTTTCTCCTTAAAAATTTAAGGAATATTTTAATGATTCATTATTAAAAAAAACACTAAAAATATCATGTTGTATATTTATGACAAATATTTGAACACTTAATAAAATTTAATGTGCAATTAAATCCCAAAAATGTGTTTTTGAGGTATCTTATGGAGAACTTATATGCTACATTATATCTCATTGGGGCATCAAGGTTGATTAAAAAAAGGTAATATATAATTTCAAGATGCCACCACCAACTAAATTAAATAAATTATGGTGTTTTCAAGGTAGGATTTAGGCAATTCGGTAATTTGTTGCTCAATTAGTATATAAAAAAATATTTTTCACATGCTTGTTTAAAAGGGATGTTAAATTTATATGGGATTAAATTTGTCATATGTTTTTGATAAAATCAAGGAATATTTATATAATTCACTGGTGTTCATGCCTCTAATACCAAATATACCATTACTCCTTTATATCTTAGCAATCGATGAGGCCTTAGGGGCCCTATTAGTAAAAAATGATGATCAACATCATTGATAGATTGAAATTTACTATATATTCCATCATTTTTTTGATTATGAGTGAAAATATACTCCAATGGAAAAATTATGTCTATAATTAGTATATGTTACACAAAAATTATGACATTATCTACTTACTAATGAGATCCATGTTATAATTAAAGAAGATCCCTTGAATTTTTTCATGGACAAAACCCCCATAACATGTTAAATTTTTAAATGGTTGATGAAACTTAAATAATTTTATCTAAAATTTATATCTCAAAAATTAATAAAAGGCCATGTTATAACTGATCAACTAGTTATATCTCCATTACCATTTTTTTCTCAATTACCAAGGTTTCTCGTGATGAGTTAGCTTCATATAAATTGTTCCATAATCCATGAATAATTTTATTTTATGGATACATATGTATAAAATGTTATAATAAAATTATCATATTTTACACCCAAAAGGGTGAATACATGCCATTTTATTATATACTAACCATCTCTTGCACCAAAACATTAACATAATATGAGGGCTTAATATTTTGATTATCCATAGTAAAAAACTCCATATTGTGGATATTATGGTCTTTGGTGATTCTAAATTTGTTTTTAATAAATTTAATAATTATTATAAAACAAAATAATATCACTTACTTCTATATAAATAAATGGTAGATATACTGAAGGAAACATTTGACACATTTTCTATTGACAATATCCCATGTAAAGAATCATCATGAAGATTAATGGCTAATGTGACATACTTAATGTATTTTGATATTAAGGATGATTATATTATTTTTATAATATATAATTTTAAAAAACCTTCTATTACATCAAATAAAATGGATGTTTGATCATTTTTTGTTATTACATACAAATTTACAAATACAGAAGGATATAGTGACATTTATAATCTCCTATATTATGCTTAAATACCTAATCAATTCACATGGAATGATAAATGTAAGATACAAAGAGGGGATGTAAATTATGTTATTATTAATAAAAAATATTCAAATAAAATTTTATGGATAATTAATTCAATGCCTAAATAAAGATGAAGCATGGACAACACTTATTGAAATGTATGATAGTGAGTGTGGGGGTCACATCAATTGCAAGGCCATGTCATATAAACTATTAGGACATGAATATTATTAGTCTATAATAGAACATGAATGTATTAAACATGGTGAGTTATGTTTAAAATTCAAAAAGTATACCAATTTCAATTAGGATCCATCTCATGAGTTATAATATATGATATCACCATGGCCTTTCTCATATGGGGATTTGATTTAATTAGAAAAATAAATAAAATATATGTACATGGATAAAAATTTATAATCATAGTAAAAAATATTTTACCAAATGGGTGGAATCAATTTCATTTACATTTACCACTAAGGATTACATATAAAGGTTCTTAATGGCCCATATTATCTCCCATTTTGTCATACCTTCAACAATAATTACTTATAATGGGTCATCATTAAAAAAATAAAATGGTGAAATAATTTTGTAGAAAATACCAAATAAAACACCCTTTTTAATACCTTATTACCCATAGGGTAATACTCAAGTAGAAGTGAAAAATAAAACCATTTCCAAAATACTTGGAAAAATAGGTGAATGATATAGTACAAATTAACATTAACATATAGTGTATGCCTTATGGGCATAACACACCAGCATTTATACACCTAATCATGCCATACCTTATTTATTGGTTTATGGTATAGAGGTGGTCCTACAAATTTAAATTTAAATCCTATCCTTGCATATTTCTCTCAAGGATATTATAAAAGATAATAATTATTGATAAAAATGATTACATCGGTTGGAACAATTGAGTGACAAGTACACAAACTATTAAACATTTAAGGGTCTATAAAGATCACATCAATTGAGAAGATGAAAAAGTTTTGGCCACCATAATTTGATATGGTTGACTTAGTAATAAAAGAAAATAAAAATAATACCAATGAAAAAAATATATAAAATAATAAAGTTGAAACCAAATTGATTGGGCGCATCACAGTTATATAAAATTTTGGAAAAGGAGCATAAAAATTGGAAGGAAACCCTCTCAAGAACCCAATGAAAAATATTCATTTGTTTAAGTATCATACCCAAAATATACCAAAAAAATAATAAAATATTCAATAAAACATAAAAATATTTAAATAACCCAAAAAATCTAAAAATATTTGATATTTCCATGTTTAATATTTCCTTGTCATATATGTTGTTTTATTCATGTCGGTAAATAACATATCATTTAATTTTTACACACATATGTTTCACATATATTTGAGTGTGCTACATGAATACCAATGTAAAATGATATATCCACATATACATGTTGGACCTCTCCTATATCTACATAATATAATACCTTTGGGATATATAATTCATTTATCATTATTGATATAGGTTACATATCTTTTATGATCATTTTCACATTACCATGATTGATATTATATATTAATGCTTACATATGTCTATATCCATGATCATATATTTGATAATGTAATTGATATGCTATGTTACATGACATAAAATTATAATAGATATATATAAGGAATAGTATGATAATCTTATGTTGGTAGCTTATACTAAATTTATTCACATTATCACTTCTTTGAGTGTATTTATTACTTACTATTATCTTGATTATGGAACATTTGAATTTATTCCTTGACTATTATCCTTGTAACATTTTATGTTTTTTGGATATTTGAATATGTCATTATATGTTGATTAGAAATTTGAATATGTCACTTTATTTTGATTTGGAAGTAGTTTAACATGCCCTTTGTATGAGGTATTATTGTACCATTTCTTTTATGTTACATAGATTGATATTGTACATTTGTTTGATTATCTATTGATATTGTAATATTAATCTCTATAATTTTTCATGATACATATAATACACCTTAAGTCTTGATGTGCTCACACACTTTGAGATTCATTGATATATCTAATTATACATGTTACTCTTATATGCTACTTGATTCATACACTAATTATATTTTTACCTTATCCTTTTGAGGTAAGGTACCTATTATAACTCATATTTACACCTTTGATAATGTGTGTTAATCCCTCTCAACCTGATCTAGGAAATGGGATTAGTCTTAGGTTGTATGTGACCTCTAAGTAGACTAAATGTCTAGATTATAGGCCTATCTCCCATTAATATATTAGTTAGGCTCACCACACTACTAAATTGAAAAGGAAAAGGGAGAAGGATGACATGAAAACAAAATAAGAGAGGTGATAAACCAAATCAACACCCTCCACTTCACTATAATGCACTAAGAACATGGATTAGTCTTGAATCTGATTACACTTCTCAAACAAGGACATTCAAGCATGAATGTTTCAATATATAGGTCATATCTAGTGCATTAAATGAGAGGGTTGGTTTATAGATCTATTTAAGGACCTAATGAATGAAATCCACTTTCAAACCATATATAACTACATAAAACTCACCATGTAACCTATAATAATACAATCCATTTATAAATAGGTAGGAAAGGATAAATTAGAGAGAGTGCAATCACTAATACAAACATTCATTAACAATCACACAAGCACACTAGTTCTAAGCATGTGAGGAGGTAAGAATCAGCTTCATTCATTATTCAAATCCATATTATAAGTGTTTAGTTAATTATGGATTCAATTTACTTAGATAAAGGATGTTTTCAAAGCCAAAAAAGGTTGTATATATAAATAATGGGAGGAGAGAGAGAAGTGACATAGGAGAGAGAGTCATGGATAAGTGTCTAGCACTCATGGAAAGAGTTAAAATCAAGAAGGAGGTTATATAACATTATCATTATATCTTTAATGACATTTGTCACTTTCTTTAATATGCTTCCTCTTCCAAATGGTGTAGGAGGTTCTCTCTTTGCTTGACACATCTTGTTTCTTCCTCAAATTTCCCTCCTCTTGATTTGGCAAGTGACAAGTGGTGTAATTGATCATCAAGTTCACTTTGAGTTACCTATTCCATTATTATTGACATATTGCATTAGTTTGAGAACCTTCTTATACTAATATTATAGTAGTGATATTCTCCTCTTAGGTGTCTTGAAACTCATTAGTCTCACTACACACTCTTTGCTCAAAATCCTAAAATATTGATTTTTTCTTCATGAATCAAACTTATATCCATGAAAGGTTTATATGAGTATTAAATTTTTTTTACCAACCCCCTTATATGCATCAAACACTCTCCAACACTTCATTTCACACCTAAGCCTATACATATCTTCAATTCCTTGTAACCATAAGAACATACAAATATCCATATGTAGAACATTATATAGATGATCCTAAAAAAATAATAATGGATTTAAGTACCTAGTATGATATTACAAATATATGAAAAATTTCATGACCATACATTAAATGTAAGTGCACTTACTCCACTTATTTCTCTCTCCATCTAGCTCTCAATAAGGTCTCTAGGCCTAAAAATTGATATTTGATTCTAATAAATTATCACACATGTGAAAATTCAAGTAAACATTTGATTATATTTATTTACCTAATAATCATGATCCATTTCAAATTTGATGACTTGAAACCTTATAGTATGGGTGAACCAGGAAATAGCCAATACCTAAGTTTAGATGCATGTTCATGTTTAAGAGACAATTTGAGGGATTTATCAATAAATTGATACATTACAATTATTTATGATGGTTTTTAAAGTACTATAAAATCATATGAAAATTCAAGATACTAAAAATAATCTCTCTAAGAGCACCCAATAGGTATGTAACTAAGCTTCTTAAGGGATATAGTGACACAGTCACCTTTTGGTCCCAAAGTAGTAGCTTGAATGGCTCAAATACCTTCTTAGGATTATTGAAAAATTATTTATATGAATTTTGAACCTATTTAAAAGCTTTAAAATAATTTACACCTAATTTTAAGGCCTATCCTTATCCTGCATACTCACAAATAAGCCTACAACCATGATTTTTGAGTTAAGTTCATATAGTTTTACGCTCGCACTAGGAAAAAAATGGACATAAAATATGATAAGGAGATTTATAAATGTAATAAATTTCATTTCAAACTTTATCTAATCCATCTAAATGCATTTGAGAATAAAACCTAGTCATCAAGTCATTTTTAGCCTCTATGGTAGCTTGTGAGTACTTTAAAATTTATCAATGCTTAATAAAGATGAGACCATTAACCTGAGAACCAATAATTGAAAATTTTAGGTTGTAATCCTTGATAAATAACCCTAGGATATTTTATCACCATTAAATTTTTTAAGGGAGATCAGATCAAATTTTGGCAGTCTCTCGGGTTCACTTAATTAGTTTGTTAGTGCCTTGCACTCTTAACATTTGTTCATAGATAATATGTTTGAAATACAATAAATAATACATATCAATCATCTAAAAATATCAATTTTTCCCATTCATTTTATCAAGAGAGTTCACACATGGAGAAGAGAGCCTTCTTCTACAATACAAGTCTACCAATGAATTCAAGACAAGTTTAGTTTGCATAAAAGGGGTAAAATTGTTTATTTTATGATTTTTATACCTTAGTGATGTCTATAAAACTAACCAAGACACATAATAATTTAATTATTTACCATTTATCTATATATACCTATCGTAACCTCTATTAGCTCATGATTAGGGTTCACTAGCAAACTAATACAAGTGACCCTAGTGTCTTATTTGAATCAATTTATCCTAATTATTCTAATTTTAAGCTTGTGTAAGTCCATATAAAAGCTATATAAAACTTTTTATTTTAATTCATACTCAAAATTTATTAAATAGCTTGTATGTCTCTAACCATTTGTCACATAGGCCTATGTGTTTTCTATCTTTAGACGTAGGTTTTTTCTCTCTATCCACCTATAAGTTTCTATGAGTCAAAACTATCTATTATCAAGAAAAAATAACCTATTAAACATTTAAAATTAATAAAATATTTTAAATAAACTCAATTACTTATTTACATGCATATTTCTCCAAATTTTCACCCACAGACTTGTAGGTACTTGTTTTAGGTCTAATTGGGCTTGTTGAAATGTTAGAGTTCAGAATAGGTCTCCAATGACATAGTTTATCTTCCACTTGAATTTTACACATTAAAAAAGTGTATTAACATGAATCCCACACCTATTTTTACCTTTTAACCTCATATCATAAGCAATATTCATCTCATTTCATGAAAAAAAGAGACCTATAGGTCTACAGACCTGTAGGTCTATTTTTTTTGTCATTTTAGGCTTCTTTACCATACACTTTATACCATGTTACAATGAATAAAGAATTAAATTATATATTTAAATATATAATAATGTTATAAACTTCATAAAACACTTAGAAACATAGGATTATTACCCCCTTTTTTCACTCTTGTGTAGGCAGATCTCTAACACAATCTCAAACCTAGAATGATAGTAGGTTTGCATTAGTAAGTTAGTGATGATGTTGATAAATATTTTATATTTGATTCATTATCCTATTTTTTCCATTATTATACAAAAAATATTATCTCTATGAACATAATTTTCTAACATGGCCTTGACATCATGCAAACTGGATTATGCCCAATTCACTTCATTATCATTTCAATGCACACAACCACTAGTACACTACTTAAGGTGGATTTAATGATTATTTGATCAATATATATTCATGATGGATTTTAATACAGTTTTAATTATTTTATTCAACCCATATAATCATAAGAAGACTCCTACAAACCCCAAAACACTACTTATAACCTCATTGAGGCCTGCACTTAGCACAAATGAAGGTTTTGCTCATTTTCCACTACCACAAATGCCAAAAAAGATGGAAGATGATACTAGAAGATAAAATAAGACCTAAAAATAATTAAATGACTTTATTCATCACCAAAAATTTCATATTTTCATTAAAAATTCCCAAAATTGATCTTGTAGGGTTTAGGTAGTGTTTAAGATCACCTTGGGGTCTTAGTAATTATTCATAAAAAAGAGGCCACAAATCAATATATAGCCATGGATTCAAGGGAAATTTGGACCCCTTCCTCTAGTAAAATTACCAATTCCAAACTCTCTCAGTTTTACAAACTAAGAATCTAAAGCTGGCCTTTACAAGTTTACCAAGGAGCTAATGGAGGAAAGGGAGTATTTTATTCCTTATTTGGACTTGTACCTACATTAAAAACCTGTATTTGACTATGGAAATATGTAGAGGCATATCCTAAATCATTTTCACCTAGAAATAAGCCTTATTTATTCATTCTAATGAATTAAAAGCCTCTTCTAAGATTTGAAAGTCACTTGTAACTACTTTTATTCATTTGAAACTACCTTATCATGAAATGTCTACCAACCTTCACATTATAGCACTCTTCAAAAATCATTTAAAATCAAATTTATACATGGTATCCACCCTTTTGGGGTCTTAAAGTGGTATTTTTAAGAATTTACACAAGGTAATGACTTATAAAAGAGTTTGAAAATGATGTATTGACCTTGGATACAACATAAAACCTATTTGGTCATTTATATGGACTATAGAGAGTATAACATGACCTTGATGAATTTAATATGGCTTAACAAGACACCCTAAACCCTTAGCATCAATTGATCCATCTAGAGGCATAACATGAAGTGAATAGACAAGCTTAGGATCAAAATGAACTTTATGTTAAACTATGTTAACATGAATTGAAGAAGGAAGAATTTTATGACCCTATCTTATGGTATAAAAAAAATTGGATAACATATTTGGTGACCTCCAAGGAATGCATGATTGTTATCCTCATTAGACTAGTTTCCTAGTCCATCTATTGGGTATGGAGTCACTTTCACTCTACTATAGACCTGATATAGGATCTTGACCAAGACAAGATAAATGACTTGACCTCCAAACACACATGAAAAAATAAAAATACACAAAGCAAAAGAACCTATACAACACACACACTTGTGCTAATAAAACACTTAGGGAAAAAAAAAACATAAGTAACCTACAATGTATAAATAACCTTCACATCATCATCCTCCAAGATCAAATGGGATGTTATTTATATCACCATGACACCATGAAATCAAACTATCATATGTTGAGTGAGGTATAATCATCTACTATTCATGGAGTGATAACTTAGACTCATATTTTGAGATATTGGCATGCTTATGAACTCTATGGCTAGCAATCAAACCTTATTTCTTCATCCACTTGTCCATGTGTTGACTATGTGAATCAAGGATAAAATCATACTCATCTCAAGCTTGGTTATTTGGGATAAACAATACCATTCTTGTGTCATCAATAGGATGCTCTTGATTGTCTCTGACTTCTTTATGCCTATTAGTGGCTACCTTATTGATATCTTGAAGGCATTCACTTTGAGAGATATCATTTTGAAAGAGGGTTCTTTCCATATCAACTTGGTCCATGAAGAAAATAAAACCATTGGCTTATATTTATTCTTTTAACTCTATCTTTTGTTCATATTGAAGAGTATCATACTCATCATATATTTCCATATAATGAGATTGAACTTTTGAGGGTGGATTATAATATTTGTTGTATTTTTAAGAGTTTTTTACCTCTCATCATCCACTTTCTCTTGGTCTTATCTAGATGATAACTTCTCATGTCCTTAAAAATCCTTGAACATATCCAAGTAAGACTTCCACATGTATTTAATACCTCCTTATAATTTTTCATGAGGTTAAATAAGGTCATCAATCATGATATTATCTTAAAGATATTTCTCATGCATCTCTTGATCATTGTCATTATCCAAGGAAATTTCATTATCACTCTTCTTATAGGCTATAGGTTTCCATCTAGACTAGAGCAAAAACTTTCTAATTTTTCCCAAAAGGCAGCTTCATCTTCATCACTAGAAAACATACCAATCTCAACTTCAAAATTGAAATTTTCTAGAGGGACAAAAAGCTAATGAAAAACTTCAAACTCATCAATGAGATCATGACATGGATAAAAGTTACCTTATTCAATCTCCACTAACTCATGTTGAGTTGCAACCTACTCAACTACTACATAGTCACATTTTCTCTTCATCAAGACTAGACATATCGTCTTCCTCCATGAACAATGGAAGTTATTATATCCATTCAAGGCTCATAATCATGTATAACTTATGAAAAAATTGAGTCATCTTCTCTTATAGTTTTTCCAACCTTTGCAACTTTATTTTGGATTTTTCTTGCATGATTTAGAGGGTTCACATGATTTCCTAGCAAGTCTGTTTCTTCTATGCAACTATCATACAGTTGTTGTCATGCTTAGTTAAGATATTTTTCCTCACTCATTTTAAAGGAATCACTTGGATAAGGGATTATTTCCATGTTAACTTTATCTCATTCATTAGGTCCATCTCTCTCATCAACATTGAAAACTTATTTATTTCCTTCCTAAAAAATATGACTACCAATCAAAATTTCCTCATCATAAACACTAGAAACACTCCCTTCATATCCATATTAAAGTTCACTTTTAGGTGATTTATATTTGTTTTCAATAATTTCCACCTCATCACCAAGATTTGACAGATTATCTTTTAGATTTGAATGTCTATTTTCTTCCCTCAATACACTTGATTCTTATTCACAAAAGGAGAGGGCGGGAGGGCAAGCGGTATAATTATCTAATTTGAACTTGCTAAAGTGTCTTTCCAACTTGATGTTTTAGGATAACTAGGATGTTTGGATAATTATTAGATATCTAAAAATTAAGTGGTAGATGAAAGACTTGGGGGGATTTTAGGCTTTCTTGCCTTGACCTCTAATGTTATTCCTCCCTATTGATATTTAGATTTCATATGAACAATCTCCTTCCAACTTAGAAAACCTTTTGGTGTGACTTATACAACATCTTCTCTCTCTTGAATTTGGATGGGTGTATGAGAAGATTCATTCTCTAAGATAGGCATAAGTGTCATAGTCTAAAAAGTCCTCCTAGATGGATTGGTCTTGGGATCTTGAGGAAGGGTGAATGGAGTTGGAATAGACATAGGTTTTTTTGGGGAATGTAAGACTTCCAACTTGGAATATTTGGGATAGTGGACTCATTAGGAGATTCATTAAGATTATTTTAATGTTGTATTGAAATTTAGAGGAGATTTGAAGTGAAATAAGGTTGAATTGAGATCGGGTGAGGTATATAGGATTGATTGAATTGGAATTTCATGTGATCCCATCTCATTATCCTATCTTTCACTAAGTGTATCATCTTCTTAACCTCTAGTTTTTCATTGATTGGATAATCCTCATTATCAACATTTTCCCATACTCTCTAAAATCCTCATAATATATTTTTAACCTCTTGAATGGGATAAATAGGATAAGATACACCATGTTTGACTTCTCTATCAAACCTTATCATAATTTTTACAAGGTCTAGTATGGCTTATTTCAAACTACGTAAAAGTGAAGAAGGAGAAAAATTTCTTTGAGAAGTTTGATTACAGAGATAAGTGGGTTATTGATAAACTTGGAAAAAAACTATTTGAGGGATACTTAAGGAGAAACCATGAATAAAATTAACTTGATAAGACTGATATGAAGGTACAAAATAAGCATTTTGATCATGCTAGTAATGATACATACCAATTTTATATTTTTGAGGCACTTAGACTACTAATACCAATTTAGATTCATTTAGAGTCATCATTGGTGTTTGGGTTGTTGCCTCTAAAGGATAATGTATTGAATGATAACACCAAAAATTAATTCAATGGATGATAATGTTATCCCACTGGGCATGGAAAACTATTATATCTCAAATTTTGACCCTTGAGAGGGTGTTTCAATCACTCTCAACTTGAAATAGGTAGTGTTATTAGTATTAGGCTATGGGTGAGATCTAATTAGACTAAAACTCTAGATTATAGGGCTAGTTCCCATTTATGTATCATTTAGGATCACTACACCATGAAATTTTAAAGGAAAAAAGAGAAGGATAACATGAAAATAAACTAAGTGAGGTGATACACCAAATCAACACCCTCCACTTGACTATCATGCACTAAGAACATGGATTAAAACTGAATCTAATTACACTTCTCAAACAAGGACCTTCAAGAATGAATGTTTTAACATAGAGGTCATACCCAATGAATTAAAAGAGAGGGTTGGTAAAAAGGTATAATTATGTAACTAATGATTGAAATCTAATTTAAAACCATACATAACTACATCAAACTCACCATTTTAATTTCAAAAAGATAATTCATTTGCAATTATGTAGGAAAGGACAAATGAGAGAGAGAGAGAGAGTAAAAATCACTACTACTAGAATTTGTGG
Organism: Torreya grandis; assembly: GCA_037957365.1. Lineage (NCBI taxonomy): Eukaryota > Viridiplantae > Streptophyta > Pinopsida > Cupressales > Taxaceae > Torreya > Torreya grandis. The sequence continues at coordinate 3,357,512 of JARHVA010000730.1, read as the reverse complement.
ACAAGGAATACATAGAGGGGAGGTTATTATTGTGTTAGTATCATAAAACAAATGGAATAAACAAACTAAAATTCTAACACCTCTAGTATAAACACTAGGGAGAGCTTAGATAACAAGTAAATATATAAAAGCATAAAAACAACATAGAATAATGCACTCTTCTACCTTTTTTGGATCTCTAAATGTCTTGTTAGAATGGATTTAATGGATAGTGCATCAAGAAGTGTTTGAAAATGAAGCTTTGTTTAGCTCTTTCTCTCCTTGGCACCTTATATTTGATGTTACTTAACTTAAGATTTGGGCATAGTAACACTACTTACATGAGTCCTATAGAGCAAATACTACATAACTCTATAATATCTAAGCTTATAAATTAAGGGGTATGGCCTTATATTTATAGATTTAGGAATTAACCCTCACCCAAGGTGAGTTAGTGTTGAGTTTAGGCTTGGAATGGGTTCAAGATAAACCTAAGTGAGTTTAAAATAACTCCAATTGAGCTTATATTTTTCATATAATTATCATTTATAATTAATAGGCATGGATCTCAAATTAGATATTTTAGGACATTTTCAAAAAGCATGAGAATTCATAAAGGTAATGATGAAAGGCTTTGATATTTTGATTTTTGGAATTTTCATTTTTAGAAATTCATTAATTGTAAGTGGAAAATTAAACTAGGCATTTAATCTTCTTTAGTTTGTTTATTGATTTTAATTAAACTTTTAGCTCTTTCAAGATGATTAAGTGCACCATTGCCCCACTTAATAGGTACATATTTCAAATAGATAGTTGTTATGATGAAAGGTGATTAGGGATGAATTCATGAGGGGTTATTATTGCATATGATATAATACCCCAATTATCAATGTCTCAACATGATCCTGAGATTTTATGAATGATGCAAAAGTAAATGTGGGAGATTTATTGATTCATAGGCTTAAATTTCAATGGTTGGTAGGAACTAGTTTAAATTTTAGTTAAAATCTAGTTGTGGCTAGTTTTAGGTGTCTATAGTTTGCCCCTATTTGGGAAGACATTACAAGCTATAGGCATAGTAACATATTTTTAAAAACTTAAAAGGTCCTATATGGCTACTTATTCAATTAAAAAGGATAAGCTCTATATTCCAACTCAAGGTAGTGATTGGAAAAGATGGTCAGTGATCTATCCTTTGAAAGAAGGAAAATGATAGGACCAAAAAGGTAAAAAGGGTGTAAAAATCTAATTTACCCATAGGTAGTTATAGTCAGTGGCATGGTGAGCTATCCTAGTTGAGGAAATAAATAGGATGAATTTCCAAAATGTGGTTATAATCATTGGCATAGGTGGGCTAATTATTTTACCATAGGTAGTTATAATAATTAGGCAAAGGTTAAGGGTAACAAGATAATGATTTGCCCAAAGGTGACTATAATAATTAAAAGGGAAAAGAATGATTTGACTATAGGTAACTATAATCATTGGTAATATAAAAACATGCCCCAATTATGTGGATAGAGATAATGGTTTTCACAAAGGTGGTTATAAGCATTATCATAATGAAAACGTTCCCTAGTTGATTAAAATAATGACAAGGATTGGCCCAAAGGTAGTTATAATCTGTAATATATAGATATATCAAAACATAATGAATTTCCCAAAGGTGGTTATAATCATATTCTTATGGGTGGGACAATACATAATGATTTTCCCAAAGGCATTTATAATCATTGGTAGAAATGATGGGAGTAATATGAAAAATTAGAATAGGGGGTTTACATACCTAATATGGACTCACAAAGTAACAGTAAGTTGGTATAGAAGAGAAAGATGAATTTGGAAAACCTACTAGTATGGAGATGCATGCCTTAACTATCAAGGATTAAAATTATATCATGATGTAATTACTCTATATGTGGGAATTCACTTGTATATATTTATAAAATTTTAAGTGCCAAGGAGAAATACTATAGCCTCATTGCTATTAATATTTATTGATATGATTTTTTATATACCACATCATGGTATGCATCATGAGATAAAACACCATGATACCTTAGCCAAAAAATGCATAAGGATTGACATGTGATATAAAAAATAATGGAAATAAATGTACCAATGATAAAAAAATTATGACAATGTTGATGTATGAATAAGGATGGACTTAATTATAATTCTCAAGGAATATCTCAATGAATGAAAGTATACAAAGTCAAGGCATAGTACAAAATTGAGTAAACATGAAAATAAACCAACAAAAACATAACAAAACATCAAGAAAAGGAAACTAAATATAGCATAAAATAAAACTAAAAAATGAAATGAACACAAACAATGGTTAATCACAATGTTAACACAAACATAGAACAATCAAGATGATAAACGTTTTTCCTAGGTTATAGGATATAAGGAAATAAATAAACAAAATGGGGGGAATAGAAAAAAGGAAGGTGGTGGCTAAGTTGACACCAAATGTACTAGGCAAGTGGATGTTGCCTACATAGTTATATGAACATAAAGTCCAAAATAAACTTTATGCTAAATGTAGTTCTCCCAAGATATGGGATAGAATAAAATGGTGATTGAGAAAAACATGATTGAGTTATAGAGGAATATGGGAATGATCTCACAAAATAGTGAGCACATGGGATGTTAGGATAGTAAGGATGGGGAAACTAAATGAAAAGTGGTTTCTTAAAAAATATCTAGGGAACTTAGAATCCTTAAGTAAAATAAGTGGTTGTATGTAATATTTTATGTAATGATTTTTAATTTTTTTTTGAAATTTTCTAAGCATCTCAATTCAATTAAGAATTATGAGATACTAAATAGTTCAACTCATAAAATGATGAAAGTATGTACTTAGGTTGATCAAAAAATGGTGATATCATGGCAAAGGGTGACTGAGCTAACCTCAACATGAATTTTGTGTTTCCTACATAGTCCCATTCAGACCTCAAATCACTATAGTTCTGCCTTTATAGCATAGGAATATGACTAGGTAGCAACTAGTTTACAAAATAAGTAAAGTGATCAAATGACATAGTATGGAATAATAATGGCAAGGTGGGTCTTCAAGGCATGATAAAGGTTTTATTCCCAATTTTATCATAAGTAGTTATAATTAGGAAACAATGACATAGGTCAATTATACTAATTTTCCCATAGGTAGTTATGACTAGTATCATGATGGTGGTACCCTAATTTTTCTAAAGGTGTTTATAATTATTAGCACTCAAAATGAAAGGAAACAAGAAATTAAGGATGCAACTTCCAAACCACTATCATACCAGTCCAAAATATGTCCTCTATCTAGAATACTGAAAAAATATTGAAACTTGATCTGAGTTCCCTCACTGAAGGTTCCTAAAGAAGCAATGGAATGAAACCAAGGTTAAAATGGTTTGGGTAGGGAGAGTAAAAACAACTATGATTGATAGAAAATGTATGGTAGAATGGAATGGTACAAAGAATATCATGATATGGCACAATGAAAATGGGCCTCATAGATAATACTTAAAGTCTCTCAAGTAAAGTAATGCATAAGGTGTATAGTGTTCATTAGCTCAATAATTTTATTCCTATATAGTGTAGCAAGCTTGTATAGTCTAGAACTATAATTTTCAATAATGATATAGGGGCCTATCCAATTAGGTTTGAACTTACCCTTGTGATTATTCTTTACCATGATGTTCTATTGGTTTTATTTGAGAACAAGGTCCCCAAGCTCAAATTCTTTTTGTTTGACCCACTAGTTATAGTGTCCAAGGAGTCTATTTTGGTATGTTTGAGGGCTATTAATAGTGTCCATGCATGTATAATCAAGTAACTATAGCTCTTATAGGCAAGATATTTGGTAATATTCATCATCCTAAACATGTTTCAATGCGATGCACAGAGAAGGTAACTCAACTTCAATTGGAATATTAGCCTCAGTGCCATAAATTGGGGAATATGGAGTGGATATGGTTGGGGTACAATAATTAGTGTAGTATGACCAAAGGGAACAAAATATTTGGAGGTGTCATGGCTAGCTTCATTGATAATATTTTTAAGGATGTTAACAGTTAATTTTTTAGGTGCTTCTACTTGTCCATTAACTTATAGGTAAAATGTGATAGAAAATGTTGAGTAATGTTTTAGTCAACACATAGTGTTCTGACATCCTTATTCTTAAATTATCTTCCATTATCATATATAATTTTAGATGGGATACCATATCAGAAAATGAGATGGTTGAATATTAATTTGGAAATTTATTTTCCAATCATGTAAGTTAGGGATAAAACTTCAACCCAGTTAGTGAAATATTTGATAGTGGTAAGGATGTATTTATGACCATCACATGAGGTTAGGCTATTTTTTAAAATGATATCAAGTCCCCATATAACAAACAACCATAGTGTAAGCATTAGTTTGAGTGTCTTGGCTAGGGCATGAATCAAATTGACATGCTGTTGACATTTGTTGTACCTTTTAACATATGTAGTTGTATCTCCATCCATAGTTGGTAAATAATAATAAATACATAGGGGAATTTTTGTTAGGATGGCATCACTTGTGTGGGATCCACATACTCCTTCATGAAATTCTCATAATTCTAATGTTGATTCTATCAAATTTAAAAAATGAAGCAGAGTTCCATCAAAGTTATGATGGTAAAGGGTTGGTCCAAGTAAGGCATATAATGTGGATTGGTGGGTAAATGCTCTTTCATATTTATGAGATAGGTTTGGTGGAGTAATATGGTCATGTAGGTAGGTAAAAAGGTTTGAGTGCCATATATATTTGTGACCAATAATATCACATATCATTATGATGGTTAAAGGTTCATGAGTAGGTGCTAGAATATTTTTGAAGAGGAATTGATATTATTTTTCCTAATTGGTATGATGGATCAAAGGGTAATGGTCACCATGGATTATTATATTATATTAATATCCCTTGGTATATGTTAAAATTGTATCTTACCAATATATTATTTGAGAGTGTTGATTCATGGCCTTGTATGGCACCTACTTGTCATCTTTGGTTTGAAAGTGGTATGTAACCTGATTGATGATTAATTGAGAATCACCAAAAACCTTGAGACATTGTATATTCGATTATACTTCCTAGTGAATACCTATAACTATTTATTCATATTCAACCATGTTATTAGTAAAGGAAACTGATATAAAATTATTTAGGGATAAAATCCCTGTGTGGTGTAATAAATAATAAGATTATCCCTAATCCATGTGAGGTAAACGATCCATATAAATATATATTATAATTATTATCTTCAAGAGGTGTTTCAATGATGGTCATTATTTACTTATTTGGGAATTGAAAATTTGGTGGTTCAATATCTATAAGAGGAGCTTCAATAAGTTGATCTGCAAGAACTTATCCCTTTATGGCTTTCTAGTTAATTTATTTTATCTCAAACTCACTCAGAAGCATGATCCATTTTTCCATATGATCTTGTAAATATATTTTGGATAGTAGATACTTGAGAAAATATACCCTATAAATAACTATTCTCTTATTATTTATCTTGTAATGTCATAGTTTATGCACTAAAAATACCATAGCTAAATAGGCTTTTCCAATAGGTGTATATTTGTATTCATATGTGACCAATATATGTATTAAATAGTACATGGCATGTTATTTTATATTATTATCATGCTTAGATAAAAATAAACCTAGGACTTTCTTAGTTATAGATAGGCACAGTAGAAATGACTTTCCTGCAATAGGTGGTAATAAAATAGGTGGATTGTAATATAGTCCTTAAGGTGCTAGAAGGAAGTTTGGCATTATTAATCCCAATGAAATGTGACACCCTTATTTATTGATTGTGTAAATGGATGGAATTCATTAGCCAACTAAGATAGAAAGTGTCTGATAGACTAGATCTTGTCATGCAAAATATAGAGTTAATTTAAATTGGAAGGTGGTGGCATCTGTGTAATGGCTGGATCAACTTCAATACCCATATGATAGATGTTGAAGCTTAACAATTTTTTTAAACTCCAAAGAAACACTTCTTAGGATTAACTCTAACCTTGTATTTATGAAGCCTCTCAAATATCTTTCTTAGTGTGGCTAAATGATCAACCCTACTCTTTTATTTACCCAGTATGTCATTGACATATTCTTCAACAATGTCATTCATCATATTGTAAAATATGGTAGTCATGTCTATTTGGTATGTGGCCCTAATATTCTTGAGATCAAATGGCATAAATTGATAACAAATGTTCCTCATGGAGTGGTGAATGTTGTCTTATGTTGGTCTTCTAGTATAATTTAGATTTGGTTGTATCCTAAAAAATCATACATTAGTGAAAGCATTTCATACCCCACTGTGGAATTGATAATAATGTCAATATTTGGTAGAGAAGATTCATTTTTAGGGTAGGACTTATTTATATATTACAAATTAGTGTATATCCTAATTAATTTTGGCTTCTTACTAACTGGGAAAACATTAGAGATCCACTCTAAGTAATAAATCAATTGAATACATTTCACTTCTAAGAGTTTTTACAACTCTTTATTTACTAATATAGTAATGCGAGGATGCATTTCTAATAATTTATGATTCATATATTTTGTATTAGGATGTATAAAAAAATGGTGTACAAGCAAGGTGGGGTCCAAACATAGCATGTTTGAATAGGCCAAATTAAATATAATAAAAAATTCCCTCAAAAGGGTTTTAAATATGTCACACTCTTCTTCGATGAGTGATGTACCTAATTTGATCCATTCTAAGTCATCTAAAGACCACATGTTAAATTATATAGTGTCTTCTACAAGGAGAGTAGATCAATATTCAAGAATGGTTGGTAATGATTTGAATTGGTTGGAAACTGCAAAGTCATCTATTTGGACTAGTTCTTTAAGTTCTCCTAGGTAAGATGAATCAAAATCTCCCAATGGTAGGGATGGATATGTTATAAGCATATTAAAAAATCTTAGATGATATTGTCAAAGTCATGTTATTATTTATAATTAAACTTATATCTATAGGCAAGTTCACATTTGTGGTCTCCTAAGCTTTGTTTGAGTAATGTTGAACACTCCCATCTAATGGCACCTAAAATAGGTTTTCACCAGAAAACTAGCCTTTATATTTACTTTTACTCTAGTTCAAAAATGCCTCAAAGATGTTTTCACTTTGGGACCTTAATGTTTTATTGAATTTTTTGTGGCTAAGGGTATTTACCCATTCTCTAAACTAGGATATAGGGTCTAGCATGATATAGAACCCTTGTTTATGGTCTCCTAATGTAACATTGTCTCTTAGGCCTAGGAAATCACAAAAGGCCTCATCATTTTCAAACTTATCTACAACCACTATGGATTATTGTTGGTCCTAGCATATAATTTGAGGATTATATAGAGGTAAAAAATTATGTAAGCTTATTGGGGTAATGGTAAAAATGGCATGGGTGTCAAACAAATTGGTATTGGTAAGGTCTTCATAAATGCTATGATCAAACTCTACTTTATCATAAAAATTATCATCACTAGTAATGGGTGTTGAAACATGAATAATATATGTGGGTTCATCCTAATGTAGTTTAAATCTAACACCATAAGTTCATTTGTACCATATTATAGAGATTGGGTCAAGTGTTCCTTGTTGATTTAGTTTGAGGCCTCCTTTGTAGGATTGATATTCCATAATCTTGTTAGGAATAGGATATTTGGAATTTTTTTAACAATTGGCCAATTTGTCATTGTATAACCATGATTCATTATTTTCAATTGGGTCCTCTACTAGGTGAGTGACTCACATGAAAATTATAGTAGCTGGATTATGAAGTTTAACCTTTCCATTTCATTTCCATTCCATATAAGTTGGTTTAGCTTTAGGTCTTCCATAAGACTTAGGGTTATGTGGAAGCTTGGAAATGTGAAATGTGTCATGGTTCAAATTCTCTCTTAGCCATTGATTGTGATGTTAGAATGATCAGAAAATTTAGGGGGTGGCATATGGCAAGATGAATCAAGGTTATTTGGGTTTATGCAATTGGCCTCTCATAAATAAACATGTATTTATTCCCCTCTATCCTTTTATACTCAGCCTCCAAATGTTTATAATATTCATAAGGCTATAAATCTCCATTGATAGTGACCTCCATACCTAAGTGAGATAACTTAAAACACTGGAGTAATGTTGATGGATTTCATGAATTTAATGTACCCAAGGTCAACCCAATAGTAGATTATATGATAGGTCTAAGTCTAACATGTGGCAAAGTGTGTCATGAGTTAAGGGCCCAATGATAGCTGACAAGATGATGGTACCTTATTTTCTAGATCTTCATTGTCATAGACCTTAATAGTGACCATTTCTAGTTAGAGATTAATAATTGTGTATTTGGGATGGTTGATGAGTTTCATAAACATAATATTCAAGCTTGATCAATTATCTATGAGGACACACTTCACTTTGTGTCATGTTATGACAACTTCAATGTACAATGAATTGTTACGGAGAGGTCCAAGGGATGACATATCACTTTGGTCAAAAGTTAAATACTGGCTTGGGATTAGATGTTCAACCAGAGCATGGAATTTGTTTGGGGATGTGTCATTGAGAACTTGATATTAGTCACGGAACTTTGTTAAGATGTTCATGTGGATGGTAGATATTTGTAGAAAATCCAAAATGGAAATTTATGTGGGCATCTTCTAAAGTTGCTCCATAATATCAAAAAAAAAATTCCTTCACAATAGTATATGGATTATTCCTAGCTATAATGGTGGGTTATATGGGTTTGGTGGTAGATGGTTGTGGGCTAGAAATGGTAATTTTTGACTGCTAAGTTATGATTACGTAATTGGGATTAGATACCAAATTGTTATTTCTATAAAATTATAGTGGTAAGGGGATAAATGAGATAAGTATTGATTGATATACAGTTGTATGTGGTCACAAGGTAAGGATGAGTTATCTGTATATGGTCCAAAAGTTGTAATCCCTACTTTTTGGTGTGCCTATATGTAGTCCTAGGTCAAGGAAGGATCACTAACATAGATGGGTTGATTGTAATTGTTTAACAATAGTCATATATTATTAATACTTGGTCTTGAATTGATGGTGATGGTGTAAATGTGACCTCTTGCTATGGACTACAAATTTATTATAGTCATTTGAAACTATGTGGTAAGTCTATCAGTTATTAGAATCATTATAGCCTTAGTTCCATCCATTTGATTGTTGTTGTTGTTGTTGTTGTTGTTTTAGTTGTTAATACTATTTCCAATGTTGTTGTAGCCTTTATTATTACTACTATTAGTGGTTATTTTTATGTTTTGAAAAAGGGTTTTGGTAAATACATAGGTTCTAATTGGATGTAGATTCTCTATTATACAATGTAATCTATCCTTTCTCCAACATATTTTCAATAAGGCATTTGATCTATACATAATGATGTAGATTGTGCCTATGAACATGATGGTATTCATAAAACTCATTATCTTAGTACTAGTCTAAATAAGGAATGCCCTCATGATAGTGTTTTTATATTGGCCAAATTATTAGATTAAAAAAATATATCTTGGAAAACATGGCATAAATAGGTTATCTAGAGTCACTAAAGACTTGACAAGTACACACATTTCTCCTCTGAGGAGGGGTTGGTAAAGGCAAAGGTTGTTGTGTTTGTTGAGTTGGTCTAGGCTATTATGTAGGTTGTTCTTGTTGAATAAATTATTGGCTATGAGTAAGTTGTATTTGTGACATGGGATGAGTAGATGGTGTTTGCATCATTTGGACATGTTGTGACTCTATTACTCCATTTCAAAAACCATCATTATTAAATTTTAATTTCTTGGATTCTTAATAATTATTAGCTTAGGCTTATGTTGATGTTTGCACTTAGACTTGGTTATGGTTCTAATTTTTTATTAACAATGTTATCTTGATAATACCTTTGTTAATAAGGTATTTTTAACTTAATAAGCCTTTGTTGATAATCTCTTTGAAATTGTGTGCACACTAAAGATACAGATGATAAGATATCTCACTATGCAAAATTTTGGTAAACACAATAGCTAATTGTTTATTTGGTAAGCTATGAGTGAAATAACTTACAAGTGCTATCCATAACTATATATAGATTGTAAATATTTCACCATATTTCTAATTAGCTTGAGTCAAATATACCAATGAAATCTCATGTTCAAGAGTGTAGGAAAAATGCTGCATAAATTTGTCTAAAAGGTTGTCAAAATCAAATGGTTATTTCTTTGGTAATTTTAGAAACTAATCAAAATCCTATCCTTATAGAATCTAAAATTAGGAGGTATATGTCACTATAATCCACTAGATGACAAGAAAAAAATAATTATATTCAATGGGTCTTAGGGTCTCCTTTACCCTTGTATTTGTCAAATTTTGGTAGTTCATACCCTATAAGAAATGATATCTATAGATACTCCATGTTGAATGGGTAGGAACACACGTCATCCAGCTTAAATTTTTTTGGTCTATTTCCTAGCTTGGATGGTGGCAATTGCATCCTTTATTTTTTGTAATTCTTGTGCCAAATAGTTGGATGGATCATTAGCTTGAGGTAGAGGTTGGGAGGCCAAAGATGGATTACCTTGACTAGTGTATAATTGAGGCATGATTTGTTATGGAATGTTAGTTTGGTTAGGGAAGTGATCAGGAATATGAATTCATAGATTTGGGTGCATTTGTTGAAATTGTATACATTGTGGTGCAATATTCTAGTTTAGATTCAGTATATAAGCTTGGTTTTGAGGGAATTTTGGCTATGATGGAAGGATGTGGATTTGAGTGAAGTATTGTGCCTACTACAGTTGAGTAGGGACTTGTTACTAACTATTAAAACCTAGCTAAATAAGGGGAACTTATTGTGAAATAATGACCTATCATTGGATTTATGGCATGTTTGGAATGAAAGACAATTACTACCTAATTGTCCCTTATTGGATTGTATTACCTCTAAGTTTCATAAATAGTTTCTATGAAGTATATTCTTGTAGAGTGTTTAATATTTATCATTGACCAATGGACATACATTGTTGATTAGACAATGTTTTTGATTGTAAAGGTATGTTATTCTATGACTATTGAGGTGTACTTATCACTACCTAATGAAGTGGATCATTCATTGTGCCTTATTGAGGTGGTAGAATATTCAACTTTTTTTGCATTGATATATTATATTGCTTGTTTTTTTGGAATGCTAGTCATCACCTATTATGGTGGAGTAATATTTTTCATGTTTTCTTGAGGTAAGAGACTAGGTAGCATTTGATAACTTAATATTTGTGGTTTCATGCTTGAAGAAGTAGTTAATTAAGGATTAGAGGTAGCTTATTGTGGTTGTAATGTAGGATTTCCTACCCCATACTATTGAGAACCACTCATGGTGCTTACTAAAGAAACTTATTTTGGACTAGTTGTTTGTGTAGTTAAACCACTTTGGCCTAGGTTGGATGACACTTGAATGTTATCCACTATGTTTGGCACATTTATCTACATAAAATTAGTAGATAATTCTTCAATAGATGGGGAATTAAACATATATCTAATTGAATTTATTTGCATGAATGGATCTATATATAAATTTTATTGGCCTATCAATTCAATTAATACCCTTGTTTAAGGATCTAACTTGATGAGTGGAGTGTTTGACCTGGCCATGTCCTTAAATAGGTTTGATATGCTATTTGTATTTGTATAAAGTGGTTATCCATGAATCACTTTCCTATGACAAGAATATGTGGTTCTTGATATGAAATTGGCATGAGTGATTGAGGATTACTAGAAGAGGCATACTCAATGGTTTGGTTATAAGGTTTAGTTAAAGTCACTCTAACTAGATTAGGAAATTTTTTATGGTGAAAGTATATTTTAAAAATGGCCCCTACATCCATGGATATTATTAAAAATTTATCCTTATTTTTAATCTGGTGATGATAAAAAATAAGGGTCATATGTTTATCACATCATAACATAATACATTTTTTGTTAAACTTGGTCTATAACTAATGGTGTGATAGCAAGGTACTGCAATGTTTGTTCTTGGTCCTGATTTGAGCATGGAGGCATGTTAACCAAAGAGTGGGATAGAGGATCTTGGATTTATTATCAAAATTGAGTATTGTAAGTAGGATAGGGATCCATCTCAAAAACTACATCATCACCATAAGGGTCTTGAAAAAAGTCATTTTTTGTGACCACATTATCAAATCCTAGATTCTGCATGGCTTTGATATGAGTATAGTGAGACATATCCAACTTATTGATAAATATTTAAAAAATGGATTATATTTATAAAAAATATTTAAAATTAATTTCCAAATGATAAATGATTTAAACTTGGTTTAAATTGGTATAAAAGGTGGAGTTATATCTCCAGAAAGGTTTGTGCTAAAACTTGGTACAAAATAGTCTAACATCAAATGTCTGATACAAAAGGGTCAAGAGGATGAAATAAAAACAAAATGAAAAAAATTAGGTATAATGTGTTTCAAAACATTTAAAACAATTCTAAATAAAAAAAAGTTGATAGGTCTTTTGTAAAAGGCAGAAAATCTAGGCTCAAAATAGGTATTGTTGTGTCTTTTGAAAAATGCACAAAAAGCTAGGCTTTAAACAAAACAAGGTTTAAAAAGGAAAGAGGGTTAAAATAACAAATTTTAAACAATTTAAAATAAACTAGTCATTAATATTTAAACATTAACTTGGTAATTTGTAAAAATAAATGAAAATTTAAGCATATGGAAGATATACTACTTCCCCAAATCTAGGCACAAAACTAGTTTTCAATTTGAATAAGAAATTAGGCTAAGTTACATAATAAAAAAGAGAAAGATGATGTATAGGAAAAATTTAAACAAGGAATATGTATAAATCAACCAATTTTTGGATTTAAACTTGTCTAAAATAATTTAAAAATCAACTTAGAAAGCTAATCTTCTTTAACCAAATAATCAACTAGACAAGAACATATGATATAATGACACTAGGTATAGATCTAAAAGGCACACATGGATTTGATTACATAAGGTAAAAATTATTTGAAATGATTTTAGTAACATAATGATGTTATCTCATTCTAAAGGTATGATAATAGATTTGTTTCAAGATTCAAAGTAATAAGAATTTGGAATGAATTGGGAAACATAACGAAAACTTTTTTAATCAAGTGACACACACACAAAGGTTTATCAAAATACCAAGGCAAAAAGATATGGTGTCAAATGGATGGTGGAAAACCTCCTCAAAAAAAGGACTGATGTATAAATAAGAATTATTTTTTCTTGGTATTACAAATAAATAGTTTAGACTCAAGACCATACAATAAAGGAGAAATGACACAAACACCTAAGTATAATATCCTAAATCCTAAACTGACAAGGTTTCATAGTACTATCAAATTCCATCTATATAATTGATCTTGAGAGGATTTTAAGTTGTTAATATAAATATTAAAATCATATGAAATGTAGGGTTCTTAGGCCCCATCTTTTATCAAGAGTTCGTACAGTGACATGGAACTTCAGGATACTCACCCTACATCAACAATATGTCTAAAAAAATGGGGTTATTATAAACTATTGATTTTAACTCATTTCTTGACGGTCCCAAATGTGGATAACACTAGAGATGAAATCATGTCATTTGTATCCATGTTAGATGGCTTGTTGTAAAAAGGTCTTATTCTTTTCACAACCAGTACATCTATCACTTGCTCAGTGTAGTGTGATTTAAAAGTTACCCCTATGTTTTGAGGCTGAGTACCACTAATAGAGCTTATTTTAACCACTTAAAGTAAGCATCCCAGTGGTTCACCCTCAATTTATATACCCCACTATGGAGTGGGATTGAAATGATGTTGGTGGATGAATTCTTAGGTCAATGCTTCCCTAAATAACTCATGAAGAGGTGATGAACTCCCACTCACAAGCCAAAATGCATATAAATAAAGACAAGTGAAAAGACTTTATGGTTGTTTTGGGGTCACCCAAACCATATAGATTTAAGGAGGGCCTTATCAAATTGATTTCCATGATTTTGGACCAAAGAGATAAAGTAAATAAAGATAATTTTTTATCACCCAAGTTACCTAAAGGGGATGGGGGGATAACATACACATGTCACTCAATTTGCTTAAACAAATAATTTCAACAAACAAGCATAAAATGAAAAAATCTTATGAATTATCTAACTAATGTGAGATTTTAGTTTTATTACACCAAAATGAAATGTGTAGTGAAATTTTTATCCCCTTGGAATTTTTTGTTGAAAACTTTGAAAAATTTAAAATGACTTAAGTGAAACAATTTCTTTTAAAACACCAATTTGAAATTTTAAATTTAAAATTTAGAAATGTTTTAAATGTTTCCTTTTGGCTTTGAGGTTTTTAAAAACATGTTAGGGAGTCTTTGTACCTAGAATCACATTATGAGTGAACAAATGGATTTTCAAATCTTTCTCTTAGTTTTTTGGTTTTTTACATAGAGTGCAAATGTAGAAACATAGATCAATACTATAGGTCTCTCTACAAAACCATGACTATTAGCAAAATATGATAACTTGCATGAAAAAAAGTATCTAAAGAAATATCACTAGTGTAAACATAAAATCATAGAAATAAAGTCAATATCACTACTCTCATAGTTAGGATATTAAAAATTAACCCTGAGGCATAAATTGGTTAGGTTTTAACCACTAGCATCTAAACATAATATTACTAAAGTTTTCAAAATACAACAAATTGATTGGTGATGTCAAAACTTTGAAAGTAATGATATTGTAATATCGATACTTTTAAGGCAATATCATGACTTTCTAAGTGGTGATATTGTAATATTTCATATTTCCCTATACATCTAAACATAAAAATTCAATAGTTATGACAAAACCATGACTTTATAAATAGAGATATTGTGTCAATATCACAATTTTAGAGATCAAAACCATGACTATATAGAACAACTTTGTGACTTCTAAAGAAACATCCTTTAGCCTTCAATTTTTAACTATTTTGATCATCAAGCTTAAATTTTTAAATTAAAATCATTAGGGGAATACTCTAAAAGTCATTAAGATCAACTTTATGGGGTGTGGGTCCCATCAAGCATGCCAACATGTGGACAATGAATATGTAGAAGTGAGGTTAGTCTTATGTTAGTCTCATTAAGCAAATGAAATAAACAAACTAGAATCATAACACCTATAACCTATACACTTGGGAGAGCTTAGGTAACAAGTAAACATATGAAATAAAAATAAAGCATAAAATAATGAACTCTTTTACCTTCCTTAGAGCTCCAAATCTATTTTTGAATGGCTTGCTTGACTTGTGAATCAAGAAGTATTTGAAAATGAAGGTTTGTTTGGCTCTTTTTCTCCTTGGCACCTTGAATTTGATGATTCTTGGCTTGATATTTGGGCATGGTAACACTACTTGCATGATTATTATGGAGTAAATATTGCATAATAACTCTACAATATCCAATCTTATAAATGAAGTGGTATGGCTTTGTATTTATAACTTTAGGAATTAACTCTCACCCAAGGTGAGTTAAGGTTGAGTTTAGGCTTGGAATGGGTTAAAACTAAACCTAGGTGAGTTAAAACTAACTCCATATGAGTAAATAGTTTTCATGTAATTATGATTTTCAATTACTATGCATGGATCTCAAATTAGATATTTTATGATATTTTAAAAGAGCTTGACAACTCATAAAGGCAATGATGAAAGACTTTGATATTTTCATTTTTGTAATTTCCATTTTTAGATATTAATTAATTTAAAATGGATAATTCAACTAGGCATTTAATCTTGTTTAGTTTGTTAATTTAATTTGATTAACCTTTTATCTCTTTCAATATTTGATTAAGTGTGTCAATGCACCACTTAATAGGTTCATAGGCCAAATTGATAGTTGTTATGCCTTAAGATGATTAGGGATCAATTCATGACAGGTTATTATTGCATATGATAAAATAATATAATTAAGGATGTCTCAAAATGATTATGAGATTTTATGAAATATAAATAATCAAAAGTGGGATGTTTAGCTTTTTCTAGGTGTAATTTGCAATAGTTGGTAGGAAACAATCTGAAGTCCGGTTGAAAGGTAATTATGAGCAATTTTAGGTCTCTACAACATTCATCAACAATCATTAAAGTGTACTAGTTTAAAGCATGTGAGTAGGTAATAATCATCTTCATTCATTATTCAAAGGCATAGTACAAGTGTTTATCTGAATAGGGATTTTCCATACTCAACCAAATGATGTTTTCAAAGCTAAACAAGGATATATAGAGAGAAAATTAAAGGAGAGAGATAGGTGGCATAGGAGAGAGTCATTGCTAAGTGCCTAGAAATCATGGAAAGTTTTAAAATAAATAAATAGGTTATATAATAGTCTCATGATATATTAAATGACAAGTTTTGATTTCTTTAATATGAATCCTCTTCCAAATGGTGTAGGAGTTTCTCTCTTTGTTTGACACATCTTGTTTTTTCTTCAAACCACCCTCCCACTGGCTTAGAAAGTGGCAAGTGGCATACTTGAACATAAATTTTACTTTGAGTTACCCTCTACCATTATTATTGACACCTTCCATAAATTTTAGAATCTTCTTATACCAACATTGTAATAGTGATCATCTCATATTAAGTGTCTTGAAACCCATTAGTCTCAATATGCCTCTCCTTGCTCAAAAGCCTCAAATCTTGATTTTATATTCATTAATGAAAATTATCTACATTAAATTACTCTCTCAATCTTAAAAAATGTGTATAAACCTCCCTAGATACATTAAACACTCTTTAAAACTTCATTTCACACCTAATCCCATACTTGTCTACAATTCCTTATAGCCCTCCAAACATACAAATCTCTTTGTGTAAAAAATTATATAGATGATACTGTAAAAATAATCATATATTTAAGTACCAAGTATTATATTATATCTCTTTTAATAATTTAATGACAAAAAAATAAATTTAAGTACAGTTACTCCACTTGTTTCTCTCTCCAACTAGCCCTCAATTAGGTCTTTAGGCCTAGAAATTGTGATTTGATTCCAATAAATGCTCACACATGTGAAACTATAAGTAATTGTTTGATTAACTTTAGGGACCTTCTAATCATGCTCCATGTCAAATTTAATGACTTGAAACCTTTTATGAATGGGTGAACCATGAAATGGCCAAAACCATAGTTTAGATACATGTTCATGCTCAAGAGATAATTTGAGTGATTTATCAAGAAATTGATAGGGTATAATTCTTGATTATGGTTTTTTAGGTCTTATACCATCATAATAAAAATTAATATAGTAAAATAATCTCTTCAATAGTACTCAATAGTTTTGTAGCTAAGCTTCTTGAGAGACATAGTGGCATAATCACCTTTTGGGCCCAAATTAGTAGCTTGAATGGATCATATACAATTTTAAGAGTCATAAAAAAGTATTTATAGGAATATTAACCTATATATAGGATTAAAAATATCTTACACCTATTTTTAAGGCCTATCCTTATCTTGTATACTCATAAATAGGCCTACAAACATGATTTATGAGTCAATTACATACGATTTTGCCCTTACACCTACCAAAAAATGGCCTAACAAGATGATAAAGAGATTTATAAATTTATTCCATTTCATTTAAAATTTTATATAATCCATCTAAATCCATTTTAGAATAAAATCCAGTCATCAAGTCATTTTTATCCTCCATGACAACCTATGAGTACTTTGTAATCTTAGCAAGGTTCATAAAGATAGGGCCATTGACTTGATAAAAAATTCCCAAAAATTTGAGGAAATAAGACCTAATAACTACCCATATGATAGTTTGGCACCACAAAAATTTTCAATGGATATCTAAGAAAAATTTGGGAGTCTCTTGGGTTCACTTAGGTAGTTTGTGAGTGCATTGCACTCCTAAATTTATTCATATCTTGTAGGTCTAAAATCTAAGAACTAATATCATATAATGGGAGTAGGAATACCTAACATACATATATAAATTCCAAATAGGGCCATGATTTTTCTCAAGATAGTTCACACATGGAGAAGAGAGCCTTATTCCATAATATATGTCTGCCAATGAATTTGAGAGAGGTTTAGTTTGAATAAAAGGGGTAACAGTGTTTATTTTGAGTTTTTGAAACCTCAGTGAGGTTTATTACACCCACCATGACACATAATTAATTTTATTATTTACCATTTATCTATATATACATATTGTAACCTCCATTCTCTCATGCATAGGGTTCACTAGCAAACCAATGCAAGTGGCCCTAATGTCTTGTTTGAATCAATTATTCCTAACTTCTCTAATTTTTAATATTATAGAATTCCCTATCTAGGATATATAAACCTTATTATTATAATTATTACATAAAATTCATTCTATAACCTATAGGTCTCTAACCATTTATCACATAGGACTGTGTGTTTTCTATCTTTACACCTAGGTCATTTCTCTCTATCCACCTATAAGTTTCTTTGAGTCAAAACTCTCTCTTCCCAGGGAAAAATCACCTCTTCAACATTTAAAATTACTAAAATAATTTTAAATGAACTAAGGGGATTATTTTCATGCATATTTATCTAACTTTTCACCCACAAACCTATAAGTACTTATTTTAAGTCTACATGGGCTTATTGATTGTTAGAGTTTAGAATAGGTCTCCAATGGCATAGTTTATTTTACAATTGACCTGTACACATTTAAAAAGTGTCTAAACATGAATAAAAAACCTATTTTTACCCTTGAACTTCATATATTAAACAATATTCATCTCATTTCATGTGAAAAAGATACCTCCATGTCTTCAGACCTGCAAGTCTACTTTTAATCATTTTAGGCTTCTTTACCATGCACTCTGGACCATGTTAGAAATGAGTAAAAAATTAAATTGCCTCTTTACCTATATCATGTTGTAATAAAATTCATATAACACTTTTACATGAAATATTATTACCCCTTTTATTCACTCTTATTTAGATAGACCTCTAACATAGTCTCAAACCTAGAATGATAGTAGGCTTCCCCTGGTAAGTTGGTAATGAGGTTGATAAAATTGTTGGAGTTTATTAATTGTATGATTTTTTCCATTTTTACCTTTAAAATAGTATCTCAATGATCATAATTTTATCACATGCCCTTGAGATCATGAAAATTGGATTGTACCTAACTCACTTAATTATCATTCCAATGCACACAACAACTAACACACTGATTGAGGTGGGTTTAATAGTTAGTTGACTATTTTATATATATATATATATATATATATATATATATATATATATATATATATATATATTATATATATATATAAACCATTTAATCATAATAAGACTCTTACAAATGCCAAAACACTACCTGTAAATCATTGAAGCCTGCACCTAGCATAAAAAAGGTTTTTCCCACTTTCCACTACCACACATGATAAAAAAAGATGTAATATGATATTATGGTATTTTTTAAGTCATTAAAGTAATGTCACAACCTTCATTCATCACCAATGAGTTCACATTTTCACTAAAAATGCCCAAAATTGTGCTTTTAGGGTTTAGATAGGGTTTAAGAATGCCCTAGGGTCTTAGCAATTGTTAATAAAGGATAAGACACCAAAATAAAAAATATGGTCATGTATTTTAAGGCAATTATTACTCCTTTCTTTTTAAAAACTCTTAATTCCCAAATCTCTCTCATATGTATGAACCAAGCATTTGAAGTTAGCCTATACAAGCTTGTTAAGGAGTTGATCGAGGAAAGGGAGTATTTTATTTCACCTGGGGAATATTAATAGGCATCTCCTAAATCATTTCCACCTAAAAA
Organism: Torreya grandis; assembly: GCA_037957365.1. Lineage (NCBI taxonomy): Eukaryota > Viridiplantae > Streptophyta > Pinopsida > Cupressales > Taxaceae > Torreya > Torreya grandis. The sequence continues at coordinate 3,337,671 of JARHVA010000730.1, read as the reverse complement.
TAAGCCTTATTAATCCTTAAAAATGAATGATAAGCCTTGTTTATGTGTTGAAAGTCACTTGTAACTAATTTTCTTCATTTGAAATTGACTTATCATGAAATTTTTTCCAACCTTAATGTTATAAAAATATTCAAAAATAATTTTAATCCACCTCTCTACGTGGTCTCAACCCTTTTTGGGTCTTAAAGTGGTTTTTTTTACAATTTTACATAAGCTAGTGACCTATAAAAGATTTTGAAAATGACTTATTAACCTTGGATATAACATTAAAATTATTTTGGAATTTTACACACTAGATAGAGTATAACATGACCTTAAAACATGTAATATTACTTAATAAGACACCCTAAACCCTTAACATCACTTGAACAAATCCTAAGGCATGCCATGAAGTGATTGGACAAGCTTAGGATCAAACTAAACTTTACCTTAAACTTATCAAATTTACCTTAAACTATGCTAACATGAATTGTAAAAGGAAAAAAATTATGACCCTATCCTATAGTATCCAAAATTTGGCTAATAGTACCTACCATATTCCATTTCCCTCATCACAAAATGGGGGCTCAATAGTGGCGGTGTGTCAAAATGGCATTATTTCCATGTTTACATAGTTTCTAAATATTAGTGGGGGAATGTCATAAAGACATGACCTCCACACTTACTTAGTTATCACTATCTCCAAATTTCATTACACTCATCTTATAAGGACATGACCTACACACTTTCATGATGTACCATATAGTTAGATGATTAGATATACACTTGCATTAAAATAATTTACATTGGACTAGTTTTTTTAAATTTGAAACATAATTTATTAGATTTGACACATATGATTCAGTTTGAGACACATTAGAGGTGCATATGAAATGATAGTTCACTAAAAAAAATTAAATTTACCAATTAAATGTATATATTACTATCACCAAGAAGTTATAATTATAATAAAAAGTATTATTGTCAAGCATTTTCTATCTATAACAATCATTTCTCTTTATAAGTTGAATTGATTAAACCATTCAAACTCACTATATTTATAGGTTAGGTTGATTAAATAACTTAAAATCACAATATTTATAATATGAGTTTATTAAATAGCTTAACCTCACCAAATTATATATATTCACATTTGAATTGTGTGATTTATATTTAATGATCTCAATCGCTGCTTCACAACTTATCCTTACACTACATTGGGGGAATAATGGCTTCCAATTTACCTCTTAAAATATCCAATGTTAATATTTTAACCTCTCTTAGCTCAAATAATTCATAAGGAATCATTGAATTATTAGATCAATTTGGGGGGGGGGGGGTGGGTTTGGTTAATATAGATAATAAAACTAAATATTTAAATCATCTTAGTCTTGTAGATTTGACAAATCTTGGATCTACCTTTCTATTTTGTACCATTCCACTACCAAAAGGCTCACATTCAACGTCTAATAATGCATAAATTAGTATCTTATAGTTTGATTCATATCATTTTGATAACCCATACAACATTTATATTATTAAATCTCAAAACTTGATATATATACTTCACTGTCAGTTGCATATATATACATGTTTTCTATCCTTCTAAACACTAATGGCCATATATGGACACTAGTGTTAATGCTAGTGTCTAGATCCTTATTTAGTGTCAAGTACTCAAAATTTATCCAAATTTAAAACTATTTAAAGATATGGGTTGGCCTATTTATCTTGTTGAATCCTACTATTATGTATTTTCAAAAGGTTTGGTATAAATACAAGTATAAGCCTTATAATTAGTCATATATTAAATACTGAGAAACAACATACCAAGGTTCATTCATTTAATCAAAACACTAATTTATTATACCATATTCAACCCTATTTATTTATCATTCATAGGATAAGTCATATAAAATGTCTAAATCATCTACATAACATCCCATGAGTGTTATTTATCAAGTTATAATATAGATCATTAAATGCATCTACATATAATATATTACATAATTATTAAAACACACTCCCATACATAGGGGATAACTAAAAAAGTATGAGGCCATCTTTGAATTATTGGATAGGGGGGTAGTTTACATTTACAAAGGGATAGTTTAGTTCAACTTGACACCGTGAGTACACTAACCAATTTTAGGCAAACACATCCCAAGTGTTAATAAGGATGAATAAATGGGTTTTAATAAATAATAAGAGAGTGAAAAAACTATATTTAAATTCTGAATAAATCATCATAAAGGTGATACAAAACCTATAACGGTGAAGTTGCATGCATTAAGATCCAATGGATATTTCGTATAGGACAATAGCATCACATTTCAGACACCTACTTCAATGATAATATTGAGAGGTGATGGTAGTATCCAAGGATACATAAATAATATTTATAGTATATATAAATCTTTTAAAAACATGATCCTACACACTCATTCATGTGTATAACCCAAATCTACTTTCACATAGTAAACCCAACTAAGTACAATTTCTCTCCAGTATTAAAATAAATTCAAAATATTTCAAATTTGGTACCTTTTATATTTATCATATCTCCATTTTATAATTCAAAATATTCATTTATATAAGTTTTCAATTAATTATAAATTCTATATAATAATTTTATTTATCCTTGTGTATATTTAATTCTATATTTTAACCCTATGCCCATATTTCTAGATTTAGGGGTAAATAAAATGACACTATATCACCATATGATCATTTTAAAATAACTTAAAAAATTATGTTTTTAATATCATCTAGGGTTAATTTCATGAATATTTACCATATGAAAATTTCAAAGGCCATTTAAAAAATTATACCACCTTTAAAAAATTGATCTATTTTAAAAAATCATTAAATTCATATTTAAGCCTATATCAAAATGTTAGAAAAGTATTAAAAAATAACTTTCATGCTAACAAGGTGGAAATTGAATGGTAATAATACATGGAAACCTAATTAATTTCAAAATGAAACTAAAAAAGTCAATACAATAGAACTACTTTATTGTGAAATCACAAATTTTATTTTTAAACTTTTCAAGCATTTTTTAGGAACCTAGATAAAATTTTTGTTTTATATGTCATAATAAGTTTTCAACTAAAAGTCACAAGTCTGAAGCCGCATTTTTTTAAATGAAAAATGTGAATAAAATACTATACCAAATAATAAATTCACCATTTCACTACACAAATACTTCAAATTTTCTTGAAATTAAGGTGATTCTCATTCTTTAATACTTCAACTAATGTAATATTTTAAAGCTTACCAAGGTGTACTTTTTGCTTGACATATAATTTTATCTTCATGTCAACTAGATTTATATATTTTTAAAGAATTACTTATCAAACAAACTCTATCACATATTAAAAGGTATGCATTTATCTTATGATTTAAGGATATGCAACAAGTTATTTTTAAATTTAAAATTTATATAATGATTCTAGGTTAGTCTATACATGTTTCGAAACTACAATAATATTTAATAATCAAATAATCTACATACACTTATTCCATCTTTGCGTGTTAAAAATATTTAAGTGAAACAATCAAATCTGACCATTTTCTTCCTTCAAAAAACCATGTGATTGTAGTATGACAAATTATGTTTATATTAAAATAGTATTTAGAAAAATCAAATAATATACATACACTTATTCCACCTCTGTGTGTAGAAAATATTTAAGTGAAATAATCAAATCCCACCATTTTCTTCCTTCAAAAAATCATGTCATTGTAGTATGCCAAATTATGTTTATATGTCAAATTGTTTTCATTATATATTAATTAAATGTGATAGTTGAAAAATAATCTAAAGTGTCACATGAAAAAAAATTCAAGACAAATACAATTGACACCTACTATATGAACATTGCAAGTGTTAAGAACTAGGTATAATATTAAGATAGGATATGTTTAGAAAAATCAAAGTTTTTTAACAAGGACAAACTAATTTCATGATAACATTATATACTCTTCTTAGTGGATAATAATCTATTATTTTCCTCTATGAGGGTCACTAAATTAATGAAAATTATACCAACACTATATAGGAGGCCACATATTATAATAAATATCTAAGTGTTTACATTAAATTTAGTTATCCTATAATATTTTAGAGTTTTTAAGGATCTACTATATAATATAAGTCATTTTTTTAGATTAATATTGATGTGTACTAGGAAACAAGGGACACATTATGAAGGAAAAGGAAACCAATTTCACCCATTTTTTAGAATGATGAAGATCCATAATTATATATCTTGAAATTTAAGCCATGCACATTCTAGGTGTAAATTAATTAGGAATAGATGGTAAAATATGGAGAGTTTGGTCTTGTATAGAATAAAATCCAAAAGGTATATGTTTTTATTATTCTTTCTCATAAATTACCTCTAGTTGAGTGTTGGTGAATCTAATATAATATCATGTGTTTCCATACTATAATTCTTATTTTGTTTTTCCATTATTGTTACATCTCGATTTCTCACTAGACAACTTGCTAGATTATCTATGGATATCTACAGTTAAAAAACTCAGATTTGGATATAATTATGACTAAAGCTTTAGATTTATGTTATTTCAGGATAATAGAATGTTTCTTAGTTAGATGTAAATACATGATTGTTTATTATGAACTAGTTTATGGATGCATTTACATTATAAGCATATTAATATGTTATTTTAGTTATATTATTGCTTATGTTTATCATGTGAAATTATCTAAAGACTTACATGTTGTGAGGTGGATATAGGAAAATTATTCCCTTGAGTGTACTAGAGGAGAACATAATTAGAGAGGATGTTGTAGATCGAGACGGTGAAGGTATACAGAGAGCTCGCAAAACACCACACACACACACACACACACACACACACACACACACACACAGGTTAGTCATGGCAGAAATGCATTTAATTATTCATGGTATGTTTATTTAATTTTATTGAAGTGTTTCTTTCTTTGGTTTGTGAAATTATCTTTTATGTGACTAGAAATGTTTGATATTTTCCTTATTAAATTAATTTAGATAATTAATCTATAGTGGAAATTTGAAATGATAATTAATAAATATACTGATAATGGTAAATTGTGAAAAAGGAAATAAAATTTTACAAATCTAGAAATTTACATAAAATGGAAATTAGAAAAGATTTAGATTTTTAGGAAAGTTTTAATTAAATCCTATGACAAAAGATAAAGATAAATAAAATAGATAAATAAATAAAATAGTAAAGGAAATAAATCATGCTTTAAAAAAAGAAAGTAATAATTCTTAAAAATAAATAAAATTAAAAAAAAAACATAATAAAGCAAAAAGGAAACCTCTTTTTAAAATAGTATTGCACCTATATTTGGGGGAGGAAAAAAAGAAAGTGTAGTTTGGAGGAGGTAGTGCTTCTAGAAGGAAGCAAGAGGAGGAAAAAATAATTTTATTCATATCAAGTTGTTTCAAGCACATGGAATAAGTAAGAATATTATTCAAATTCAATAGTTGAATTTATGGCAAACTGTAAATTTTTTATAATTAAAAAAGAATGATTTGTTATATTTAGATAACCTTAGAAACTTGTATTTAATTGAGACCAATTTAAACCTCGTTGTTATGTAATCATGTGAGAGCAATATTTATATTTGTAGTTAATGTCATATTAACTAGTAAATATACCTAGGTTTGATTATATCCATATTTATATCCCAATGGTATTTATGTATTTATATCCCAATGGTAAATTAAAGATGTATTTTCTAGTATTTGATATTGATTTAAAGAGAGAGTCTGGTTATAATGTCATCACTTTTTGAATTTACCAAGGTGTTGATCTTTGCCTTCTTCATTGCCTTCATGCAATCCTTATTATCACTAAATCCATGGATCAAACCTCTCAAAGTAAACTTTTGTTCAACAATTTTCATGTTGATGCCATATCAAGTTATTTTATTTAACTCAGCCCAAGAGCACCACCATCACCATTCTTTTTATCTCAGTTGTTTCAACTCAAGTGGAACCATATTCTATTTAAGTCAAGGATTTCAATGGACTCAAAATACCCCTCTACATTTTTAATATACTACAAATATGCATTTATCTCCATGTATGGAGATGACATATATATAATATATGTACTATGGTCATGTTTATTTTTAGAGTGCAAGTCGTTTCATGTCTATTTCTTGCATTTAACAATAATAAGACTGACTTTCTTCCTTTCCATCATGAGATTCATTATACATTGACTAGTGCATTACCTACTATGATCTAACAGCATGCATGATAATCATGAAATATTACATCTAATCTTATATTATTTATATTGTATTTAATATTGATACGATCTTATTTTATTTAAGTATCTCTAGTCTATATCTCTAAGCTTTGATTCATATCATTTAATTGTCTAATATATGGTAATATTAATTAGGGTAGCAAAGGTTTGTAAGTCTATATCTTCATTAACATAATACATAGAGCTCTAAGTGCACTTAGGTGGTGTCAAGCCTATTTAAACCAAGAATAGACATTAGTTATTGGTTGAGAATAATGAATTTAATTATAAATGGGGTAAAAAATATAGTAAAACCATAACTATAGTGAGCCAATATATCAAAACCATAGCTATAACATAAACTAGAAGGATCAAGTATAACCTAGGCTTAATGTTTTAACATCTTAAATTGATACTCAGTCCTCTATTAGTGGATCGATTGGATCCTTGTTTCCTTAAAAATTATTCATGTGTACTCTTGTTTTTGTTTAACATGGAAACATGTGGAAGATAACACTTAGGTGGAGGAAGGTCTATAAAGCTCTATATTAAAAGGTTATGAATGTTTTGATAAAATTCATAAATTCATTTTTAGGTATAGATTAAAATAAATAGACTTGAACATGGGAATAATTAAATGTGAGTTCATACCAAGAATCAATGGAATTGATTTTATGAAGAGTTATGGAATGGTATGCTCCACTAGACTTAAAAATCTTTAGGGGTTAGAAGGAAATAGTAAGGTAATAATTGAGAAGGGAATCATGATCTTAAAACATAAATGGTTACTTGTTTTTCTTGTTAAACTGATAAATGAATCATTTTATTGGAAACATAATATGTGACTTATGGCTCAAACCGTGTTATGTGGATATAACATTATAATAATCTATGCCTATGTGAATTAACAATGGTATGATTTATTTTATTTTTGGGAGGGTTTATCATATAAAATTGGTCATGAGAATTAAGGGTGTGAAACTATGTTAATAAAGGTCAAGACTCCTAACTTAGCATTTCTAGATAGTTACATAATCATAGTTCAACATAGGTTATAATTAACTTGGAATGAGTTATATCATTTGAGATCTAAATTTAGAATGATGTATGACTATAAGAAGCTATTGGATGGGGAAAAGTAAACTAAATAGTGGTTTAGTAATTTTATGGCATTAGAGTGCTTTCATGTGGTGCTTATTTTGATGTACAAGTGATCGTATATGGAAATTATACCCATATTTCAATAAATGTTTTTGGTAAGCTATTAAGTTTCTTAGGAATTAGAAACTATAACCTTTTGAATCAAAATTCAAGAATTAAAATTTTAGGAGTAAGGACCATAGAGATTTTATGAGCTACCTTTTTTGATCAGTAAAATATTATCTAAAATTTAGTATTGAATGCTTACGAGAGGTACATATTATAGGAGTTTTAATATATAGAAATAATTGTTATATTTTACATTTAGTGGTACATCATAATGAATGATATTTGGTTCCATTAATTTAAAAACCAATTTTTAGTGTAATCTAAGGTATATTTTAAGTGGTATATTTCCATATTGATTGCTTGCATGGATTGGTTGAGTCTTAAAAATCATAAGTTTTGGAGTATGTGTTGTTATGTGTTTAGGAACCTATGATAATATGGGATATCATAGGGTACTAAAGTATAAAATTATGTTTTACTCAAGAGGTAATTACTATAGTTATTATTCCTAAACACATATCTATACCTAATTATTCTACTGTATCCATGCTGATTATTATTATGGGTAGTGTGTGTTATTCCAATTGGTAAAAATTATCTATGCATACATGTAAACTTGAGGGTTTATCAAATTTTGTGTTGGTATGTTATTTTATTATACATAATGATAACTTGATTTATTATATATAGTTATTTGTATAATGTTTGTGTTTCTATGTATATGAGACTACTTCAAATGATTGATTGTGGAAAAATGGTAGTTAAGTCTTAGAATACTGGACTATGGTAATATAGGTTGCCATAGGGTGTAGATAACTAAAACCAATTTTTTTTATTTGAAATTGTATAACTAAATCTTATGTTTACCTAGGTGGTATATTTGTAATATTTATTTCTAGTATGAGATAGAATATAATGAAATATTCATGCATATGTTTGATGGACTAAATGTATGTTGGTATTACTCCTATGTATAGTGTGTCTGTGATGCATTTGCTAGTAGGATGTAAGTTGATAAATATTATGGTTGAATTTGTATTTGACCAATCTACATTGATAATAAGAAGTAAGGAGTGAGATGGACTTCACCAACTTAGTCATATTGTAATGTTAGATGAAGGTGATCCTATCAAGTGGTGTGTATGAACTTGATTAATCTAGATCATTTTATATATTTTATATAATACTTGGGACCAATGCATGTTTAATGAGACATTATCAGTTCATGAGAATGGTTTACATGTATGTGAAATATCTTGTGATATATCAAGTTTTCTATGATACCCCATATGTTTATTTAATTATAAATCATACAACACATGAGTACTAGCTTGTCTCTCTAGATTCTCACATTGTCACTATCTACCCATCCATGAAGGGAGGGCCATATCATGATGGGATTAGTGTAGGGGATTGTTTGTTCATGGTTGGTGTGGAAAATCACGTAGATGATGTTATTCCTCCTCATAATAGTACTAGTATTGAGACAAACACTTGAGATTGATATAGATATTGGAGAGTCTGGGGAACTCATGCTTTGAAGAGCTAGGTATCTAAATTATGTACATTGTATTAGATTTAATATTATAGTTGAGTATTATCATGAATAATTATAATTAATTATTATTATATATTCACAATAATGATTGTAGAGTTGTGTTGACCATGGTTGAGTTACTATATTTCATTCATTATCCATTTATGAAACAATGTCATGATATTAGAGATTAGAGATATGAGATGTAATGTGTACTTATTGTTATCACTAGAGTATATATGTGATCTTTGTTGGACTCTCGAGATGTAGTCTACTTGTATATATGTGTTTTATTCAAAAGAATTTTTTTTCTTACAATTTATATGTCTAATATAGTTGTGTTGTTACAATTATTATCAATTGTTTTTTTCAAATAGCCATAATTGATTGTTATTAGTATATTATTTTATTTTTTGTTAGTAAGCTTTTGTGAGCCAAGGTGTGTTTTTAGTCATTTTTTATTCCATTAATTTTATTTAGAATATTTTTGGGCATGTATATTTTCATATGGAAGTATGAGAGGCGAGAAAATTTCAAGGGAGGTCATTAGGTTATAGTTTTATATATTCACCTCTAATTCCACCATGCCACTTCACATGTGTGAAAGTGCATTACTTCTATCAACCAAATTTACTATTGACTTTGTATTTTAAAGCCACTAATGGAATGTGAAAGATATATTTTAATAATTTTTATGAATTCATAGGATAAATAATTATAATTAAAATTAAATATATCCTCTATAAAAAGTATCATTGAACATCCCATTAGGTGTGTTATAGAGAAAATTGGTTGAAGATTGATGGAATATTTTTTCTTTAATATCAATGGATCATGTGTAGGCTTAAAATTTACAAATATAAATCCAAAAACATGAGTATATTTAAAAAATAATAATCTAGCAAAATATATTAGTTCCATCCTTCAATTCTATTTTAACACACCATAATGGTGTAATTTTAGAGATAATGATGATTAGGCAGATGTATTTCAAGCTAATAGGCCTAAACATCAAATTTAGGATTGAAACTCACATGGTGAATTTGAGAAAATGTGAAAATTTTTATGAATGGGTCATCCAATGGAATATTTAGAGATACATTATGTTAAACATCCTTAGCATATCAAATGTTGATGTTGTAAATGATTTGATTGTTAAATTCATGGAATTTTTCAATTGCAATTCATGATTTTTATTGGCATGTTATTTTAAAAATTTAACATAATTATTTTATTTAAAATGTGAATTATTCCATTGTCTATGTCATATATAATCTCCAACTCATCTTTTATCCAATTGCATAGGATTTAGAAGATGTCAATGGTGACTACAAAACCATTAGAGAAGGAGTAGAATTGTGAATCCCACCATTTGATTTAAATAAAATTCACATAAAAATTTAGAATTATATAAATTTAGAAAAGAAATGAATGGACTTGTAGTGGATTAGTCATAAGAAACAAATAATAATTCATCATCTATAGGTGGCATGCCTAATAGATCAATAAGGAATACACCGTCAGTTAGTCTCTTCAAACCTAATTTTGTTATGTTGATATTGGAAAGAAATTTGAGCCTTCAAGGTATTATTATGAAGATATGGATTCAAACCTTATGCATAATGTAACTAAGATTGTGGATCATGTAACATAAAAATAAATAAAATCCATAAATCATGCAACCATGTAGCATAGTAAATATGAATCATATCTACACATTGAACCATTGGCCAGAATAAAATGATATAGATCTATAATTTAATGGTTTCCTAAAAACCACCCTATAATGTAGGAGGTAGATAATGAATAAATAATAGGGAAATTTTGGGCATGCTAAGTGGAAAAATAGTAGTCAAAATTATTTTTCATAGGCATTCTAAGTGCCAAATAAAGGCAAAATTACTCTTGGAATTATAGTCATTTTGCCTTGATGCCACCCTTGTATTGTGACATGGAACATATTCGATGTCCTATATATAACCCTATAATGGGTAATACCACAAATACCTACTATGGGATACCACCCAAAGACCCCTTAAAATATAATTAAAATATAATAATTAGAAAATTTGGCTACCATAGGTGAGTCTAATTAAAAACTTGTTATTTAGCTCAGATTTAACTTTGTTGATAGCCTTGAATGTGTTTGTATCATTCATATATTGTCTTGTCATGGTAAGGTATGCTGTTATCCTAGTAGTGTTAGAGGTCTCCTAGGGTGACAGCCAAAATGTGAGGTCATGGTCCCAAAATTGCCTAACCAAATTTCATAATCTAACCTTTCATAGGTAGTTTAGTATAGTTTAAGGTAATTTTGGAGAATTTAAGGTAATTTCTCATTTTGGTCCTATGATAGTATAACTTTTCCATGTCAAGTTCAAGTTATCCAAGGGTTTTAAAGGTAGAATAGGTCTTTTTAGGGCATGTGGCATATGTCAAAATCATATTTGTACTTTTTTGGTCCATATAACCAAGAAAATGAAGCATAACTAACTATTATAACTTTTTTTGATCATTTTATAACATGAAAAGAAGGAATATTGTAATAAATGGTATGAAAATGGTTTTAATAGGCTCTCAACACATTTATACATGTACTTATAGGCTTTAAGAGACTCCATGAACACTTGTTACCTAGCTCCAACAAAGTTCCAAGAAAAATATGGTTGTTTTCATTGCTAAAAAGGGGTTTATTAAGGCATTATTGTAGGTTTTTCAAATAAATATGGTATAAAATAAAATAAATGGATTATTTAATCCCTTTGAGGTCACATCTAATCATTTTTGAAGAGTTATAGGTCCAAAATGGTAGAAAACTTATCCACTCTTCCATTGAGCTCCTTGTAAGTAAAAGAAGGTAGTTTTAAAATGCTTAGTTCATGAAGGAGAAAAGGATTTGGATGATAAGATATTGGGAAGAGATGGTTAAACTAATTCCATTAAATTTTATTACATTAGTTATTTGGTTAAACTCATTAGCCTTATGAACAATCACTAAGGAGATAAGTAGTCTAAAACCCTTGCAAAACCCCACTAACATAGTATTTCTATTAAATGACATTTTAAAACTATTTTAATGCATGTTTATCATTGTAAAACATATATTAGGTTTCATAAAATATATTAAATATCAATTTTATGCAATTTTAGGCCTTCATTGGCTAAATCAAAAAGGAAATCTTCTTGACCTACTAGTTGGGTATGTCATCTATGTTATTGAGGTTATGAAGGAATTTTCAACCATGAAAATGATTCATAAATGATGATAAATTATTTTTAAACCTCAATAAGGCTCCCAAGTATATATCAAGTCAAACATGAGACCACAATGTAATAAAACACCACATGTTTACAAGGAAACCTGAATATGTCAAGTCTATTGGTAGATTGAAGTCAATAAATTATGTATTATTCCTCAATCAAGAAGAAACCTAAATAAATTTAATTATTTATTATCTTCTCCAAGATCATAATGAATATCCTCAAAACCTATGAGTTATTAAACTTAGTTGAGGAATTTTTTTTAACTATAGATGCATGGGCTCAACTTAACTATGTTAGACTTATCACAAGTGAAATGAATAAAAACCACACTTGTGCTAGATATTGATACAAATAATGTGGAGGATACTAATAGATATGTATAAATGTTTTTAAATGTGAAATTGAATTCTTCATATGGAGTTAAGGTGAGTAAGAAACCTAAATAGGTCTAATGGTGAATTTTAGGTATGCTAGGTAGAATGAGAGAAGAAACACATATGGGGTGTGAAAAGAAGGGTAAATAAGACTTTTAAAAGAGAGGAAGATGGTGATTTAGGTATATATAATAATAATAGTCACTAAAAAACCCAATTATTACTTAACAAGAACCTTTCTCAAGTAGACTCAGTCAAGAAGCCTAGATGAGCACCTATAAATGCCAATAAAACTTGAAGAAACATGCAATTTTGGAATAAGTTGATATGTGAGGACTATTTTGAGATGATGGAGAGGTATGTAAATAATTTAAAAATGAATAATAATTAAAAAAAAAAATTTATCACTAACAAGATTCATACTCAAAGAAGACCTATAAACCTTTCAATAGCTCTCATTTTTAGGTAAGTATCTAAGGGAAAAGTGCAATGATTTCATTGAGATTATGTTTTAGATTGATAGAATAAAGGTGTATAGATTAAAAATTAGAAAAAAATGAAAATAATCCATGGTTATAATTGATTTTAATGTATACCTACAAGTCTACATACCTGTATGCCAAGATTTTCAAGTAGGAGAAGATAAACATTGCATAGAAGATGGCATTTGAATAGACAAATGAAGAAGTGAGAACCATGATGGAGATATTAATAAGGCCTTGGGAGGTATAAAAGTATTATAAATAATTAAAATAACATTTATTAAATCCTATAAACACCAAACCAATGAAGATTAGTAACAAACCCGCTAAGAAGCTTCTTTCATAAGTACAGACCTGTAGGTCAACATTTTCAAGTAAAAGAAGATAAACATTACATAGAAGATGGCATTTGAATAGACAAATGAAGAAGTGAGAACCATAATGGAGATATTAATAAGGACTTGGAAGGTATAAAAAAATATTATAAATAATTAAAATAAAATTTCTTAAATCCTATAAATACCAAACCAATGAAGAGTACTAACAAACCCGTTAAGAAGCTTCATTCATAAGCATGTTTGTAAGAATTCAAGACAACATCCAATGTTTGATTTATTTTTAGAGTTTTTATAGATATATTGGTGTTTATGAGGAATTAATTAGCCTAATATGGAGTTTAAATGATCATATAGTGAATTAAAAATTATAAAAACACCTACAACCTTCTCATAGTGCTAAAAATGCATGGAAAACCTTGAAATTATCTTGTTTGAGAGGTACAAAAGGTTGATCAAGGATAAATAACACTTAGAGGGGTTAATTAATGTTGGTTAAGAACCCACATAGGAATTTATTTGTATTTAAACACCCCAAAATTAAAAATATGAAATTTTATTATCCCTTAGCCTCCTTAGGCATATCCTTTTGCCAAGTAGGGCTAGAAAGCTTGCAACTTGTCTAATTTTAGTTCTAGATAATAAAATAACTTGAAAATTAAAAAAAAAAAAAACTAATCTGACATCCCTTAATTTTTGTGTGGTTTTTGAGTGATAATGTATGGCCTTGTATGATCTCCAATATTGTGGGCCTGCATTAGGCCTAATAAGGCTTAATTGAGAAAAATAGAGGTTTAGAAAGTAGGTATACCTTAAGAGTTAGATCATGAAATTTGGGGTGAATCTATAATGTTATAATGGGTAGATAAAAAAGCTTTTATTTTCATTTAAAGTGTTATTTATCTCTCTAACCAAGGATATTTTCACTAAAACATGGATATAAGGAATAGGCCTTCTTAGAGCAAAACATGAGAAATATGATAGAGATTGTAAAAAAAAAGTCAAAATATGATTAGATAGGGATATAAAATAGATTTATGGGGAAATATAGGCAATTAAAACCAAATATATGGCTTTTTTGTTTATAGTCACTCCAAATGGGTAGTTTCAATAAGGATGGATGAGTCATGAAGGGCAATGACGATCTCCTAGGCCACCTTGATGAAGAAAAAGATCATTTAAAGTACACATGTTGATATAAGAATTCATAACTACATACTTGTATAATTTATTGATTGTAACTCATCCTCATGAGATGACATTTATCATATGCTTCTCTTATGCCTCTCTTCTCTCTCTTTCTCATTCTCTTATATATTTATGGCCTATTTTGAAATTGAAATGGATCCTTCCACTAGGAGTATGGTGTATACCTAATATTTTGTATGATTATTAATTAATAATATGACTATTTTTACCTCTTTATATGGTTATATGTAATTTTAAGATTTGAATGGTTGATCTAAGTAAGTGTAGACTTAACTCATCTTGATTTTTTGTCCTCTTATTTTTGCCTTCCTACAATTTTTTTTCTCTATTATAGATTGTGAAGAGTTTAATCAAGGGTTTTATGGAGTTATAAGTGCAAAATATCTTCCCTTATAGTCTCAATTGACCTTACCTCTTTTCCAATAATTGATGTGATTATGTATCTCTAAGATACATGTATGCTTATGGTAGTCCTCTAGGTCTTTGTGCATATTAAACTAAGTGGTAGTGGCCTTAACATTTGGTGCATCCCTTCCCTTTCATTTTATAGTTTATCTTACCCTTTTCCTTTGTAAGTAGTAGCTTATTTTTTAGTTCTTAAGTGACTCATCAAGGGAGATATCCCTATCTATATGTTTAATCCATTGTTTAGGTAACCCAAAACCTAAGATTGTTCCCATGTTATAGCTTAAGTGAGGAGGCTTAAACAATCTCCTCAAGGGTGAAACATTTTATGGTAATAGTTTTGGTACACCTAGTGGGATAAGAGACATCATCCATTGAATCTTTATTGGTGTTGATCTTGAATTTACTATCCTTTACAAACTTTAACATAAGCACCAATGTTGACTCCAAGAAAATTTAGCTAGTTTTAGTAGCTCAATTATTCTTTCAAGAAATTAATCTTTCAATTTTATCTTTTTAATGATGTTTCATGGCTAATTTTGGATTGGATTTATATTTTGCTCAAGTTTATGAACCATGTCAAGTTTATGTTGATCATTTTTAGAAATTTTTTTATTTTTACCAATAGCATGTTGATCTTTATTAGCAACATATTGATCCTTACTAGTAGCCTAATGATTCATATCATACATATGCTGATCCATATTAGTCTTAAAATGACCATACTTACCCTATATATTATTTTAGTTATCAATATTACCTTCCTTGCTTTCAAGAGTCCTACTCTTCCTCCGTTTTTCATTAACCTTACCAAGTTTTTTCAACCTTCATACTAGTCCTTTCAATCTTACCATAAACAATAGTTAATAGATAAGGAGTGTATAGATAATAAAATTCAAGATAAGAAATAACAAGACTCTGAGTTGGTCATGAAGATATTAAAGAATGAAATGATAAGGATAAGGATAGCTAAAAGTGTGGAACTTGACAATGTTTTCCCTATTCATCTCATTCAAATTCTAAGGGACTCATTATAGTTTTTAAAGAGTGAGTGGGTAGCCTTTGAGGAGGGAAACCAACATGTTATAAATAATGAAAGGATATAAATAAGAGATTTAAATATATGCATGTAGGATAGGTTAGTAATATGGGATAAGTAAGAAGTCCAATACCATCAACCTAGATTACCTTATCCTACTCAACATTAACCTTATTATACTCATAATTTTTTTCAATTTGTAATATTATATTAAACAAATATTTATTTTATGAAGGCCTTAGTCATTATTCCTCAATCTCAACTTGATTTCCCTCAAGAACCTTCTCCCATGTTCATCCAAAATTAGAAAATTTAGGATAGTATAAGGTAGTTTGTAAGATTCCCAAAACCTTCATTCACCTTGAAATTTGAACACACCATCAAGAGAAATATTTTAAGTTCAAATTTATAATTTGGAAGCATGTGGTAGAGTCATGGAGAAAGAAAGATGAAAAATGTCCAGATTTGTAAATTGAGGACAAACAGTAACCTTTGTCTATTCAATCCCCATCCATACCTCCTCAATAACCTAAAAAATTTAAATCATGGAGGTCAATCCAATAAGTAATCCAAATAAATAAATAATTTCCTTTTTATAAGGTTAAAAAACCTAAAACTTTCCCATTATGGAGTTCAATTATAGAAAACATCCAAAAGGAGAAGGAAGTCCTTGTTGAGAATGTTGAAGACCAAAGCATATCAACGTTTGAGGTATTTTTTGGTGATTATAAGGATAATAAAGATGGGATATTTGATCTAAAAAGTCCAAAGATTTATTGTGAGTTTTAGCAATCCATCCTTGAACAATAACATGTTCTATGGGAGGCAAATGAAGAAGGCCAAGTTGCAATTATAAGTGATCCTAAATAAGGCTATGAAGAAGAAAATTCAAGTAAAAATGAGGATTAACTCATCACTATCACTCTACATGATGAATAAAATATCAAATCAGTCTTTGGTAATGAATGGAAAGCTAATCTTCATCATTTAGAAGTAGAATTTGAAATAGAGAACACTCTTGAAGATGAACAAAGCTCAATTAAGATAGTTTCAATAGTTTCCCAGCCAGTTAGTCATCTCAATGAGATCATGTATTATCAAAAAAAATAGTTCCTACATATCATTTTAATTTTTATCATAATACCAATAATGATATATAACTTTAACTTTTCCTTGTGCATTATTCTAAATCTTATGCTTGTGTACATAATGTTGCTCCATTGTGTAGGAAGCCTCAAGTTTTGTTTTAGGAAAAATTAATTAATTAATTTATTATCATTTATAAATATATTATTATCATCAATACGATCATGAATAATAAAATTTTTACTATCCTCAAATCTAAATGTAAGACAATGTATTAACTTATCAACTTTATCTTCCATTTCTTGCAACCATTATTGACCAAATGTATCACTTACTTGTGCTAATGTGGTTTTCATAAAAAACATAAATTGAAAGAGGTGGAATTTTAAATTTTATAATCATTTAAATAATTCACTCTAAGGCATTAAGTATAGGTATGGGTTAAACAACTGGGTGGAAAAATAGTAGGCTAAGCATGTAAGTTTTTAATTGAGTATGTATGTGTGAATGAAACCTAAAAGAATTTGAAACCTATTTGAGTTAGATGGATGCAACTTATCCTAATTTTTTTAGATATATAAAATAAAATCCAAAAAGGGGATGGTAGAGAAGAAAATAAGGTTTATATGATCATAAAAGTGATTACTTCTAAGATGGTCTCATTCATGGACAAGTTTATTAAACTAATGCTTGTCGCTAGTATTTTTTACTCACACACATACAAATATAGTGAGGGATTATGAATATAGATAGTATAGTATACTCTAATACTTCAAATAAATATTTATTTCATTTAGAGTATCATTTTCACACCCTTATAATAAAAGATTATAACTCAGGTTAGGGAGGTTTCTAAGGTAATTTTTTCTCACTGCTAGAAATTTATACCATGGGAGACACTTCTACACATTAATAGAAAGGAAATAGTCAACGTTGATTCATAAAATTAAAAATGGGAGACACTTCTATATTAGTGTACACTATAAATAACAACAAGATATTCTAAGTAGCATTTGTACAATTGGAATTATTTAATCAATAGATATGAAACTAAAACACAAGTAATGACATATATTTAGATAAGAAATACATAACATAGTTGCATGATAATTAAAATATCTATACCTATATTAATTAAAATTTCCCCTCTCTTTGAAAACAATAGAATTAAAAATACATATAGATTTGGGGAGGGGTCACCTCATCCTCAAAATCTATGTGAAGTGATAAATTACATGCTAGGAATTAGAATGAGAGTTCTAATTAGATGTAAACTCTGCATGTATAATTAAAAATATAAAAATGTGTGTCTTATAAAAATATTTTTTCTTAAAAGACAATGCAACATGTGCATGTTACCAAATTATTTAATTTACTCTTACATGCATTCATGTAGTAATAATACACTCTAGCTATTATTATCAATTTACATACAAAATACATATAAAATTAACTCATTAAAGTTAAGGTTTACTCAAACTCAGGGCCTATGTGGAACTTGAAGTAATCAAAGGGATTGAAGTGTTCACATGAGTTGAATTTGTTGGTGGAGTTGTGATTGATTCGATATATATGGCTTAGTTCTTTTCCTCTAAGTCCTAATAATACTTGTAACTGATAACATGCTAAATTATGATTGCATCCATGTTTGGAAGTGATGGCCTGTGTAATCTAATGACTTTTGAAAATAAGCTTATGCACTTATATTTCATGGATCTGAAATATAATTGAAATATTTCCACTTCATTTACCTTCTTCATGGTAAAACTTAGTTCCTATTCAATTTCATCTAACATACACCCTTGAAGACTCTGCTTGAGATTAATAGATGCTTGCTGAAGAAACTTATCAAACTTATCCCTATCCATTAAATTCCTAGATGGGTATTTATCCTAAGATAACTTTAACTCTCCTAAAAAATTTAGAGCCTAATTCTCATGCTCTACTATCTTTTGGATCAATGCTTCCACACTTGACACCCAATCTCAGGTTTCATGTATCTTGATGACCACAAAATAGAGAGCATTGGTTAATTCAAGTGGGGTCATCAGGTCTTGATGTATAAAAGCCTTAGTCATTGTGTTAAATACAAGAAAAATTAATTTATTATCATCTTATTTTAAATTCTCCTTCAAACTCAGGTGTTGAATAACTACCTACCAACTATCATGAGATCCTCAAAGTTTCTTCCAGCTAGTGTTAATAGTTTTAAAAAGGAAATCATTTGTAATGATTTCCAAGCATTGAGATCTACTAAGTTGGTGTAGTTTACTACATATCACAAAAGAGACTCAATAATTTGTTGACCTTTTGACCTCTTATTCATTGTTGATCTACTTTGGTATGATTATATGTGATTTATTAATCTTCCTGGACCCACTGGCCTTGTCAGTCAATGTTTACCATTGGATCTCTATTCAAGTACCCAAGATCTTGACACTTTTTAGCTTTGAATTCATCCTTGGGACATTTAAATTCAAATGTCTATTTGACACAACTTAAACTTGATGTCCCCGCACATGTCTTACCCTGTAATTCTAACTTTAAAGGCTTATATCTTGAGATAGATAAATCATCAAGAAATGAAATTTTTAAAGGATGATCTCAGCATGAAAAGAATAATGTCTATTTAATATTGTGGGCTAAGATGATTTATAGGTGAACTTATTAAATACACAATCAAGCTAACCCATATATTTTTATATGATGTGCCATGATGGTCTATCTCTTCAAAGCTTGCTTTTGCCATATTTTGATCATCTATTTCAATCAAGACTCTACTTAGTTGATCTATCTAGGTAGAAGCTTAGTATGTGGGACAAAATTGGCCAACATCTTTGGAAACTCATAGGGAAACATGCCTACTATGCTTGAGAATACAAACTAGTTACCTTATCTGATCTATTTGGCATGAAGTCACTACTCTGGTTCAATGTATTGATCTAAAGCTAAAACTAGCTACCCACACTTAGATAACTCCTCTTGAAACAAAAAAGGACCAAAAAGAACAAAACAAAACAAAGTTCCCAAGGCACTTATTAAAGAGGAACATAAAACAAAAGGGAAACTAACCTAAACAAAACAAGAACCACTAACTTAAGGAAACAAGGAAAATAAGACAAAAGGGAAGTAGACTACTGCTTGTGTTAATCACTTACTAAAACAAAACAAACCTAAAATAACTAACATAAAAAAAGATGCTTCCCTCTAGGATCAAATGGAAAGCTATTTTTTGCACCTTGGATCTTTGAAACATGCTTGTTTTTTCTTGATATCTCTCTTCTATAGCTAAGATAATTTTCTTTTCTCCTTGGGGAAGCAATTGATTCCTCTACCACCCATTTTAGGTGCATGAGTTGTAGATGTGAGTCTAGGATCTAGTCATACTCCTCATAAATTTGTGGAATTTATAAGAACATATTTAATTCTTATTTATTTATGAGCTACTAACTATGATCATGTTGGGCAACTTGGTGTGTCTCCTTTGACATATATACAAGGCTGACCTCTAAGGGAAATGGATCTAATCTTGTGACTTCTTAGGGCCATTTGAGCCCATTATTAATTTCCAAGAGTAGAGAGATGTTTGAAGCTAAAGAGAAAAGCTAATAACCATGTTTTAAAAGTTTAAACATATCATCTCCTAATAGAATAACCACTTCTTACTTGATGAAAACACTTTCCTCAGCCTATAATGGACCACATTCAAGTAAAGAATAACCTAAATGAAAAATATCAAATAAATATAAATATTTTCTCTCATGAAGCTACAATTTAATTAGGGTTTCTTCAAATTGAATTTTATAAGTAAGTATATCAATTAATTGACTACAATCATGAGGCTAAAACTCTAGTTTTGATATCTATGTTTGGTCAATCAACACTGCTTCATCTTCAACATCAAGCTGATGACTAAGCATACTCTCAAATTTAGCTTGTTATTCACCTTATTTTGCTAATTAGTACTAGTTTCCTACTACTTTTATAAGCTTATGTCCCTCATGATGAATGATATCTCTTGAGTCATCAAAGAGCTCATGAGAAACACCTTTAGCTTGTATAATTGGAGTGTCTTCCTCTTAAACATCAACAACTTCCTCTTCATGTACTTGTTCTATCTTTGCATCATTATGGAAGATGAGACCATGTTTATCCTTGCCAAGAGGTATCCCAATCATGATTTTTTTTCCTAATCACTCAAGTCACCTTCATTTCCTATTTCCTTAGTTGCATCATCTTGATTTTCCTTGTAAAGGAGAGGCTCTTTCCCAAAGAATGGCACAATAGACCCTTGAAGATATTCAATAAGATGAGAAAGGTCCAAATAAGTTACCATATATTCCTAATTTTTCTCATGAGGTTGATCTTCTTGGATCACCTTCACTTATTCTCTTTGTTTATTTGCTTCTTGAATGGCTTTCCATGAAGGAAAGGCTCTGGGATTTTAAGGGGATAGTAGTGGAGGCTAAATGATCTCCTTGATCTTGACTTCAACATTTTGACTTATTCCTAATTTTTTTCCTTATTTATTTATTTTTAAATATAATTCCAATTCATAACCTTAGGTTTAGAAACCTCTACTTCTACACTTGTTACTGTTATGGGTGAGAAATAAGGAGTTTGCTATTGTGTTACTTTTACAGCTGCTATTGAATGTTAGAGACACTAATTTGCAAACTCAATTTGCCTGGCTAAATTAGCCTCAAAATCATGGATCAATTGTTTACAGATGTCTCCCTATGAAATTGAAGATGAAGCCCCCTATATGATCTACTGAGAAACATGGAGATTAGTCTCCTTAACACATACTTGTTTAACCCTTCAAAGCCTCTCTTGGATAGATTTATAGGTAGTAAAGTTAGGTAATGTCTGAAAGGACTCTTGAGGGATATGGTAAGCATTGGTTTGGCATTCATCAAGGGAAAAGGGTAGCTTTATGGGAATATACTATTGATTATGATGACACTGGGGTTTCTCATAAACCACCAACCTCTCTTCAATATTTACTATTAGACATCCAATGTCTAGAATATCAGAACTAAACTTTGAGTGACCTTGCCTTATAAAAGATGCACGTACCTATTTAGCCCACTAAAAATTCACTCTCATGTTATAAATTTCATACATGGAAATATCCTCTTTATATCTCTTCATAGTGTCTATAATTATCATCTCTTTCTCATAGCTAAATAGAATTTTTTTAAAGCTTGAGATGGATTGATTTGGGGCTTGGTAGGTCTGATCAAGAAGACAACAAGATTCATGAGGGTTATCATAAGATTGGTATGGGTCACCATACTATTAGTAAGTCTCTATACATGCTTGTTGATGTTTACCATAATGTTGGTAGAGATCATGATAGGGCTAATATGGGTCATAAAGAAGGTAAGAGCCATGTGCTTGATAATAAGGATCATGAAAAACCTGATAAGGCTCATCATAAATTTGATATAATTCTAGGTAAGGATGATTAGGCTCATATGGATCATGAGGATCATGTTGGAACTACTGATAAGGAGGTGAATGATAGGGGTATCCACCATATTTGTTCATATCAACCTCATATGTGAAATGAGATGCAAAAACTAATTAAAATATTTAATGAGACATACCTGGGATGCTTATAACTAGAAGATTTGATTCAAAGTCACCATTTGTGTTAACTTGATTTCTTCCAAAAGTTGATTAGAGAAAAGACACATCAACAATATTTCTACTCTTTTGGATCTTGGTCTTATCAGGCGTGCCAAAATTCGTAGAGGCCTAGATTACATCCTTGATGAGCAAAGGATTATTCAAGTTCTCTACTAAAATCTTGTCAAACATGGGAATAACCCTAGGATATGGGTTACCTAATCTTAGGTCAGACCTTTAGGATTTTTAATGAGGCTAGATCTTCTGATGTATCACTTAGATCATTTCCAATAAAATCTACTAATGCTGGGGTGAAAAGGGAGAGAAAGATAACTGAAAGGGAAAACTAAGCTAATTTTGGTGATGCACCTAAGTTGATTACTCATCCACTCTATTTGAACTTCTAAAAACACTAATGAGACAAGCAAAATATAACTCCAAATGTCTGTTATGCATCAGTATTTTATGTAAAGGTTTACCAAGTGATCAAAACCTAAGGGAAGTGATGGAAAGGCCTGATTAAAAGCACTAACCAATCAATGTATCCACTTTCTAGCTTCAATAAAATGACATTAAACACTAAACATGACCTACATAACAAGATAAACTAGTAGTTAGGTAAGATCAGGATTTGACAAGGGAGGGATTTATACCACATATGCAAATCAAACTGATATCAACATACTATACCATAATAATGAAATCTAAAACAATAATCTATTCATATCAAGAGGTTACAAAGCTCAATCTTGGTAGAGTTTAGTCATACCCCAAGAGAGGGATCCATTTCAAGTCTTAGAAGCCTATACTTATAGTAGAAGGGATTAGAGAGATGGGGAACATGTATGGGAGAATGAAGGAGTAATCAATGATCAAGACAAAATCTATACCAAATCCTCGAGCTCCTCATGCATTAATATCATTAGGACTCTATGCCATCTTTTACTGGACTTGCTTATGAGGACAAAATCCTGATATCTTTAGACCTGATAGATCCATGATCATATCCACTTTGAGTGGATATAGGTGTTTGCTTGTTAAGGATATAGATATGTTGAATATGACACACTTATCCATAACCATTCATACCTACCCCTACTTTAATATCTAAGCATATGTTTGATATAGATGAAAACCAATCCCATTTGGTGGTTTTCCTATAGTTTTAATGTTGATGAAATAAAGCTTGTCAAGTGTTTGACCTCATTTTGATAACAAGTTTCCACCCCTTCTATCTATATTAGGTTTAAAATAAATATTATACCTTCATGGATATCTAATGGTGATGTTAATTATTTGAAATATCCATTCTAGTTCAACTTGGATCATCTTCAAACTTGATTCCTATGCATTTACTTGCTTGGGTTGAAAATAGCTTCATCGACCTCCAACGAAAGTCTGATCTCTTCAAATTTTAATATTGACCACTAATATTTATCTAGGATTTAAAGATTAAGACACTTGGTAATGACATATTCCTTGTCAAGATCCTCCTGCTAGTCTATCTACTTATGCATTTGTGTTAATGTGTCGACCTCACATTTTATCTAGCTTGTTGATTTATTGACCTTGCTCACATCATTAATCTTTCTCTATATAAATGAATGTGAGCCATATATATTCTACTAGTTTAATGTGGTTGAGACACTTGCAAAATTCTCACTTGTCTTCAATATTTGCTAACCTTTTAACCTCTCATTTACCATTGATCTACTTTGGTATGATTAAATGTGTTTCATTGATCTTCCTAGACCCACTAGCCTTGTTAGTTGATGCTCACCATTAGATCTTCATTCAGGTGCCTGAGATCTTGAAACTTTTTAGTTTCATGTGTATCCTCATAACATTTGAATTTTAATATCTATTTACCATAGCTTAAACTTGACATTCCTATGTATGTCTTACTCTATAGGTTTAACTTTAAAGGCTTATATCTGGAGATAGACATCTCATCAAGACATGAAATTTATAGAGGATGATCTAGGCATGAAAAACATCATGTCCATGAAATATTTTGGCTTGAGAGGATTTCTAAGTGAACTTATTAAATGCATAATCAAGCTAACCTATTTATTTTTATGTGATGTGCCATGATAGTCTAGCTCTTCAATACTTGATTTTGTCATATTTTGATCATCCATTTCAATTAGGAATTTTCTCAACTGATCTATCTGGGTAGAAGCTTGGTATATGGGCCAAAATGGCACATGATTTTGAGCTACCCCAAAGACCACTTTGTCATTGAGCACTGCTTACATAACTAATAGTCTAAAGAGGGCCTTAGACTTATGTAGTTCTCCCCTATGTGTTGGTTGTGTGTGAATCATGCAATGTGTGATAAACAAGTACAATAGTGACCTATCTTATAATTTTTAAAATATAGATCTTGGGACACTCATTCAATACTTCAGACCTGCATATCTATTTTTCCTATGATTGAAGTGAAAATAAGAGAAAATAAAAAATATTTATTTTATTGACTGCTTAATTGAATGTTTTTGATATGTTACCTTGGTTTATGCTAGGTGAGGAATGAATGAGGGTTGATATTTTTTATACTAATCCCTTTAGAGAATAACTCACATTAAATCACTCAAGAAAACCATTGGGATACATTTCATTTTAAAATCAGATGACTTTAGGGCACTGGATACTTGTGTTAGAGTATGACACCTACATCAATGTAGGTGTTTATTTAGGATGCAAGTGTTTATAGATAAAAAAAAGTTACAAGCTCAGAACTTGTAGAGGCATAATATAAGTAAGTTTTAATCATTGTAGGAAAGATATAAGGCTTGAGTCATCAACATAAGACTAGACAGACTAAGAGATAGGCCAATGGGAATAAAAAGTAGATGTGAGACTTGCAAAAGTATGAAATATTTAGAACTGATAGGAATAACCAAGTTCTAATTTTTCCAACTATACAAGACTAAGGTGCTATATAGTTCAAAAAGAATGTTTATAGTAGGACTGTGTGTTAATTTATTTTCAATCAAAGCTAATTTCACATTCTAAACATTTATTTCCCAAATATTTCCCATTCTAGAAACATAGATTAAAAATATGTTTACTTTTCATGCATTTTCTTTTTACTATTGAAAGATCATTAACATAAGTTACATACTTAAGGGTGCAAAAAATAGGCTACTACCATAAGGGCAGTCAAACGTTATAATAAAAAAATACATGTTTAGAGAATTAATGATATGTCAATATAAAAAAGGCCTCACACAAGAGGCAACAATAGAAAATAAAGAGTGTGAGCTAAATAAACATAAGAGTCATGGGCCATAGTTTACTCCCAAAACACATCAAGGAAATAATAGACTCCACATGATCATCTAGTTCCTTCCTATAAGTAACACCCTCAGATAATTCACCACCACCATATTTAACCAAAAAACTAGGTCACTACTGAACAAAATATATAGGTCCCAACTGAGCAAAATATTGAATATCCACTTCTAGGCGGAAGTATCTAGAAACCTTATCTAATATAAGATCAATTCTATTTTATTTTTTAAATTGAAGCACATCATCCACTTCTTTTTGACCACCAATGTCAACTAATTTCTCATGCCTATTGGAAAACTCATTTATTTATTTATGAATGATCCTCCAAGATTCTCTCTATTTTTTCTCATTATATTGTGGAGAATAAGTAAGTTCCACCCCCATTTCATCTCTCATAGCATCATGCTCAAGATCTAGGTTTATGAGATTTATACTAGAAGAGTCCAAGCCATCAAAAACCACCTAAGAATCTATAATGGTATTGACACTATCAATACTCATGTTGTGAATCACATTCATCCAACTATGGACACCATTTTTATCATAATATAAATAAGCAGACCAACCAAGAATAGGATCCTTAGCCTACTAAAAGCAATAATCCTTGATTCATGACCAATCATACTCAAAAATATTAAACTCTACAGCCATATTATGGGACAAATTTTAGTCTCAATGAGGGGACAATCTTAGAAATCCTCTTGAGTCTAACAAATAATTAAATGTTACTTTGAACATACCTGTACTCAAAAAATTCTCTAGCACCTCTTAAGAGATATTGAACTTGAGAAGAATCTACACAAAAATAATTCTAGTGATGATTTCAACTGAGAAGTTAGTAAGTGATCTAGCTTTAAATTGAAACACCTCCTCATTATTTTGTTTCTAAATAAACCATAAAATTTTAGTTGAAAAAATAAGTCAAAACTTATGAAAGAAGGGATGCACTTTTATCTTATGACAAACATAACCAAAATCAATATTTAGCCAAGCAAGATCACATCCAAAGACATTAGACCAAAATTATACATATCTCTTCTAAACTTTATCAATATAGGGACAATTAAGGAAAAATGTTCTATAGATTCAATTTCACCATAGACCAAACAAAATGGTAGGTCCTCATAGTGCTTAGAAATGACCTCACTAACAATAAGTCTATTAAAAATAATAAGCTAATGAAAGTAATATTCTTAGGTTCCAAAAAAGATGCCCACAAGACATTAAATCTAAAGGACTAACTCTGGAAGGGGTCATTGACCTTTGAAATATAGTTAAAAGAGAGGTAAGGGGTATTGGGAAAATAAAGCTTGGTATATAGACATTTAGTGAGGAACTCAAGCAAGGGAGGGCCATAAACCCACTTGATACTCTCCCATAATACATCCTTAATGTCCATCACCAAAATATAATTGTTGTCCATCTAATCCTTAGAAACCATGGAGAATGTCTTTCTTTGAGATAAAGGAATATGGTATCTAAATCAGATTAGATCCCAAGAGGCCCATCCTTAAACTGAGAATAGATCCTTGAAACTTTGTAGACATTTTGAAACCATTACAATGTAGAGAAGCCCCTAATAAGAGAAAGGGGCTGACCATTGAGGGAGAGTTTCCACCATATTTATTTATACCCTTGATAATAAGACCCAAACTAGACAAAGACATGTTTTATAGTGACTAAATGCTTTACCAAATCCCAAGCTTTCTAAATTGACCCAAAAATAGGAGAATTAACAACTTTTACCAAGAAAGGGATGAGAAGAAGATATGCCATGGTAACCTTATACACCCATGCTTGCCTTTAGGGAAACCACTCAAAATATTATGTTTAATGAGGACTTTCCAAGGTTCATTGTCAATAAATAGCGAATGATCCATTTCATAGCTAGAGTGATGCCTTAAATTATAAGATCTTTTATACTAAGCCCCCAGTACATTTAGGCCTAATATTTTTTTCTAGGATGTACCAAGACATTAATTATAACATTTTCCATGAAACTAAAGGAAATCTTGAATAATTTTTTTGAATAAGTTGATTTGGTACTTATTCAACATCCAATAAGAGGCATAATATATTATGTATGAGGAGAGAACCTTTTGAAAAGCTTGGATTCTTCTTGGAAGATATATCACATGATTTTTCCATTTACTAATCTTTTTATTGATTTTGACATACAACCATTCCCACATTTGATTAAAAGAAGGGTTGAGAGTAAAGGGTATAACCAAATATCTAATAATCTTATTAGGACATTTCCATTCCCAACCAAACTCATAAATAACATCAAGAGGTTCATCAGACCACCTCATCATGAAGGATTTATGCATGGAAACCATGAAGCTTGAAGCTTGGCAGTAGATATTGATCCTTAGTTCAACTTGGAGAAGTTTGTCACGAGAAAGATAGAAAAAAAGAGAGGTGTCATAAACAAAGAGAACATCAATGAGTAAAAAATTATTGGGGAGAGTGATACCCATAATAAGAGAGCCAACCTCTCTATAAAAAATAAGATAATGTAGGGCATCAATAATAATGACAAAGAGAGAGATCAAGAGTGTAAACCTATCTAATATATCTATTCAATTCTATTACCTTAGTAAGTTCCCCATTAACCTCCACAATAGTAGAGACATCTTTAAAAAGAACATTAATCATTTTGAAAAAGTGATCTTGAAAGCCAAAGGCCCACATAATAGATTCAATAAATGACCACTCTATTTTATCATAAGCTTTTTCAAAGTCCAAGAGATTTATTCCTACATTTTAATGAGAGTCTCTAGCCTAGTACATCCCCTCCCAATTAATAATTAGATTAGCCAAAATATATCTTCCTTGCATAAACCAGTTTGAGTCTCTGATATAATAGAGGGAAGCAATGAAGAGATTCTATTTACAATAATTTTAGCCAAAATTTTATAAGAAACATTAATAAGGGTAATTGGTCTCCAATTTTAAACTAGGGAATGGCCTCCTTCCTTAGAAATGAGCTTGATGAATCCTCTATTAATCTTAGGTCCAAGTGACCCAACCTCAATGCCTTCCAAATAGATATTTAAATAATTAGATGCAATCCATTATTTATTATATTTATAGAACTCAATAGGAAAATCATCAATACCAGGGGCTTTGTCATCTTTAAAAGAATTAATAGTGTTTATGAATTCATCTAAAGATATAGAACTATCTAATAAATAATCCTAAGTTAATGATAGTTTCTTCTAAATTATTCTATCAAACAACTCTCTAATCCTAAAAGTCTACTCATTTGACCCATCAGACTAGAAGAAGGTAGAATAGAATTCAAACAAGGCCTTATTAATCAGAGCAGGGTCATCTAATACCACCACCCCAAAGCTAAATACAAGGATTTTTACTTTTGATTATTAAATTTTAAAAACTTGAAAAAGAACTTAGTGCCTTTATCCCAAAGATGCTATCAGAGTTGTTGCATAGAATCTGGATAATGTGAATGCAATGGAGACGTGATCACATGAGATGAAGCTAGTGCACATCACATAGATGCTAAAGCAACTTGAAATTATACAAGAAGATAAATTTTACAAGACAAATAGGAGAAAACACAATATTTGATTAACATGAGATGGCCAAAGTGAAGAATGCATATAGGAGAGCACGTAAGTAACTCCTCCACAAAAGGTGGTCAAGGCACCCCAAGAATAGACTGTAACTCCTTCATGAAAGGTGGTGACAAGGTGCTAAGAATAGAGAAGTAACTCTCATCAAGGGAGTTACTTATGACATTATTATGACACCTATGACACACATCTCCACATAAGCTAGCCTATCCCATGAATGTAGGAAAACTCCATGTATGCACAAATATAAAATTTCCCTAATTAAATAATAGGGAAAAATAAAAACCTACACTAATACTCCCCATAAGTGCAGCTTAGGTGGGTAGTGTGGAAATATAAAATAGGTCCCGACAACTAGGCCTGATGAGGTATCCATGTATAAATACAATCTCCCATAAGATAGAGAAAAAGAGAAAACCCGTAGGAAAAAACTCCCCCCCCCCAAAAGAGAGACATAAAAGAAATGAAGAGGCTAATGGGCCCCCCTAAAGATGATGCTACTACAGAAGTGGACCACACCCCAAGAAGAGCTTGTAGATGAATGAACTTGCTCTTAGTGAAAGGTTTGGTGAAGATGTCTACAACCTACTCTGAAGACTAGCAAAATATGAAGTCAATGACCTGACTATGAATAAGCTCCTGAATGAAATGCATGTGAATCTCTATGTGCTTGGTCTATTGGTGTTGAACTAGATTCTTACAAATCTAAATGGTACTCTAGTTGTCATAATAAATTATGGTGGGCTACCTGATAGGAATGCCAAACTTAAAAAGAATCCCCTAAAGCCAAATAGACTTAGTAACTGCATTAACAACTCCCCTGTATTCTACCTCTATGGATGATATAGCAATAGCATTCTGCTTCTTTCTAGACCAACTGATAAGACCAAAACTTAGAGAGAAACTATAACCAGAAGTGGACTTGCAAGTCTGTGAATCACTAACCTAGTTAGAATCTTTATATCTAACCAAGTCAACATCTATGCCAAATTTGTAATGAATCTCGTATCTATGTGAACCTTGTATGTAATGCAAGATCCTCTTAGCTACTTTCCAATGCAACACATGAGTTTCTTGCATGAATCTGGAGACAAGTCCCACTGTATATGATATGTCGAGCCTGGTGTGAGTCAAGTAGATGAGACTACCAAAAAGTTGTCGATACTAAGTGGCATCAACCAATGGTGAAGAACAATCAGCCTCAAGCTTGACTCTTGATAGAAAGGGAGTCAGAGATGGCTTGCAATTAGCCATGTGAAACTGAGACAATAAATCAAGAGCATACTTAGGTTGTCCAAGAGAAATCCCTAAATCTGACTATGAGATCTCAATGCCAAGGAAGTAGTGCAACAAACCCAAGTCTATCATGTCAAATCTATCCTGGAGAGATGCCTTCACCACTGCGATAGCCGATGAAGAACTCCTGGTGATCAAAAGGTCATCAACATATAGAACCAAAATTAGGAGTGAATCATCTTACTGCAAGAAGTAGACATTGGGGTCAGAATGGCACCTAGTGAAACCCGCTGTGAGAAAGAAGGAATCCATCTTGGCATACCAAGCTCGAGGGTCCTATTTAAGGCCATAGATATATTTCCTAAGTTTTCATACTAAGGAAGAATCTTGAACAAATCTTGGCACCTGCTCCATGTAGATCTCCTCCTCTAGGTCTCCATGAAGAAAGGCACTCTTCACATCCATATGGTGCACATCCCAACCATGTGTTGTGGCAATAGCCAAGGTGAGTTAGATAGAAGTCATCTTTGCAATGGGTGCAAAGGTCTCTGAGTAGTCAATGCCTACCACCTATGAGAAACCCTTGGCAACCAATCACACCTTGTACTTATTAACTTACCCATCTACTACAAACTTGGTCTGATATATCCACCTACATCGAACCATCTTTCTTCCCTTAGGAGGTGAAGTCAAATCCCAAGTGTGATTTTTGATTAAGGAAGAATATTCTTCCTCCATAGCACTATCCCACTCAGGTACCCCTGATGCCTCTCAAAAAGTCTATGGATCTAAAACTGAAGCAAAGAAGGCATGTGGTTTTCTCTAAAAATCCCCCCTAGTACGTCTGTCATCTGTGGGATCTCTTGCCCAAGTGTTAGCACTCTCAAGTGTCTGTCTAGCCCAAAGTGGCCTAGAAGTGGGTGACTCAGGTGTTAACTCCTCATCCTCTGACTGACTAGAGGTGGATACCTCGGTATTAGTATCCTCACTGTCTAAACTTAAAGAAGAAGATGTCTCTAGCTCAAGAACTTGCTATGGCTGATCTGAATCTGATGAGGAATCATCACGAAGAAGTAGATCTGATGAGGGAGAAGAAGTGTTAAGTGTTGAGTCTCTAAGACTCTCCTAAAAATGGACACTTCTCTCGATGAAAAACTCATGAGTGATTGGATCATCTAGATATCCTACAAAGATGTAAGGCTTGGACTAACATTCCATAGCTTTGCATTTCTTCTTTAGAATGTGGGCCATGGTTGGGGATCCAAAAACCCTAAGGTGCTCAACATCAGGTTTCCTTTTATACCAAGCTTCAAAGGGTGTTATTCCTTTCAAAGCTTTGTGAGGAACCCTATTTTGAATGTAGCAAGTATAATTGATGGCTTCAGCCTAGTGTTATGGTGCTAAGGATTTGGAGTGAATCATATAGCTACCCATCTCTTTTAAGAACCTATTTTTGTATTCTGCAACCCCATTCTATGAAGGACTGTAAGTGACTATACGCTGTAAATTAATCCCCTATGTGGTGTAAAACTGCTCAAACCTATTGCTGACATACTCCCCTCCATTATCAATTTGAAGAACCTTGATGGATTTCTCACTCTATTTCTCAACAAGAGCCTTAAAGTCTAGAAAATTTTCAAACACTTTAGACTTTTGTTTGAGAAAATATATCCAAGTGTACCTAGAGAAATCATCAATGAAAGTGAGGATGTACTTGGCCCTTGTGAAAGATGGTTTGGGAAAGGGTCCTGATACATCACTATGGACTAACTCCAAAGGTTGTGAAGCCCTCCAAGCTTTTCCTTTGTCAAATTTTGCTTTGGGATGCTTCCCAAGGGAGCATCCCTTACAAAGTCCTATTGAGAATTGGACACGAGGCAAGCCAATGACCATGTCATGTTTGCAAAGTTGCTCAAGGTAGCATTAGTTAAGGTGGCCAAACCACTCATGCCATAATTTGTTAACTCCATCTGAATGAGTCAAAAATGTTGTTGGAGAAGAATCAGGTGAAAAATGTGAGGTGTATAACCTGGTTTGGTGATCTTCCCTACCCACTGCCACTGTAGTATCATTATGCAACTCCATGATAGCCACTGAATCTGGTGAAAACTCAACTCTCATGCCCTAACCAATGTGAGTGATTTGGTACACTAATAGGAGATTGGTTGAAAGAGAAGGAAAACTTAGAACATTATTGAATGTTCCTCCTTCCATTTCAACTGACCCTCTCCCTACAATAGAAACTGATGTGTCATCACCCAAACTAATTGAAGTCATGCTACAAGGCTCTAAAGATGAAAACTCAACTAGGGAAGAGCCCATGTGGTGAGAAGCACCCGAGTTAATGACCCATGAAGATGTAGAAGCTTCTGTAGCTATAAGGGCCTTGCCCTTTTCTTTCTCCTTACCCTTGCCTTTTGCCTTGGTAGAATCTTGGGTCAATGAATTATGCTTGATGGACTCAGAAACACCTATGTTGTGCTTCTCTAGAAGATGAGTTAGGTGATCTATTTGTTTCTTCATGCATTTGTGTTCATCATGCCCTATATTTTTAAAATAGGCACACTTAACCTTCTCCTTCTTAGGTTTAGCATTAGAGGAGGAAGACTCAATGTTGTTTTTGGCAGGATTATTGTTTTCTTTCTTCTTCTCTTGGTCCTTGTTCTTTTTGTTCTTCTACTTTGTTAAAGTCTTATCCTTACCATTTCCAGCTATCAAAGCTTGGGGTTGAGTAGAATTCATTGTGCCCATTTGAATTAGCTTATCTTTCTCCCTAGTCAAGTTGGAAATGAATGAATCCAAAGAAGGCATTTTCCATGTAGTGCCAAGGGCACTTTTTGTGGCATGGAAAGTGGAGACAAAGACTGAATAACTTGGACCTAACTTTAAGAGAATATAAATATTGAGTTAATCATCTTTATTCTCTATCCCACATTCTTTCAATTGTAATCTAAGGGCCTTAAACTTAGTGAATAAGTCCTGTAGGGTGTCAAAGTTGCTAGGACTTAGACTTATGAGTTCATTTTCGAGCTCATGACCTCTCATCTCATCAAGCTTCCCAAATAAGAGTTCTAAGATGTCCCATATGTATTTGGGAGTCTTGGAGGTTTATAAATGGAAGATAAGTTTTGGAGATATGGAAAAGCTCAGTAATCCATAGGCTTCATCACTACAATTATACCACTTGACCTTTTCAGCATCAGTGCTAGGTTCTACTTTAGTACCCATGGTGATCCTATACAACCCTTTGCTTCTAAGAATGATTGACATTTTAACCTTCCATTCATGATAGTTGAAGGGTGTTAGGGGTTTAAGTTGAAAAGAGTCCATTTTAAGCTGAATTTAGGTGAAGTTGTGTTGATTGCAAGTTGTGAAATTATGCAGAAAGGAGAATGAAAGCAAAGATTTACAAGTTATGAAAAGCAATCACACCCCCTAGAAATGTTGAGCCCCCCCCCCCCCAAATATGGAAGTGCATGCTCAAAATATGTTGGGCTCAGCTGACAATGTGTCTTAGAGTAATCAGTACAAGACTTTAAGTAAACAAGACATCAGACTCAGCCGAAAATGTGTCTCGAGAGACCCAAATTTTAGGAACTTTATAAACTAGTGCATTTTTAATAAATAACAAGCCTAAATTGTGGAGAATTGAATTACAAACAATTTTTCAAAAAATGGTACCCAAATTTGAGCTACTGTTTGTAAGATATTAAAGATTTAATTTTCCCGTAAATTAGTGTTTTTGCAAAAAAACACTAAAACATTAAAAAAATGCCTATTTTGAGAGAGAAAGTGGCCTTCAAACCACTCTTTGGATTCAGCATGAAGTGAGGAATCCAAAGGAGGTATTTTTGAGGGGGAATTAGCTTCCTGCCAACTCGGGCCTCACCCTTTGTCTTCGACAGGCAAAGATACAAGTTTAAATTTAAACCCCCAAAATTTTCAAATTGTCTAAAACACTTAATATTCAGTCAAATTGACTGATTTTTTTTAACAAGTCAATTTTAACTAAAAAATTAAAGTAATAGTTAGAATGAAACTATTGGCCAAGTATCTAAGGGCCTACATGGGATGCCAAACAAGGAGAGGGCACCATTTTCAGGAAAAATAGGCTGGCAGAATTCTCTTACAAAAAAGGCATAGTTCTGATTTTGCTAGTCAGAAACAAGAAATTGAAATTATAGACCTCAACACATAGCAACAATTGGAAAAGTTTTCTCACCAAAATAAGGGTGCACTTCTAATTTCTTGACAATAGAAAAATTATAGGTACATAATTCTCTCACCAAAATAAGGACGCACTTCTAATTTCTTGACAGCAAAAAAATTGCAGGGAGTGGCACCCAGGTTTATCTTGCAGCTATTCTATCCTCTAGACATGCATCCAATGCAAAAAACAAGTAGAAGCTGAGAGAAAAGGACACCAAGCTGTTGGAAAAGGATGCTAGGCTACTGGAAATGGATACCAAGTTGCTGATATTTCCACAAATTGCCTTGCTGAAGGCACAACAGATCTATACAAGATGTCTTGGAAAATTTTAACTCATAAGTAATTTTTTTAACAATTTTTTGTATGGATTTGCATGATTATTTAAAAAACTCTACCAAAACTCTCAAATGCAACAGATTTAAACAAAAAAACTACTAAGAAAGTAAAGTAAGAATTTTTGAAATAAACTAATAGCATAACCAGACACACGATTATCGAAGTGGCTCTGATACCATATTAGAGTTGTTACCAGAATATAGATAATGGAAATGTAATGGAGACATGATCACATGAGATGAAGCTAGTGCACATCACATATATGCTAAAGCAATTTGAAATTATACAAGAAGATAAATTGCACAAGACAAATAGAAGAAAACTCAATATCTGATTAACATGAGATGGCCAAAGTGAAGAATACATATAGCATAAGTAACTCCTCCACAAAATGTGGTCAAGGCATCCCAAGAATATATTGTAACTCCTCCATGAAAGGTGGTGACAAGGTGCTAAGAATAGAGAAGTAACTCCCATCAAGGGAGTTACTTATGACATTCTTATGACACCTATGACACATCTATGACACACATCTCCACATAAGGTAGCCTATCCAAAGAATGTAGGAAAACTCCATTTATGAACAAATATAAAATTTCCCTAATTAAATAATAGGGAAAAATAAAAACCTACACTAATAGATGCATCCAATTCAGTCTGGATTGAATTTCAGCAACCCTAGAAAGATACATCTGGTGTTTGCTAATATGATGTGTAAGGGAAGAAGGGTCCAATAGTAAGTAAGGGTTTACTAGGTCATTTTGGAGTGCACTCTCTACCCTAATTATCTTCTCTTGAGTCTCTCTAGTAACTTTCCTCATTCTCTTAACTTTAAACTACCCATAAGGTCTAACAATTATTTTTGACATATCCATAGAATAGTTCTACTTGTCTATTCTAGAAGAAGAGCTACAAGTTACTTTACCTACATTACATTCAAAGTGGATTCCATCCATACAAATCATATCTTATATATGGGAGACATTAAAATTATTAATACCCTTCCAATTTGCCTTATCACTTGACCTCTCATCTTTAAGGGAGACACAAATTTCAATAGGGGTGTGATCAAAAATAGTTTCTAAAATCACTTTAACTAGGTTAACATCAAGATAAGGGGGAATATCAAAACATTATTTATAGAGATAAAATCTATCCAATATATAATACATCCTTTTAGTGTTAGTCTAATTATTATATAATGTGAACCAAATACCTTTGCTCGACTGCCTACCTTTATTAATAGGATCCACTACCTTATGGATTCTCTTGAATTTAGACTAGAAAAAGAGATCATTACCCTTCCATGAGTGAGGGTTACCTCCATACTTATCTTATCTTTCCTTAATCATATTAAAATCACTCACAAAAATTTAGGAAACATATTTAAGGTTAGAGGCTAGCTAGTTCTACAGCTCCGCTATTTGATTATAGTCATTGGGGCCATAAATGTTATAGATTCTAAATAACTTGTTATTAATATAGATATTCACCCATACAACATGATTATAATTAGATACTCCATGTTTAACTATACAATCCTTCCATACTAGGTTTATTGGGATGGAAGCACCTCCTTTTCCTTTCTAGTGAAAAGTGGAAAAATGAATCGAGTTTGGCCAAATAAAACTAGGAGTTGAGGAGATCATGAAATTGGTAGCTTTAAATTCTTACAGGATTAGGAAGTTTAGATCATGTTTGGCATTTCTAAACTATCTAAAAATAAGCTTCCTATTAGGGGTTTCCAAGTCCCTAATATTCCAACTTAAAATATGCATACAAAATTATATATTTTTATGCATAGTAGGGGACTTACTCCCCCTTTACTTTAATATATCCTATTGAAACATTCTAGAATATGGTTTTATTTATTTATTTACTAGTTCCATTTATTGGAACTTGATTAGAATCCTTAACTTTTTTTCAATATCATTATCCAATTGGGAATTATTTGGGATAAGAGAAGATAATTGTGTTTTTAGCCTCTTTCCTGACCCTTTAGCTTTCTAGTTCTCTTTAGAACTTTGGCCACATTTGGTCACCATATCTAACTCCCCAACCTTGGAGTCTAGAAGAGAAGGGAGAGAAATAAACATTGGAGGAGACTCAAGATGAGTAATATGTAATATCCCTAATAAAATCCTTAAAAATAAAATCACCAATATTTGAATTAAATCCCAACATTAAGGAAATCATTAAAAAGTACAACTTTTAGGAAAATTACTAGAAATCACCAAATCATAGGTCTATTATGAAATCATAAGTCTATCATGAAGTTATAGGTCTTAAAGAGACATTAAACTTAATCTATAAATCAAAAAAGAGGGAAAATATATTGGAGAGTTGTCAGTGATGTCATGGAGGTGTCCTGGTGAGTGGATGAAGTGCTTTGATAGCCTAAGTAACAATGACAATGTGTGAAATGTGTTTGTTTTAGTGCGCTTGAAGTTGGTTTGGTTAATCTTTAATTTTGGCATGGATAGAGATGTTTGGGGATGAGTATAGAGTATTTATCATGTTTAAGGGGTTTTATAAAATATTTTATATGATTTGAGAGATTATGTGCATAAGTGGAATTCATTTGGTAGTCCACAATTTTCATTTAGACATTTTAGGTCCAATGGCAAAAAATCTAAGTAGGCAGCTTGATGACCTCACCATTACCATGTCTGGATGAGTCAAGGGGAGTTGGAAATACGGTTGTGATCACATTAGTCCCTATTTTCTATGTGCTAAATCTTAGGTCATTTGCCTAAGATCAGTCAAAGATATGTGGGTACAAAGTTGGACTCTCAGGTATTTTTACAGTGTTTTCCCATACCTAGCCAAATTTGTAATATGGCAAGAAGATTCGAGTAAGAATTTTGATGTACTCATATCTCACACATGTGGATGCTTAAAGATAATGTGATCATATGGATTTGCTTAGTTTTCAACCTAGTTAATTTTCACTAAATTTTAGGTCATGCACTGAAGCACAACAAAAGTTATGCAAGTGTAAAGTTAGACTCCCAAACAATTTTTGACATAGTTGGATTTGTGGCAAAAAAATTTGAGAAGCCATTTTAGTGGTGTTATATATCACACATGCAAAGGTTTCAGGAGTATTTTTTTATATGGATGGATTATCCTATGTTAAGAGATCATATGGTCCAAATTTTAGATCATGCATCTAAGCACAAATGAAGTTATTAAAGTTTAAATTTGGATACTCAGATAGATTGCAATGGTCCCCATAGTCAATTTTACACAATGTAATGTCTGAGGAATTATTGAAGAAATCAACTATGCACATTTTCTCCAAGAAGCTAAGAAGCAATTAGATAGTTCCAATTGCTCTATGTTTAACACTGAGCAAAGATAAAGATTTAGATTCCTCCAAGGATCAATGATGAGTGGGAGATCATATAGATAGAGATCAATGGTGTGTATTAAAGTGAAGAGGTTAAAGTTATAGTTATTTAGCTTTATTAAAGAATGAGCTACGTACATAAGATCAATGGAGCACATGAGGTCAAAGTTGCAAGGATTCATGAGATGAGGTCAAAGTGACTAAGGTTTAACTTTTGGGAATTGGTGCCTATGTGTTAAAGATAAAGAAAGATCAATAGTGCATATTTGATCTAATAATCAACGACATGAGATGCAAGAATAGTGTTCAAAGTTTAACTATGATTGTTGACATTTAAATATTTGAATTTAACAAGGGAGAAACTAGTGTTTGGATTTTGAGTCATATATTTTGATCCATAATAAATTTAACCATGTAGTAAAAAGAAAATTGGTATAGGACTCTAAGGAACATCTTTATATATGTATTTGAAGATCTATAAGTGTGTGTAGATAAATATATTTAGCTTCAAAGTTAACTATGTGTTCATGCTTATTCTGTAACTTGAGAAGATTAACTGAGCTTATATAGATGTTATTCCGATGTTTAGTAAAGAATTAGTTATTAGAGCATGTTGTAGACTCCATGAGGATGTTTTATATGAATTATTAAGGATTAACCAATCATATGATGTATGAAAAAAGTCTTAGAAGGTGTGTATGTGTTTGTTCATAATGACTGTGTAGACAAAGAAGTGTTTGAGAAAATTTTGCTTAAGTGAAAGGTTACTATGATGATTATTGACACTTAAAGAGGATTTATAGACAATATTGAATGGGTCTATGCATTTATAAAGTGTTATTATGTTCTTAGTATTCTCATATAAGTATCAAAGAGTGAATGGGTCTTCATAGGACCTAAAAGTGACTTAGGCCTATTTGAAAGTGGATTGTGCTTAAGTGTGACCTATGTGAGATGCCTTAAGGGTGAAGGCATGTGTTGCGGTTGATAGGAAATATTATGATCTTTTTAATTCATGATTGATCCATATATAGTGAAACCAAATGTGTTGGTTTGTATATGTGAGTGTGGAATATTTGTGAGCAAGATTTTTGAGAAGGCTTGTGTGAGTAGTATGCATTGAAGTGAATAAGGAAGGATAGGTAGTGTTCTTGTTGGTTGAGTTAATGATCAAATTTTTTTTTTGACTATGTGTATGACATGTAGGTTATGTTCTTAATGTCATAATAGTTCTCTTGTAATTTGAGGATATGTGAAGAGGTTTGAGTGTGCATATGAGGATAGTTTGAGTTAAAAAGGAGAGAGATTGTGGCATGCTAATGTGAGAGGCCTATGTAAGATAGAGAGAGTTACTATAGGGGTTAGAAAATAGAGATCCATCATTAGGTGTTGTAGACATCATTTCTAAGGTGAAGGTGTTCAAAGGAGGGTCTAAAGGACTTGGTATTCCTTAGGGGTAGTTAATTATTTTGAAATAGGTGTTTCACTAAATACCTTTGGTCAGTAGGATATGGTCAAGGTTTTCTAGTCTAAAGGAGTTGACCAATTTCTTGTTTATAATTTACTATAGGACAATAGTCCATTGTGTTACAATATTGAGAGTGGGTTTTATTTCTCATGAGGGTTTCCCATATGAACTATGTGTTATGTATTTTATCTTGTGTATGCTTTTAATGAATGAGCTCTCTTGTTAATGTTGCTTGATCAAGTTGATATATGATAATTGATTAATAGTTTAAAGCAATGAAATTAAAATTGTAATATCTAGGCTCACTGATTAACCCCCCTCTAAGTGATTGTACCTCTAATAATTGGTATTAGAGCAGGTCCTTTGGTAAAGGCTTGACAACTTAAAGGTGATCCAAGGTAAAATATAGGTAGTCATCAAGGAGGTTTCTCTACTAAGCAATCACCGATGTTTAATAGATCCAATTATGCATTTTGGAGTGTTAGGATGAGGACACACATTATGTCCCTAGGTTTTAATGTTTGGAAATCTATTGTGGATTGATATGTTGCTCCTACTACTCTTCCATCTAGTACTACAAACAAGAAGCTATTTGAGAATAATTCCAAGGCAATGAATGCTATCACTTGTGGTCTTTCAAAGACTGAATACACCAAGGTCATCCATTTTAAATATTATAAAGAGATATGGGAAAAAATGTAGATCATTTATGAAGGAGATTAAAAGGTCAATCTTGCTAATTTGTAGACTCATAGAAGGCAATTTGAAAGTCTCAAGATGAATGAAGAAGATACTATGGCATCCTTTCTACAGAGAGTTGATGAGATTCTAAACATCATTAGAGGTCTTGGAGAGAACCTTGAATAAGATACTATAGTTTAAAAGGTATTAGGTCCATATCCCTAGAGTTTGATCCAAAATTATCTACTATAGAAGAGAGTCATGACCTTACTCATTTGAAGATGGATCAACTGCATGGCACCCTTACTACTTATGAGATGAGGAAGAATGATGATACACCACAAAAGAAGGAAGCAACTTTCAAGATTGAAATGAAGACAAATATGAAATTCTAAGGTAATAAATTCAAGGAGGATGACATTATTTATATAGAGGAGGATGAACTAATTGCTTTGATTTCAAGGAAATTGAGAACATGTTCAGGCAAGTATAAAGGTAAACCACCCCTCAAATTCTTTAATTATGGTGATATAGGACATTTTGCTAATAAGTGCCCTCATAAATATAAGAAGGATGATGATGAAGAACATGATCAAGATCATGATGATGGAAAGAGATCATTTAGGGATGATAAAAGTAAAAAGGGTTTTAGAGGTTTGATAACAAGAGGTACATCAAGGACAAGAAGATTTTTTACACCAAAGAAGATTGTAGCTCATCAAATGAGAGTGAAGTTAGTGATTAAAAATATGATCATGAAGATGATGGTCTTGCTGAAGAGGAATATCTATTCATGGTTAAGGAAGGAAGTTACACAAATTAAAAGGGGTCTACTTGGAGTGACTTAATAAATGATGAAGATGAGGTGGACTATGAGACTGCATTAGCTAATGCTCATGAAGAATTAAATATTGAGAAGAAGATCAATAAGAAGAAGAAATTGAAACTTAAGGACTTTGAAGAGAAATTTAGTGTGTTTGAGGCAAGAATGGATGAATATTCCAAGGATCATGAAGATATGGTCAAGATTCTTAGTTGTCAATGGAAAATTCTATCTACAAGCCTAAAAGTTAAAGAAGATGAGTGTTCAAGGTATGTAATTGAAAATGAGTCATTGAGATCTAAGTTAGAGAAGACATCTAGTAAGGTGAAGTCATATATGAGATTTGAAAAGAGATCATGTGATATAGACAAAATTTTGAGTGGTAAAAAGCATGCTAATGATAGAATTAGTTTTGGATATGAATAAGAACAAAATAATGTTACTCAAGACAAGATGAAGACTAATGTGAACTAGGACAATGATCCTTTGAAGATAAATCATCATACAAAGATTGAAGGTTTTGGAAAAATGAATAGAAAATAGACTAGAAAACCAAATGCCATGAGTTATACAAATTTTAATGGTTACTACTATACTTTTAATTAGCTTGGGCATAGATCTAGAGAATGTAAAAGACCTATTAAAAATGAGTTTACATGAAATTATGATGGGGGTCATTAGTCAAAAGGTGTGGGCAAGGTTGAGTGTTTCAACTATCATGATATAGGACACTTTGAGAAACATTGTCCATTTAAGGTAAGACAAGTCAAGTTTTCATCAAGGAGTATGGTTTGCTACAACTATGAACATAGAGGTCACATTGCTAGATTCTACAAGCAAAGGCCACTAAGTTAGAATAGATTTTCTTAAGATCCTAGAGTGAAAGGTAGAAGGAAAGTGAATTCATGGAGACCAAAGTTGGTAATTAGGAATTATAATGAGTTTTTAGGTCAAAATAATTTGTTTGATATGGTGGATAATGATATAGATGTTGAAGAGTACCAAGGGCTCTCATTGTTTGCTCATGTTGAGAATGGAGAGACCAAGCTCAAGGAAAAGACCAAGGTGTTAGTTGAGGAAAATTTTAAGATGTGTATGGATCCAAGTGAACATCCTAATATTATTAATCAAGTATAATTCAAATGACATCATTTTTAGTACCTAGTGATGAGGTTTTGAGCTATAAGGAAGATTCTATAGATGAAAAAGTATGTCATGAATCTATGTTGTCTCCATGTATTGTCAATCCAATCATAGAAAAAATGAAAATGTTGTAGTGGATGATCATGTTATGTATATTAAGCCTAATATAAATAAGAACTATAATCATCAAATGACCAAGAAGGAGAAGGAATATGAGGATTGTGGGCAAATCTTGGTTCACATTATTCTAAGACATTGTGAAATAGGGTGTCTCTGCCTATGCTTCTTCGGAGACATCTTTATTGTGGAGAAGTAAGTTTGTGAGCTCAAGATCATAATGAAAATATATACATATACTTGTGTTGATTTTATAATTTCATTGGTTAAGGGGGAGAAATAGCTTCACGAGTTTGCTCCATTGGTTTGTGAAGGAGCTATAGTACAGGGTCAAAATGGGTGGTTTCAGGTGGCTTAATGATATTGATGCAATTCCAAGAAAATTTTAATGACTATCAAGGTTTTTACACTTATTTTTTATGTGTTCTAGGTGTGAAATAAGTTTCAAGAGTGTGAGTTGAGTGGATGGTGCCATGTTGACCTCATTTGTTTTCTTATTGTAAGGTTTTGGGTTATGATAGCAAAGTGGTATGCCTTATAATTTTAGGTCTGATGCTTATTAATAGGTTTAATTGGCCAAATGGGTTGTCAAATAAATATTCAAAGAGATTTTAAGGTTTGTGGTTTTAAAATTATTCATGTTTTTGTTAAGATGGAGGGCTAATTGGGTCATTGGTTTGTGAAGGAAGTATGTTCCAAAGGTTGATCTATTTATTTAAAATTGGTGTGATTAAGGGAGAATATGAGAGTGATCCAGATATGAATTTTTAGATCTTGATGATGTGTTTAATAAAAAATTATGGGCTATACAAGTTCCAAGTAGGGCTACAAGGAGACTAGACAGGCCTAATGTGAATAAGAGTGATTTTTGATTAGTTTCTCCAAAATAGAAAGGTATTTTTATTTCAAGGTGACTTATCAAGTTATTTTAGAGCATATTTATTATTTGGTGTGTGGCATGAAGTTATGTTGGTGATCCTTGAGGTGCTTTGAGAGAAAAGGCTAGTAAGCTTGTATAGTGGTTTCTCATGTTGTATGGAGATCTAAAGATGATTAAAAGGTGAAATGGCTAAAAAATATTATGGGGAGTCCCTATCAGATGATTTTTAGTGAGTTATATTATATTTCAATGTTATATGTGTTCTTTCTTCATTAGTTGCAGTGCTTGGTTGAAAAAGAGTATTGGCATATGGCAAGAGGAAGTTGTCAAGGCAAAAAGAAGTAATATCAAGGTAAGGGGGAGTTTATATCATATTTATAAGATGGTAATCTCCTATTGGTGGTATTTTTAGGTCCTCAATATTAGTTGGTTCCCACTTTGTCATTGTTTCAAAGGGGGAAAAAGTTCCTATTGTGAGAATGCTTAAATAGAAATAAGGTGAGTTGAATGATGTTTGTTGACATCAATGACAAAGGGGGAGATTATTGGAGATTTGTCAATGATGTCATGGTGATGTCATGTAGGTGTACTAGTGAGTGGATGAAGTGATTTTATAGCCTAAGTAATAATGACAAAGTGTGTAATGTGCTTGTTCTAGTGTGCTTGAAGTTGGCTTGGTTGATCTTCAATTTTGGCATGTATAGAGATGTTCAAGGATGAGTATGGAGTATTGAGCATGTGAAATGGTTTATATAAGATTTTTTATATGATTGGAGAGCTTGTGTTCATAATTTTAATTAATTTGGTTATCCATAGTTTTCATCTAGACATTTTGGGTTCAATGGTAAAAAATTTGAGTATGCAATTTGATGACATCACCATTGCCACATGTGGATGAGTCAGGGGGAGTTGGTCATATGATTGT
Source organism: Torreya grandis (assembly GCA_037957365.1). Lineage (NCBI taxonomy): Eukaryota > Viridiplantae > Streptophyta > Pinopsida > Cupressales > Taxaceae > Torreya > Torreya grandis. The sequence continues at coordinate 3,292,772 of JARHVA010000730.1, read as the reverse complement.
GATAAAATTAATCCCTATTTGATATAAAATAAATCTAGAATCATTACGTGTTGTCAAAGATATATGGGTACAAAATTGAGGTCTTAGGAATTTTGACAGTGTTTTCCCATACTTAGCCAAATTTGAAATATGGAAAGAAGAGCCAAGTAAACATTTTGATGTTGTCATATATCAAACATGTGGATGTTTTAAGAGAAGATGATCATATGGGTTTGTTCAATTTTTATCCTATTTTATTTTAACTAAATTTTAGGTCATGCACTAAAGTGCAACAAAAGTTATGTAAGTGTAAAGTTAGCCTCCTAGTTAGTTTTTGACATAGCTCTATGGTAGAAAATTTTGAGAAGGCATTTTAATGGAATTATATCTCACACACATGAAGGTTATAGGAGTTTTTTTTATATGGATAGATTATCCTATGTGAGGAGATCATTTGGTCCAAATTTTAGATCATACATCTAAGCATAAAAAATTTATTCACATTCAAAGTTGGCTACTCAGACAGATTGCAATGGTCCTTGTACATAGTCAATTTTGCACAAGGTAATGTTTGAAAAAATATCAAAGAGATCGATGATGCACATTTTCTCCAAGAAGTTGAGAAATAGTGAGATGGTGTCAAGTGTTCTATATTTAACACTGAGTAGAGATAAAGATCAAGCTTCTTCGAAGGATCAATAATGAGTGAGAGATCATACAGATAGAGATCAATGGTGAATATTAAATTCAAGAGGTCAAAGTGAAAATTATTTAGCTTTATTAAAGACTGAGTTACATACAAATGATTGATGGAGTGCATGAGGTCAAAGTTACAAGGATACATGAGATGAAGTCAAAGTGATTGAGGTTTAAAGTTTGAGCATTGGTGCCTATGTATTAAAGATCAAACAAGATCGATGGTACATATTTGATATGAGTAGAAAGGACATGATATGTGATCATAGTGTTTGAATTTTAACTATGACTATTGATATTTAAATACTTAAATTTAACAAGGGAAAAACTAGTGTCTATTTTTTGAGTCATATCTTTCAATCTATAACAAATTTGATCATGAAATAAAAAGAAAAGTGGTAAAGGAAATGAGGGCACATCTAGAGATATGGATTTAAAGATATAAAAGTGTGTTTAGTTAAATATATTGTGATCTAAGGTTGATTTTTTTTTTGATTGTTCTTAAAGTAACATGAGAAGAGTAATTGAGCGTATATAGATGTTATTTCAATGTTTAATGATGAATTAGCTATTGGAGTATGTTGTGGACTACATGAGGATGCTCTATGTGAATTATTAAGGATTTACCAATCATATGCAGCATGAATAAATTCTTATAAGGTGTCTATGTGTTCATTCATAATGATTATGTGTATGGAGAAGTGTTTGATCAAATTGTGCTTAAGCAAAAGGTTACTGTGATGATTGTTGACACTTAAAGAGGACCTATAGATCATGTTGAATGGGTTTATACATTTATAAAGTGTTCTTATGTTCTTAGTATGCTCAGAGAAGTATAAAAAAGTGAATAGGTCTCCATAGGACCTAAAAGTAACTTAGGCCTATTTGAAATTGGATTGTGATGAAGTGTGACCTATGTGATATGCCTTAAGGGTGAAGGCATGTGTTGTGGCTAATAAGAAATATTATTATATTTTTAATTCATGATTGATCTATATATAGTGAAACCAATGTGTTGTTTTTTTATATGTGAGTGTGGAATATTTGTGAGTGAGATTTTATAGAAACCTTATGTGAGTAGTATGCATTGAAGTAAAGATTGAAGGATAGGTAGTGTTCCTATTGGTTGAGTTAATGAGAAAAACAATCTGTTGACTATGTGTATGACATGTAGGTTATGTTCCTAATGTTAGAATAGTTCTCTTGTAATTTGAGGATATGCGAAGAGGTTTGAGTGTGCATATGAGGATAGTTTGAATGAAATAGGAGAGATATTATGGTATGCTTATGTGAAAGGCCTATTTAAGATAGAGAGAATTTGTGTATGGGTTATAAAATAGAGATACATCATTAGGTGTTGAAGACATCATTTTTAAGGTGGAGGTGTTCAAAGGAGGGTCTAGAGGACTTGGTCTTCCTTAGGGGAAGTTGCTCTTTGTGAAATAGGTGTTTTAGTAAATACCTTTGGTCATGAGGATATGATCAAGGTTTGATAGTCTAAAGGAGTTGATCAGTCTCTTGTTTGTAATTTCTTATAAGACAATAGTCCATTAGGTTGTAGGCTTGAAAGTGGATTGTATTCCCCATGAGGGTTTCTCCCAAGAACTGTGTTATGTGCTTGATCTTGTGTATGCTTTGAATGAATGAGATATCTAGTTAATGTTGCTTGATCAAGTTGATATATGCTGATTGGTTAATAGTTTAAAGGAATACAATTGAAATTATAATATCTAGGCTCACTAATTTACTCCCCCTCTTATTTATTATAATATAACAATGCTATAAAAAAATCATTAATTACATACCAGCCATTACTTATTAAAGGGAAGTGCCCCTAATAAATATAACATTAATTAATTATTAATTAATTAATTTTTAATCAACATTCAATTGATGAAAGGTCACCACCTTTGGAGTTGACATGTCATTTGATAAAAGGATGTGAAAGTATTAATAGTCAAGCATTGGTATGGAAGAAATAATTCAATCATGTATGAAAGAGTTATCAAAACTCTTCAGCCAAGATCTTTCTAATGGCTCATTACTAAAACCATTGATGCTTCAACATATACTTAAAATAAACCAATTGAAAACAAAATAAATTTTTATACACATAATGAGATATGCAAAGAATATGTAAAATATTACAAAAGCATGTATATTACAAAGAAGAGAACTTGCTTGTATAGGCAAGGTAAAACAATATACAAGCTAAACTAGGAAATATGGGATAAAATTCCAACATAGGACAAACCTAACAAGCATGAGTAATAATATACTCTAACACCCCCCTCAAGTGAAGCTATGGGATAACAATAAAGGATGTAGTGTTAAGTCACATATCCCTATGGATGCCAATCCATCATGCTAGAGTACATGGATGTCGAGTCACTATAACTAGTAAGTGAAAGTAGGAATGGTTCTAAATATAAGGATCATTGAATACAAACAATATTTTCTAAAGTACTAGGTAGAATAATGAAATCAAGGGAGCATATATTGGACACCCTCCAACATGATGGTGAGAAGTGAGCACAAATATTGGTGGGGATCTCACACTGGTGTCACTATAAAAATCACTAATAAGACCATGGAGTCAAGTAACAATACTCATATGGGTTCCAGCAAACAAAGTGCTTGAATAAGATACCCAAGTAAAAATGAGAAATTCAAAAAACACTCAAAAGTGCAAAATACATATCACTCTCATAAAGTGGAGAAAAATAGAGAAAACCTATGGGAGACCCCCCCCGCCAAAAAAAAAAAAAAAAAAAGAGAGAGAGAGAGAAAAGAAGAAGAGAGATCTAGAAAGCCCCCCTAAGATGATGTTGAATAATTCCACATTCCTAATACTCATAAGTCATAAAGGAACTCAATTTTTATGAGTGGCTCGAACCCACTACTCGATCATAAAACAACTAACACTAGGCTTCACTAGAATAACTTCAATCATAAAGAATGTCAATGGTGATAAAAGTACAAAAGAGTACTACATGTGCAAGTAACATTCAACACCAAGAAGAATAATGTACATCACACCCCCCCACCCATACTGATGATTGGGTGGAGTGGAGGAAAAGGGTTTGTATGAGTGGTCCAAATCCCCTGCTCAAACACCAAATAAGATGACACTGTATACACTATAATAGCTCCATATCACACTAAAAGACACTGCCAAACTATCAAAAAAGATAAGATGACATTGGGATTCACTAGTATAGTTGAATTTAAAGCTATGAGAGATTGTCAACTATTTAAAAGGTTTCAAAAATATAGAAAATTTCTCTCAAATAAGATGACTCATGGTGTTGATGGAAGAGACACGCAATCAATGAAGTGAAAAGGTAATCAAAATAGAGTATACAAACACATGAAGGTAGATAATGATAAATAAAAAACCACCCATAAAAATTTATAAATAAATGTGAGTAAAATATAACCCATACATAAAGAAACACCAAATGGAAACAAGGAAGACACTGGGCTTCACTAGAATAGCTCCAAATGAGGAGACTGTCAACATGCCAAATAAGCCATCAAGAGAGATGTGCTCCAAAAATAAGAGTGATCCACTTTATAAACATGCATAAGCATAAAATTTACATTTATTTTAAGGACAAAACCCCTTAATTGTGTTAACTAATTTCAAGGATGAAAACCCTTGTCATTATGATAACCCAATGATGTAACCCCTTAAAGATTAATAATCTATTATTTAATTTTTTTGAATTAAATTAAATTTTATTATATAAATTATTATTTCAAGAATAAAATCAATATTTATTTTAAATAGAATGCCAAGGAATCTAAATTAACATATAATATTCCAATTTAGGATTTTACAGTGGTATCAGAGTTATTTTATTGATAGCTTGTGAACTGTAGGGTCACTATACAAGGATATCATGGTTAGTTTCAATTTGTACAAAAAACATTCAATATAGATTCAAAAATAAATATAATTTTTAGACTTTAAATATTTGAGTGAGTGACAAAATGGAAAGGGCACTATGAGGAAGATGAGTTATTGAATCACCATTATGGCAATTCTAAATATGAAGAGAAATCAAATTTATAAGAGGTTTTTGAGGACAATTAGAATTCCATGTGTCAAGAGTTATAAAAGTAAATGATGATGGTGCTTCTTCCCCAAGTATTTCCCTTATTTAAACAAGTTGATAAGAAAAAGATTAAATCAGATTGGAGTCCTATTACATTGTGCAAAGAGTTTGAATCAAAAGAGGAAGATTACAGATTTACTAGATAGGATATTGAATTTTCACCCATGGATTTTATAGAAGAATTTACACTAATAAATAAGCCACACTATAATGTAATGGATAAAATGCCAAACTTGAGGAATACTGTTAATCATATAGCCATTGATCTGAATTGTTTATCATCAAGTACCTTCAACCCACATTTTATAATGAATTTTGGAACATAAAATGGCAATAATACCTAGGGTTATTCTAGTGATGAATCTCTTTTGACCAGTAGTGGAAAAATTTCTTGGTTACATGAACCTCCCATGGAAATAACCTATTCATCATTTGACAACATTCTAAGGCATTTGGTTGAATTTATTTATCTAAGAATAGAAAATGATTATGGTATAAAAAGTTTTAATGAAGATGGGTCAGAAATTAAAAAATATAGAAAAATATCATGAGACCTACCAAATTTATATAAATAAAGGATTTTTAAAATTCAAGAAGATACTATTCTAGAACAATTTGATATTTTAAGTTCTAGGGCTATGTCTGGAGACTCAAAACCAACCCTTATTTGGAAGATGTTTTTGTGATGCTAGAGAAATTAGATGTAAGATGATTGAAATCCATTCACAAACAAAAGTGAAAGTAACTTTAGACTCAAAGGGCACAAAGTTTAAGAATGAAAAAGGGGCTCATATTGTCCCACACCCATTAAAATATAGAAGCAACTATGATCTAAATTTTTAATCAAATTTTCCTACCACTTCAAGGCCTTTAAGTAAAATATCCAAGTCGAGTGTCTCAAAAAAAATGAAGCCTCAAAGAGTATGAAAAAAAACATTTCTTCTCCTCTATACTATTTGAAAATAAAAAAATTAAACTATAATTTTTATGATAGTATTAGTGGAACTAGTAAGAGGGTTGATCTCTCTGAAGTCACTAGCCCTTCATGAGTATCACTTATATGTGAAAAAACTGAAAAATCTTGTGAATGTCTTTTTGAAGAAGATGATGTTAAAGTCTATGATATGTGTGGGAACACGGGTTATGAGGAAATGCTTGATATATGCAACATGTGTAATGATGGTGCTGAGCATACCTAATGTATGCAAGCTATGCTAGATAAGGTGTCAAAAAGTGATTAGTTGTGTAAAGGTTGTAAGTTAAAGTAAAATTTTAATGTTAAAAGGATTTAAACACCTCTAAGCTTAACAATCATATCTAAGCCTACATGCTTAATTAGAAATATGGATAATTCCTATGACACAACACATTCTAGGCTTTCCAAAAAATTGGACAAGAAAAAGTTAGCACTTGAAATAAAAAGAAATTTAAAAGGTATTCTTAGCTATACAAAAAGACAAGCTGAGGATTTTACAGTTGGACATACTACCAAAAATTTGGTTATTGGAACTTCTAATTCAAACCTAGGATCTTTATGTTAAAGTCCAAATCCTACCTTTTCTAGGGAGAACTCACTCAAAGCACCAAATATAAGAAAATTCAAGACATATATTACTATATCTTCAACATTAAAACTTCTGATTAGTAGTATCTATGATAGTGGTAAAATTTTAGATTTATATGGGACTTCATCAGCAAGGCTACCTTCAAATGTGAAAACATCAAAGAATATAATTTTCTCTCTTAGTGGTAGGACGAATGAATCTTTAGTAGTCACAGAGACAAGTAAGGCAGGTCCTAAGATTATAAAGGAATCTATTGAAGTAGGTTAGCAGGCTAAGGCAAACACAAAAAATACTAGTAGTAATTAGGTAGATGGGTGAATTACGAAACCCTTAAAGTGCCATAAGAACATAGATTCATCATCCTTTTTAGATCCAATAATAACTCCTAATTTTCATAATTTAGAGATAAAGGAGATAAGAAGAAAAAAATTAACAAAATATGGAGTTTAATGAGTAAAAGATAAAGATTTTAAGAATAAGTCAGAGGTGAATTCTTCTATTCTGATTATTCTCCAACTAGATCCAATTTCCATAAGAGCATATTCTATGGAAAAACTATTTTGGTATATTATTCATGAGCCATTTTACAAAGAGCTGAGAACAAAGAAGCAATTGGAATATTCTATTTATTGTTCTCCTATAGACTATCATTATAATGTGGTATTTTATTTCACCATTAAATCTTCCAAGCATAGTCCACCATTTTTACCAAAGCGAGTAGATACATTCATTGATAATTTACTCCTAATTGATGTGGAAGGTAAATTGATTTTAAACCAGAGACATGTTGAAAGATATTAGTTTGGAAATACTAGATGTGATTCTATTTCTTAGAGCAAACAAATGCTAATATATAAATTCATCAAGGAATACCTCAATATCCTTGATTATAAGGAAAATATTTAGGATAAGAAGTCTCACCAAGTAAGTTGTGAATGCAAAGTACAATGGTCATGTGGGATACAAGATCACCCTTAGAGGTGTAATGTACATCTTGGGATCTCAGGAATATGTAGTATAATCAACCCTAAAAAAAAATTAACAATTCTTATTTAACTAAGCAACAACAGGCTAGGGATTTGTCTCATGATTTATAAGTAACTTCAACTTAAGTTAATATTAATTTACCTTTTTGTCAAACTAATTTTAATGGTTGGGGTTCATGATAGAGCTTTCAATCAAATTTATTTAGATAAAAAAAATTCTACTGAGGATAATTTACATAAGAAGTCTTATAGGCAATTAATGGATAAAGTTACTTGTCATGGAGAATCTACTTTTTGGGCCCAAGGATTAGTCATTCTAGGACACTCCACTTTAGAATTTCTTGTAGACAAGAAATTTAAGGAAGGGAGGTTTATAATATCCCCAATAAAATCACCAATTCAATCTTTAAGAATTAAATCATCAATAGTTGAATTAAATCCCAATATTAAACAAATCATTTAAAGGTACAAATTTTAGGAAAATTGATGGAAATCACCAAATCATAGGTCTATCATGGAGTTACAGGTCTTAAGGAGACATTACACATAATCTAGAAATTTCCAAAGAGGGAATGCCATAAATAAAACAACAATCATTAATTACATACCAGTCACTAGTTATTAAAGGGAAGTGCCCATAATCAATGCAAATTTAATTAATTATTTATTAACTAATTTTTAATCAACATTAAATTGATGAAAGGTCACCACATTTATATTAGACATGCCATTTGATGAAAGGATGTGAAGGTATTAATATTCAATCATTGCTATGGAAGAAATCATTCAATCATGTATTTTATTTTATAGCCATTTGTAATCATAAGCTTTAAATCACTTTTAAGGATGAAACCCCTTAATTATGTTAACAAATTTCTAGGATGAAAGCCCTTGTCATCATGATAACTAGAGGACATAATCCCTTGAGGATTAATACTCTATTATTTAAAATTTATGAATTAAATTTACTTTTATTATATAAATTATTATATCAAGAATAAAATCAATATTTATTTTAAACAGAATTATGAGGAATCCAAATTAACATATAATATTATAATTTGGGATATTACATAGTATCCTCTATTAAATAATTAGGAAGGAAAGTAATGCTACTATTAGGGGTTTGATCAATAATTATAACATTTTCATCTAGATCTCTAGATGGATTCCATTTTGAGAAGGGAATGACATCCATCATGAGCTCATCTTCAACCCTAGAATATGGATGATTAGAAATAGGAAAGTATGACTTAATGAGTATCTCATGGGGTAGGGTAATCTATTTCTCAATAATAATAATAGAAGTAGATGTCAAACTGGTGTCATTGTTTAGCTTGAACCAACCAATACCTTTTAAGATAAAAAATTTATCATAATTTTATGGTTCTTGCAAGAAATTCTTACCCTCATATATAGTAAGGGATGCTCTATCTTCCAATGGTTTAATGTCAAATAGAGGGTAACTTATCAAAGCCAAGAAGGTTGGGATAAACTAATCCCTCTTTATTGTCAACATTAGGGCTCAATTTTGAGACCTTAGCCTAATTTTTAATAAGATTAGGGAAATATTTCCTTAATTGACCATCTCTTTTAAAAAATAAACAAGCATTGAGACCTCTTAGCCTTTTGATAGGGTAGATACAGGTAAAACTACGAAGATTAAAAGAAAAGGTTTTAGGAAAGAAGTCCAATGGAGCTAGGGAATTTAAAACCTAGAATATATGTGGGTCAAGGAGATCTTTCTATCTTCAATTTTGAGAAATTAACCTAAGTGTTTGAGTGTCCAACACAAAACATTCCATAGTTACAGAGGAACATTTTCTATGTCAACCCATCTGGGTGAAGTCTTAATAACAAGGTCCTTAGAATCCAAGCTCAGGTCCCATGTAATAGCTTTAAAAAGACATTGACTGACATTACATATTGGTTTTTTGATAAATATTTTATGCATATTTGAATTTTTTAAGGTAACCAAAAAACATCCTTCTGGAACATTCTAAAAAAATTCACATATATCCCCATTTTCTTTCCCTAGATAATATTTAACCAATTATAAAAAAAATTGAGAAAGAAGAGAATTTTTGGTAAGATAAAAAAAAATACCAACCTTTTTTAGTCTAGCTTCTTAAATCAACAAATATTTTTCCATGTATAGATTAGGGTTACAAAAGAACATTTTGGAAGAGCTTTAAAACTTACTAGTTTCTCCCACACATTCCTTTCTTGCTCTATCCTTAATAGATTCAACATGGAAAACCACAAATTTCACTCCCTCATAATATTTAACAACCTCTTCCTAGTGTAGGATGTTGGAGAATGATTTTTTAACTTCCTCCATAGACACTTTTCCTATTTTTGGACAATCCCCACTGCCACACTTTACAAGGCTAGCTTTATACAAATTTGAAGCATGATTCTTTCCATTATAATCTCCTTCAAATTTAATACCCATATGATTGAGGTTGTCTTACCCACCATCATCCATATGATGAGAAATTAATTTGACCACTTTATTTTCCCAAAGGGAGAGGGAGTGAAAGGGGGAGGATAACAATTGAGGGGGTGTGGAATAAGCTAAAGGACATGGCCCATACTCTTAGGCAAGGAGAGATCACACCACATAAAAACAAAAATAAATAAAACAAAACAAAATAAATGAAAATAATAAAAAAAATCACAAAAAATATGAATATAAAAATAAGAATTCTAATAAAATCATAAGATAAGATGCCTCCTAACCAGCTTGATAGAAATGAATAAGAAGAAAGAGACAAAGAGAAGCAAGGAAGCCAAAGGAAATATTGAAGCACCATAAATGGAGGGTGATATTTTAACTCCACATTGCATAAATCCAAACTTATTTTTTATATCTCTTTACCCTTTTCATGTAATTTCAAAGTCAACAAATAGATTAGAGTGTATTTAATTGTAATTTCAATTCCAAAAAACTAGTCTAGAAGTGTGTTTCTCTTTCAAACATTTTAAATCCAACAATTATGTTTGATTTCATAAGTAATATATTAGATTTGAATTCAAGAGAGTATATTATAACCTTAGAGTATATTATCTACAAACCACTCCCAAAAAAATAATATTAGTTATAATCCTTTGAATATCTTATTTCATATCGTTGTTGGACACTACCCAGATTGACATGACATATATCAACTAAATAAAGAGGACACAATGACCCTCATCATTTTGGAAATATTTTTAAGGATTTTATAAGTTTTGATAGAGTATAAATTCAAGAAATTATAATCAATTAATAATTACTTTCCATAACTCAAGACATTTATGAATATATAAAGAAATTCAAAGGGAAGATATATTCCTATAAACTCCCAACAAATAAAAAGTACTAGTAGGTCATAAGAAGAAAGTGTATTAGTAGACCTTATAATAAAATAACTTAAAACTATTGAGGAAGAACCATAGTTATCCTCATTTAAAATTTGGGAACATTCTCTAGAGGTAGGTGCATCCTTACAAAAGAAGCAAACAAGGCTAAAAAATATTATAAACCAGAGTACTGAATCTCAATCAAGTATCCTTCTAGCCATTTTTTATGATGCACCACCTCTAAGGAGAACTCTTTAAAATGTATATTTAGAAGAAATGATAGACAACATATTATACATAGTAAATCCACAAAATAAGGCTAAAACAGGTAGAACTCAATCAGTAGGGAGAAGCTTTACCTATCTTATTGTCTTATATCCAGATGAAAATGATCCAATAAAAAATATATCACCTTAAATATTACCCAACTTTATGGGAATGTCAATAGAGGATCCTAACCAACTCTTTTTTTAATTCAAAATATTATGTTAGACTTATGACCAAGACTGATAATCAAAAGTTGAATTTATTTCCTTAAACACTCAATGATTCAACTATGAGGTGGTTTACGGGATTATATCCATACTCTATTCACACATGGGATGAAATGGAAAATGGATTCTTGGATAAATATTAGGGTTATTCTAGGGTACAAGATAAAACATAATAATACTTCTATATAAAGCAAAAAGAAGATGAAAACATGGAAGAATATATTGACCATTTCCTTTTTGTCCTTAGAAGGTGTGAATATGAATTAGATGAAGAACCAAGTAACACAATTTTATTGAAAGGATTGGGTGATGATTTTCATGAATCCTTAAATTTGATGAAAAAAGGAGATGTAAATAAACTTGGTCTCAATGATATTTCTAAATTATGTAGGAACTATTCAAGGACAAAGGTTGGTATTAGAAAACTAAAAGTAGGAAAATGAAGTAATGAGGCAACTCAACTCATGGAGGAGTTTTTAAATCTTAAAATAGACATATTATTATAATTAAAAACCACATTATATTGAATAAAGGAAAACTATAATGACACCACTGAACCTTTGACTATGTATTTCCCAATATGTAGGTTTAAATATTCGCTCTAAGACTATCTTCTTGATAAAACAAATATGTGTGTTTTTTGTGATGCAAATTATCATGACACAAGAAATAATGGTCTCCTTCTTGTCATAAATATTAAACTAAAACAAATCTCCCAACTTTGGGAAGAACTTTATTATAACTCACAAATACAAGGGAACAATTTCTCTTACCATCATAATCTAAATCAATTTGGTCCCAGATCTCCTTCTAATCCATGGGTATTTCCATGGGTCAAACCAACACCTCCATAATAGTGAGGATCACTAGCTTCATCATATGAGTGTACACCACAAAAAACTTGGATGACACAACATAATCAACTACCATGGATTCCTTAATATAATTAGACATGGGTACCTTAACAAACATTCAATCAACAATGGAGGTTATCACCTGAACAAGCTTTGATATCTGCTCCTACTAGCCAACCCAAACAAGTTGAATAAGTTAATTAACCTTAGTTACCCACCCAACTTATGGCAAACCCTAATAATAGACAAGTAAGCACTGTTTATGATATAAAATAAGAAGAAACCATAAGATAAAATACCATATCCTATGGTAATGTTCATTTACGTCTAGGAAGAATATTAACCAATCCATCTCCTCTAACCATCACATAAATTCCCAATGAGAAGGAAGAACAAAAATTCCTAATGAAAAAATAAATGAAAAAGAGAATCAGCAAGAGAAGGAAGAAACTCATGAAATTATTCTTTATACTACTCTTTCACTGATACCATTTTCTAAAAGGCTCAAATAAACAAGAAACAAAAGTGAATATGAATTAGTCCAATAAAAAAATAAAGTATACATTGAGATACCATTATTGAAATCCATAAGAGACATCCTTGAGCTTAATATAATCATTAAAGGTTTTTGTGTCAAAACTCCAAGGATAAGAAGGTAGTATCCTAAAACCATATAATTAGATAGTAAGCTTGCTGACCTCTTAGTAGGGAAGTTACTTCTATCAGTATAGAGACCCTAAAAGTCTAATCATCACAATATCCATAGGAAAGAAGGAAATACATCAAAATTTTAGTAGACTTAGGAGTTGATATCAATGTAATGACATTAGACACATTAAAATAATTCTCCCTAACTAGTGTACAACCGAATACTATGGTCCTAAAGATGGTTGACTAATCAATTACTGAATCATAAGGGGTTATAGAAGATGTCTCAGTTATGGTAAAATATTTGGAATATCCTATATACTTTGTGATACTCAATACAAATAATTAGAAATTGGATTATCCACTAATCCTAGGAAGGCCATGTCTGGCCATAGTTGTAGCTCTAATAGATTGTAAGTCTAGAGATATGAAAATATCAAATGGATTGAAAACAAATATTTTTTCAATATCCATGCAAAACTATCTCTAGAGTTTTCATATCACTTATGGGTAGATGAACTAGAGAAAAATGGTAATAGTCTATTTTCTCTAGAAATGGTGGTAGTTAAAAATCATGCAACCGAGCTAGAATAAGAATTAACAAGTTATATAGAGGTAGACAATATGGATCTAGAGATCATCAATTTGACTCTGGAATCACCAGTCTAGTTCTAAAGGTCACTAATATAGCTCCAAAGATCAATAGACTGGTGCCAAAATTTTACAAACCATTTATATAAGGTTTCAATTTTTTTTTAAGGATGATCATGATGAAATTTCTAATCACAACTCTCTCCAATAGAGTATTTTTAGTTGGGCATTTAATAGTTAGGGATCCTTCATTTCAACTTTTTGTTGCCCATTAGTAATTGTAATTTTATAAATAGATTCCTTATTTAAAGACACACATGTAGATGATATTTATGAATTAAATAATACCTTAGTCTTGTACACTTGGTAAAATCAGACCTTGGTTTTTCCTCTCAGTTCTAGACCTTTCTTACTTTTAGAAGTATCACATCTAATCTATCTTGTTACCTTTGGCCTATCTCTTAGTATAACCAATCTTATGTTGATGACCCAAACCTTCTATCTTTATTATAATGCTTAAATTATTCTTTTATTATGCCCTTACAAGTCTTGATCCTGTACCTATTTTCTAACTGGTAGGATACAAGTGTCAGTCACAAACCTTGTGTAGATGCTAGTGTCCTACCCTAATGTAGGTGTCCATTTCCCTAAAGTCATATAATTTGAAAATGAAATGTATCTTAATGGTCAGCATAAGTTTTCAAATGTGATATATTTATTTATAAGAGTGGTATATATTCGCAATCACTCCTCATTCATTCCTCACCTAACATTCATACTAAAGAGTATTTAATTGATAAAAATTTCCCTATTTATTCCTATTTCCATATCATTCATAGGGACTACACATCTATATGATGTACTGAAGGAGCATCCCAAGAGCTCAATTTTCCAAGTTACAAACTATGCCAATGTTGTACTTGATTTACACATATTGTACCCTTGTTCACATATAATCCAACATGTTAAGGGAAAACTAAATCAGTCTGTGGCCCTCTTCAGAGTATTGGTTATGTAAGTAACACCCATTGACAGAGGGGTCTTTAGGGTTAGCTTGACACCATGAGCCCACTAACCCATTTTTATCAACGTCAATATGAAGATGAAAAACTAAGGTTTTACCATTTCATGAGTGATAGTCCATGACCTAGATATGAATGAACTAAAGTGAAGGTGAAGGCAAACCCATAAGCATCCAAGTGGTTGTATCTTTTTCTAGTTGGTATTTTATACAAGACACTTGCATCTAGATTAGATAATAGCATCGATGCTAATATCCAACGCTGAAACTAGTGTTTGTGGCTTTAGAGGCACTCAATCCAAAATTTGTTGACTATTCAAGAATCCTCTTCTAGTCTACTTCCTGCCTATTCCAGAACTAGAATTGTGTTAGCATCAAAACTAGTAAGTACATTGTTCCTTTATAATTTTCATATCTAGCATAGTTATACTTTCTATTTTTAACATATATAAATTCAATAAATTATGTATATGTTGTATCTGAGTTTAAAATTTAATTGGCCTATTGTAGATCTAATTATCACCCTTGTACATTGTCATTTCTATATTCTTAACCTTATCTACCCAAACAAGATACACATCTAATTTAGAACCTAAAATCTAATCATAATTGTTGTATAAGCATTCTATTTCAAATTCTTATCTCATAACTTTTCCAAATTTTTGTGTTCTTTATCTCTCTCATCATGGATGATATTGATTCTTTTGATGACTATGATTATGAAACTCTCCAACTCTCCCTCAAGAAAGGAATCAAAATTAATTACTCTTTCATTATTCTAAATGCTAAAACATATAATATCAAAGATTTGAATGGTGGTAGTTGATATCCCTCTAATCAGGTCCATGCTTCCACCATCTCATAAAATAAGTTGATCCATCTTAAGGAAGATCATAAGCCTTTTCCTTTACCTTCTACACAAAAATTGGTTTCCCATGGAAAAAGTGTTCATTTAATCTTGATATTTTTCTCCAACTCCATAAGGATATCATGGAGGATTTACAAACTAATTATAAAGGGGATGTTCCTTCAAGATAATTTTTCAAAACCCCTCCTATTCCAACATTTTTAAATAATATCCCCCTGGTCAAAAGTGATGGATTTTTCCTACCTTCATTTGATATTGAATATTTTTGAAAGGTTAACCAAGAGATCATAGCCTCTTTACCAAGTAACCTTAAGTCATCAATAAGAAGAAAGCATTAAAAACCTAAAGTAAAAATAGATCCTTTTATTCTACATATGGAACTATTATCAATATCAACCAAGGCTTTTAAATTAAAGGATCCCTATCTTCCAAATAATGAATTTACTACAAAATTCACTACTATACCAAGAATAATGCCTTTACCAAAAATTACTCAAACTCCAATTGTTATATCCTTACCAAAAGTGAATAAACCAAAATTTTCCAAATTTTCAAGCTATTAAATGATATGCCAAAAGTACCAAAATTAAAAGATCCAATACTACTACCAAAATATCCTAAATTTAGTGATCATGAAATTACAATTGTTATCCATGAGGATGATGATACTCATATGCCTAGATTCAAAAAAGGTGGTGGGTTGAAACCAATTATAATATGTATGAAAAAAACTAATGTTCCCATGGAATATATTATTTGATGACCATTATTAGGTATCTTTAAGAACATGTTTCTATACTTCAAATGCAAATGGATTTCCATAAAACTAGTACAAATGTGACTTCATTTAACAATCAACTTCTTGCATAATGTATACTTGAATATCATTATCAACAAGACTTTGAACTACTAAATTTAGCTCTCTTTTTGAGTCATAAGGACCCATTCAACCACATGACTAACTATGTTTTATATTTTGGTTAGTATTAAAAAGATGACAAATTATTTATAAAATTATTCCTCATGAGCATTTTCAATGAGGCTCAGAATTGGTTCTATAGCCTACCAAAAAGTTCATTAGCCACTTTTTCATAATTAGAAGATGATTTCTTTATGGATTTAAATATCCATAAGGTCCCGAAACTTACATTAGTAGATTTGTGCATTTCAAGGAATGTGGTGATGAATCCCTTCAAGATTATACTATTGAATTCAAAAGTACACCATATGAACTAGCATTTAGAACCTCATATTTGGAATTAAAATTTATCTTTAGTAGAGGGATTCTTTTCCCATTAAAGGAAAGAGCATTTCATAAATAATATGAGTCATTTACCCATTTATATAATGATGTGCATATATACGCTTCCTTTGTAATTACTCATCCTAAGGAAGTTAACATACCTCCCTCCAAATACAAAAGTTTTATTCCTCACACAAAGGAAGGAGATAAATTACCTAAGGAGCATTATGAACAAAAAAAATTGGTATTCCTAATTTTTATATGACTAGTTTTTAAATGTTACTTAACATGGGGCTAATCCAAGGTTCATTTCCTATGTAAGAATCCCAAAGGGACTGACACAAAAAAAAATCACGTCACCAATATTGACTAATTAATTTATTCATGAATGGTGCTTTATTTTGGCATGAACCACATTGATTGTATGAAATTACAAAACTATTGTAGTGAAAGACATTTTTCACAACTTGGGTACCATCTTAAAGGTCTACGTAATAAGGGAAAACAAAAAGATTCATAGGGTTTATTTGTTATTCATATTTCTTGTGGACCCCATGTTGTCCTTAAAAAAATATCTATCTTACCCCATACTTTGTTACACTCATTTACATTGGGCAGATTTTGGTTATATGAAATGGAAGCTAAAATTGATCTAAATCAACAAGGTATTTCTTTTTCTCATCGAAGGAAAATTAATACATATTCCAAATTATATCATTAATTATTATATTACACATGTAAAGCATGAGGAACATGTTATGTACCTTTTTAACTTATCCAATCATGATTCAAACAATGTCAAAGATCCAACTTAAGGTTGAAAAGCTTCACATATTCAAAAAATACCCAAAAAATAAAAAAAACATTCAAAAATCCATTTTTTTGGCACCTACATATTTTATGTGATCCTTATCATCTATGTGTTAGTTCCATGTTTATGGATATCATACAATTTATTTCCACATACACGTGTTTCATGATTCTATTTGAGTGTGATACAGACATACACAAATACATGATTTATTCCTATTTTAGATGTTGGGCTTTCCCTATATTAATGTCATGTGGACATTGGGGGCATATGCTTATTTGATCTTGATACTCATAAGTTATATGGTTTAATGATAATCTTTAATTATCATGTTTGAGCTTATAATTGCTTACACATGCCTTTATCCATGATTATATATTTAACGGGGTACTTGATATGTTATGCACTTGAAATTTTTTGATAACATATTTGATCCATTGGCTAATATGATATGTTTATTCTAGTTTCTTATGATTTACTTTATGCACTTCATTGAGTATCTTTCCTTCCTATAATCTTGCTTATTCAAGCATTTGAATATACTCCTTTATTTGTGGCCCCCGTGCCTTTGCTTACTTTATTTGACATTTGCATATGTCATTATTTATTGTATGAACATTTTAATATATAATTATTGATTTTGTGTACATTTTACTAAGTCATGTCCCTTTAATTATGTATCATTTTAACATGCCCCTTGTTTGCAGACTCCTATGACCATTGTATGCTGACTTGATTTTGAGTGCTCTTGTGTGTGTGCTTGTTTGATTTTTGAACTTGTATTATTATTATCTATATGTTTCCATGATATTTATATTGTATATTAGGTATTCATGTGATCAAATTATTCTATGCACTTTAATGATACATTTACCTAGACATGTTCTTATATATGCTACATGGTTCCATTCATAGATTATTCTATTATATTCTCCTTTTAAGGTGAGGTAAATACTAGTTACTATATTTCATCACCTCAAAGGGAGGGAATATTGTGGGGGAATACCATAGAGTCATGTTATCCACATTTTTAATAGTTTTTAGACTCAGTGGGGGTATGCTTTGGAAGCATGTTATCCACACTTATTCAATATTTAACACACCCAAATTTAGTGGGGGTATGTTTTGGAAACATGTCTTAGACGTTCACACTTATTTAAGTTTTTATATTTATTCATATATAATGGGGGAATTTTATGGTAACATGCTACCCACACTTGTTCAAAATCCCAAAATTGGCCAAAACACAAAATTATATAGTTCACATTCACAATTATGATAGAATTATATACATTGGTACCATTATTATACACAGTTTCACATGAGACATATATAAGATTCATATAATATGTAATGTGTGCCTAATATTTCAAAATACAAATTAGTTTTAGATATCAAAACTCTTATATGGATTTTCATCACCCACTAGGTCAGACCACTATAGATTATATTGAGCCAATCTATTGCAATAGTTGGTTTGCTTTTCATATGGTTGAGGTGATTAAATCACTCAATATTACCAAGTTTATAGGTTGGACTTAATTACATCATCCAACCTCATCAAATATATGGTATGGGTTGACTTTATTCACTCATGTTCACTAGGTTATAAGTATGATTGGGTTACATAATTGAGATAATCTCAATTATCAGGTGACAACTCACATTTTCTCTAAGGTTAGGGGCATGTGCCTTCTAATCTCTCTATCTATATTTATAGATGCACTATATATATATATATATATATATATATATATATATATATCTTATATTAATAGCATTACAATGATACATCTTTTCAAATCAACTTGCCAATAGGTAAAGAATTTGCATCGATACATAGGTGTACTAATAAACCTTGCTCGTTTAATTTAAATCTTTTCAATGCTTTCAATTTCAAAATATGTGCACTAATTATATACTATAACATACTCTTGGTTGTATGTTAGTCACTATCAAAGCACTCAAGTTAGGCTCACACAAAGTCAAGGTGTACAATACACACCAAAGTACACATTTATTCTCCTTTAAACTAATAATTCCATTACTAGATTAAAGTGGGGATAAATATAGATGATATTTTTGAATTATATAACACCTAAATCTTGTACACTTGGCAAGATTATACCTTGGTTATTCTCTTAGTTTTAAACCTTCATCATTTTCATAAGTCTTGAATATACTCTATCTTGTGCCCTTTAGGCTATCTCTTGGTCTCACCAATCTTATGTTGATGATCTAAACCTTATATCTTACCTAGAATGATTAAAATATGCTTATCTTATGCCCTGTAAGTTCTAAGCTTATACCTATTTTCTAACTACCAAGATACAAGTGTTAGTCCCAAACCCCCATGTCGATGATAGTGTCCTACCTTGACATAGGAGTTCAATTCCCTAAAGTAGTATAATTTAAAATGAAATGTATCTTAATGGTCAACCTAAGTGATTAAATGTGAGACATTTCTTGATAGGAGTGGTATATATTCATAATCACTCCTCATTCATTCCTCACCTAAAATTCATACCAAAGAGCATAATTGAGAATAGTTTTCCTATTTATTCCTATTTCTATATCAGTCATATGAAATACACATCTACAGGTATGTAGTAATGAAGGAGCAATGAAAAATATTGATTTTCCATGTTGTAAGCTAGGTCACTATTGTACTTGATTTCCACACATTACACCCTTGTGCACACACAAGATAACACATTAGGGGAGAACTACATTAGTTTGAGGCCCTCTCAGGAGTAGTGGATATGCAAGAAACACCCATTGATAGAGGGGTCTTTGGGGTTAGCTTGATACCATGAGATCACTAACTCATTTTTACCAAGGTTAATATGAAGATGAAGAACTAGGGTTTTGCCATTTCATGAGGAGTGATAGTCCATGACTTAGATCTAAATGCATGAGAGTGAAGGCAAAGATAAACCCAAAAGCATCTACATGGTATCATCCCTTTATAATAGCTAATTAATATAGGACACCTATGTCTAGTTCAGATGGTAGCATTGATTCTAACATCTAAGGCTGATGCTAGTATCTGTAGCTCTAGAAGCACTCAATCTAAAATTTGGTGACTATTCCAGAATCCTCTTCTAGTCTACTTCCTACCTATTCTCTATCTAGAACTTTGTTAGCATCAAAATTAGTAAGGTACATTATTCCTTTATCATTTTCATAACTAGAATATTTGTGCTTCATATTTTAAGTCTATCTCAATTTAATAAATTCATTATATGTTGTGTCTGAGTTTAGCATTTAATTAGCTTGTTGTAGATCTAATTATCACTTTTGTGTAATGTCATTTCTATATTCTTAACCATATCTACCCAAGTAGGATCCACATCTAATTTAAGGTTAAATAATAACCATCTTATACATGTTATAACCTCATCCTTGACCCTTAAACTTCTTGATAAGTGAATTTAGGTAAGTAAATTTAATTTATTCAGGGATAAAAAAAATTGTAGCCCAACCAAGTAAGATGTTGAACTTAAATAATTAGTTAATCAATAAGCAAGAAACTAAGGTATTTTCATCTTAAAAATTCATATAAAAGTTTTTTCTTGGGATTATAATGATATGAAAGGAATCCATCCAAGTGTATGTACACATCACATATATGCTAAAAACATCAAACCAGTCAGACAAACTCAAACAAGGATATATCCCACATTAAGAGACATGGCCAAAACTAAAATTGAAAAAATATTATAGGTAGGATTCATATATCCAATATCTAATATTCATTGGGTTTCACCTCTAGTAATAGTACCTAAAAAATATGGCAAATGGAGAATATGTATAATTTACAAATAATTTAATAAAGCAACTGTGAAAGACTATTTTTCCTTACCCTTTATTGACCAAGTCTTGGAATATATAGTTGGGAAAAATTACTTTTCCTTCTTATATGGATGCAATGGGTAAAACCAAATACGAGTAGCTCTTGAAGACCAGGATAAAACAATTTTCACATGTCCTTAGGGATGTTTGCATACAAACTTTTACCCTTTACGCTACAAAATGCACCAGCCTAATGTAGGGCCTATACCTACAACCTTCATAACTCATCACCTAGATCCTATAATTTTTTTTATATCTTTCATTAACTCTGATCTTTTGATAACCTCTTGATTTTTTGATTGGTACTTGATCACTTTTGAAACTATCTTAGCAACTCTCTTTTATTTTTATAGGATATAAAATACTATTCCATACATACATTTGGTCTTATCTCTTATTTTATTAACATCTCATCACTCATCATTTTTTACACTCTCTCCTCTTATCATACCATCTTCCCATCCATCATTGTTTATGAATTTCCTCTATTATGATTCAAACTTGCTCAATACTCCACAGGCTCATAGACCACATGCACGGATCCAATAATTTATTTCCACCCTAGGCTCATAATAGAATACATATAATGTATATTATCTCCCCTAAATAATCTAAGAAAATAAATCCACCCCTAAGTTAGAACTATCAATTCAGCTCTTCTTTCTCTCTTTAAACCTCTAGACTCTAGTAAACCTATTTCTTGAAAATCCAGTAGATAAGTACCATATAAATTTTAAATTAAAAAAACACATTTATAGACACCCATTAAGCTATTTCATATTCATAATAAGTTTCATGTTCCAACTCTTAGTGTAGACTACCCAATTCAAAACCTTCCTTCACTATTAGGCCTCTTAAGGCCTAATTCACTCCCACAGTGATAGAAACCATACTAGGCCATATTGTACAGGTCCAAAAACACAAAAATTATCTATATAACAAAAATTAAAATAATAATAAAAATTTAAATGAAATTAGAAGGGTGTAATCACTAGTTCTAATTTTAGTCTCAAAAATCTCGATCAGGGTTATGCATACCTGTGCAAGGTTGAGAGGAGATATAAATGCTTCAATTTGATTTTAAAAGTTATAAATAATTCCTTAAACTTATATAGGTTATATATAAAAACCTTAAAACTTCACAACTAAAATTTAATCTCAACTAGATTCCAAGCCATGGAAACCTTCACCTTTTCTTAGATTGTTATAGTTTGTTTCAAATTTCCTAGACCCAAGAGACTACAATTTGGGCTTAAATGAATTCAAAAAAAACTACAGATAATTAAAATAAATATAATAGGTCTGGAAAAATGATTTTTTATTTCTCAAATATCTAACCCTTCTTGCTCAAACACAATATGGTCATAAAATGTAAAAAATAGAGTTTTGGGTATACCAAAGGACTGTATTTGTAGGCTTAGTTTGAATCTTGCATTTTATATGGAATTATGAGACTTAAAATGGATTTAAATAGTCAAAAATACCATATATAATGTTATTATGACTAAATAAAATTCAAATATCATTAAAATAATGTTCACAAATGTATCACTTATAAGATACCTTAGACTATGTGTTGGCAAAGTTGCTTCTAAAGGGATTGTCCAGGGGATGCTCACATTATTTTTTGGAAAATGATGATAGAAACCCAATTTTAAAAAGGATTAAAAAATTTAATATTTCTCACATATATCATAATATTAAAATAATCACACAACTGCCTTCTAACATCCTTTTCTTTATTGATATTTTAACATACACACAATGATTTTAGCAAAGTAGACAAAGTACTCCTTGTTTGATATTTTATTTATTTTTGAAAATTCATCCTCTCTCCTTCAAGGATATATATTATCCTTAACTTATACACACATAATATATTATTAAACACACAATAAAACCTCTATATCCTACCAAACATACAACAAACTCCTTTCATGCCACTTCTAAGAAATGGCATTTATAATGTCTCTTTTCTTGGTTTTACATTCTTCATGACAATTAATTGAACATGTAAACGCATAATAACACATAAATATGGAATTATAGGACCTTTATAATTTTTTTATAACATTTTATCTCACACAACACCTCAGAATACCCTTTAAAGGTAGTATAGGAATTCAAAATTTGAAAATTGCCATTTTGGAAGGGAACCTATAGAAACAAAATAACACATCATCTAAGACTCTTAATGACTCCAATACATCTTAGGGAATCCTATAAGACCCATGACACTAAACCAAGGCTAAAAATGGTTAAAATAAACCTCTTAAACATAGTTACATTATTCTTACCATTGTGATGTTCTATATCACAACCACTTATAAGAGAGCAATCCTTGTTATTTTTATTGATCTCACCAATGATGGTATTGACATATACATGGATGATTTTTTAGTGCATGTAAATTAATTTTATGAAGATTTTGAAAACTTGGATAAAGTATTAACTAGGTGTAAAAACCATCAATTATCCATAAGCCATGAATATTTTTTGATAATCATAGATCACAGGATTATCTTAGGTCATCATATCTTAGCCCAATGAATACAATTGACCCTAAAAATATTGAAATAATTCCATAGTTTATTTCACCTAAAATCCAAATTGATATTAATAGATTTCTAGGTTATGTATGATATTATAGGCATTTTATTGAAGATTTTAGTAAAATTGTTGTACCTATGTTTTCCTTGCTCATCAAAGATAGTGAATTTGTATGGACTAACAAATGCCAATAGAATATTGAAATAATAAAGGAGAAGTTAATTTCCACTCTAGGCTTGAGAGGACCCAATTGGGAATATCTCTTTCAAATATACATTGATGCTTCTAAAAATACTATGGGGGTACTACTTGGGTAGAAATATGAATAAGGTAAGATGTATGCCATTTATTACATTAGTAAAAACTTAAGTCCTACTAAGAGAAACTATACAACCACTGAAAAGGGGTTTCTTGTTGTCATTTTTGTTATGAACAAATATCATCACTACACCACTAGATACAAAATATTCATCTACACATATCATTCAATCATAAGATATATGATGAACAAACCAATAGTAAGAGGTAGGATCATTAGATGGTTAATAAATTGATATAATGATAATTGGAAAACCACATAAAACTAATGTAATTGCTATTTTTATATTAAGATTAAATGTTTAAGGATAATATGAGCCAATGGAGGATAATTTTCCAAATGAACAATTATTCATAGTTTCAACATACTCATCTTGGTTTGCTGATATGCTAATTATCTAGCTATAGGTAAGTTTCCTTGTGATTTCACTCATAAACAAAAGAATTGTTTGATAAGAAATAATGCTAATTATAAATGGTTTAATGGAGTATTGTTCAAATTTGGATATAATTTTATGATTCATAAGTGTGTTCATGAAGATGAGATCTATGACATCTTGAGAGTTTGCCATGATGAGCCAAGAGGAGGTAATTATTCAACCAAAAATACTATTCATAATATCCTAGGGGCTAGATATTATTGGCCTTATCTTCACAAGAATATGAAGAGTTATGTTTGACAATGTGATCCTTGTCGAATGATGTGGGAACCTACATTGTCCAATGAGATTCCCCTCCATTCTCAAGTGGTATTATGACCCTTTGAGAAGTGGGGGTTAGATATCATTGGTCTCATTTATCCAAAATCTCAAATAAAGGAGTACACATTAGTATATACTGATTATGTCACCAAATGGGTAGAAGTTAAAGCTTTACCCTCTACTCATGAGTAAAAGGTTGTTGATTTATTATATAATAGGATTATGTAATGATTTAGAGTATCTAGATCCATAGTTTCATATTAAAGACATAAATTTATATCCAACATGATTAAATATTTCATAAAACACTATAAAATTACCAAAAACTAGTCATCACCTTACCATCCTCAAGCCAATTGTCAATTTTAAGTCACCAATAAATAATTATAAAACATCTTAACAAATATCATAGATATTAACATAAAATATTAGGCAAACAAGCTACCTAGATAAGTTTTGACTTACAACACAACATGGAAATCCACCAAATGTTTTTATCAATATGAAATTATATATGGAAAGTAGCCATTATTAAAATTGAGTTTGAATTATATAAATTAAGAATAACAATGAAAGTAGGCATAAACTTGATAGAAACACAAAAGGAAACAATTCTTTAATTGAATGAACTAGATGAGATGAGACTTGAAGCATTGTAGTAGATGGATATTATTTAATATCAAAGGAAGGCATGGCATAAAGGAAAGAAAATAAAAATAAAAATATTGACCTTTATTATTCAATTCAAAATATCAACAGGTAAACTCCACACTAGATGGTTAGGTCCCTATCAAATTGAGAAGATTTTTTATAATGGATTTGTTCAGTTGTGATCAATTCATAGAAATAGGAAGAAACTTTTTATAAATGGACACAAATTAAGGATATATCATCAAACTCATATCAATGAATAAATCTACAAGCACATTCAATCTCAATCAAAAATGGTTATATGGAAGAACCACATTCTTCCATCATAACCAAATAATGATATTTGATTCCAATAAAATAAGAGAGTTAAAAACCAACAAAAGATAATATTCTTGCCAAAAATATATAAAAAATAGGCATAAAATAAAAAATAAAAAATAAAAAAATTGTGAAAATTTTGAAAACCAACAAATGACATTTTTTAGGAAACAAAGCAATAAAAATAGCACTCCTAACTGACTTGTGTATATTACTCCTGATTGACTTGTGTGTGCTTCTCATACTAGGACATGTGGAAAAATTAATAAACAAGGACAACCATGGGTAACATAGAGTATCTATATTTCATTTTTCTATGATTGTGATTAATTTTGAGTTTTATAGTGACATTTAATATCCACTTTCTTAAAAGGATTCTTCCTAAGTGAGGGTTTTCCAAAAGGGGGTCTTATTAGAAAAATGGATATTTTCTAAAAACAATGGAACAAAGGGGGCATACCATTTAAGTATCTTTAAAAAAAAGGTAATACTAGACATGATGCCATTTATGATGATGTAATCAAAATCACTCATGAAAGGAAAAGGTACTTACAAAGGGTGTTTATGACATGGACTAATTTGACATAGACAAAGAGTCAAATTTTTAAGAAAAGGAAAGGATGTTGATAGAATTGGCACAAGGGGAAGGAAAGAGATAATATTTGAGCCACCTCACATCTCCCCATATGTCACAATAATTTTTCCTCTTACCTAAAATGTCCAATCATGCTAACTAATTATGGCTCTAATATATTTTTCAAGCTAACTTATCATTTATCAATATTTTTAAAAATTATTCATTGCTCTATTTTTATATAATCTCTTTGTGTACAAACCCTGCTAATTTTGGTATCACCTACTTACTAAGTATTTATCCTAAGCTCTTAATATCTTTACAAGTTTTGAAAATGGGACATAAGAATAAATTTGAGTGTGTTAGCATAACTTCTCCTTCCAGATAAAGTAATGGAAAAAGTTTGTAAAAAAGTAGGTTGGTTAGAATTCCTTAAAATGTTTCATGGCTATGATGAATAATTGGTTGAGGATTTCATCATCATTTTTTAAAGTGAACATTATAAAGTGAAGGGGATCAAGATACTAGTGAGAAGATCCATAAATTAGTCACTTGTTTAGGATCCCTGAAACAAAAATACATATCTCAAGTAAGTCCACATTCAAAGATTTGATTCAAATTTTCCATGTAGAAGGAGAGTCTATCCCTAAATAAATTATTATACCATAAGGGCTAACTAAAAAGATAAAGAAATAAAGTATTAAAGAACCTTGGAAGATTGTAGCCTTATAGGTAATCAAAATTTAAAATTTTGATGGATGATATGGATCACTAAGATGAGATGTCATGAAAATTGTAAATCATCTTAGACATGAGAAAAAAAACTAAATCTAGAATAAATTTTCCCTATTTCCTTTATGGTTCCATTAAAGTTATCAAAGATAAATATGTTCAAGGTGTTGCATCAATTAGGCACCATGGATTGATTTAATTGATATGTTAGCATCACTTCTTGAAGAAGGTAGATGAGAAATCCAAATGGGATGAAATTTTTGGTTGGAAATTTGAATAAAATGTAAAAAATTAAGAGGGGTAAATTATATTATTCTCTTACACCTAGGTATAGACTTAAGGAAGAAACTATAGTTGTATAACCATCTCTATAACTAGTGAAGAGGAGAAGGTTGATAAAAATAGATGGCTCCAAAGCTACCCCAGAGGAAGCTCTAAAACCTATTGTAACAACCACAAATATAATGGATATTTTTCATGATGAATAAGAAGTTCTAGGGATCTCTCATCCTAAAATATTTAGAATAATTAAAATAATATCAAATATTCTAACCAAGGAGTCTCCACCAAAATATTTGTCATGAAGGTGAAGGAAACTCATCCTTTTTGAGGAGGATGACATTGAGAAGATACAAAATTCTACATATATCCTTGGAAGGCACCCAAGAGAAATTTTTTGAATTCCCAAAGGAGTTGGAGGAAACTACAAAGTAATAAAGAGTCTAGGAGGAGCCTTCAATAGGGATATAAGAGCTTGTAATCATGGTGAAAGATTTTACAATTGAGGAAGTATCAAAAGAGCTCCCTCAACCTTATTCATCTAAACCACTTGTGGGTGAAGTAAAATACCTAATTTATAATAAGAGGAACAACCTTCTAACCCTAATGAAGAAACACAAATGCAGTAGGCTATAACCTTATCAAGAGTTGAGGTAGTCATAAGACAACAAGAGGAGAAAATAACTTTCTTTAAACAAGTAATCAAAGGTAAGGAAAATTTTATTTCATATTTACATTCAGTGTCAGAAGATACTAACAATGAGTCTCTTAGGAAAGATAGTTAAATTGCTCAGCTAATGGAAATAACACTAGCTCCCATATCCCAAGTAGACCATGGTGTACAAACTCAATTGTTTTATAATGAAATTATGGATACATAGGAGGAAACATGTCAAAAACTAAGAGAAATTAAGGTATAAAATACAAATTTAAATAAATAACTTGAGGAAGAGATAAAATGTAAAGTAAAGGCAAACTCTTTTTTGTTAACAACATGTGAACTAGGAGAAAATATCTTTCTTTATAAAAGGCTTGCCTTTGGTCATGTACTCTTTTTACAAGAACAATTTTATGTGTGTAAACTATTAATGATATCATGTGGTTTGCCTTATGACCTTGAGGATGATAATGAATTTATGGAAGCCTACCATTATAGAACCCTTGAGTTAAAAAATCTCTTATGTGAGTTCTACTTATGCAAATTCCTCCTAGGACACATGTCATTATTTTTATTAATTTATTTATAGGATAATTTCAGATTAGGGATTTCATATTTACCTTATAAAATCATATGACATAGAGTTATAGGACATAAGAGTATTTTGTGCAATTCAAAATTGTTAGGATCTATATGATGCATGAATTCCCTAATCTAGAGAAGCTAATAAAAAATTTCTACAATATTGTGTATAATCCAATGCTTAGGGAACAACATACCAGCATCATGTGTATATGCATTTCTGATTTTGAAAACTACACTAAAAAAATTCAATAAAGCCCTTGATGCATGTGATCATAGGTGGGATACATTGAGTATCCCCTTGAAGAGAAGAGAGGTTATTTCTCCCACTATTCTCAGATGGTGTTTTAGAATATCTAGAGCTATTATAGAGATGATACAATAGTTTGGATAGACATATGGAAACTAATGGATTGGAATGAGATATAAACCACCATTAATACTCATCTCTATGTATTCATGGCAAAACATAGTGTAAAATTATAATAACACATGGATAACATGCTATCAATATGTGATATTATTATACATAAAGATAGCCTAATATATAGGCTCATAACAAGTTCTTCTAACATAGGAGGTTGGTACAATGATAAGTGTAAATAGAATTAAAAGAGAAACAAACAAATAAATAGTGGTTATTAAACCATAATAATAAGATATGAAAATATATTATGCTATAAATAATCTTAAAAAATTATTCTAATACCCTCCCTAAATGACTGAACCAAAAATGACTACAAGCTTATCTCAAAATTTTACAATTTTTTAGCATAAATGTTTAGTCATTATATCATCTAGTTATTGAGAGGTAGGATAATAATAAAGATAAATATCTTCATTTGAAACCAACTATCAGATGTAGTGATGATGAACTTCAATGTGCTTTTTCCTAGCATGAAATACTAGGTTCTTCACCATATTTAGTACACTCTAGTTATCACAGTAGATAGGTGTAGATGTTGATGAATCAAGTTGAATATCTTCCAATACTAATTGAATACACATCAAATCTCTACCTACACTTACAACTTCTTTGCATTTTTATTCAATAGAAGGAAATGCTACTATATTCTAAATCTTAGTCTACCATGAAAAGTCTCTTGAACCAAGAGTGAATACATAACCTCTTGTATACTTTCTATAATCAACTAATCCTACCTAATCTGAATCAATATATCATATTAAAAAAAATTCAATATATTGCATATACATAATTCCAAATTCAAGAGTACCTTTGACATATCTAATAACATGCTTTGTAACTTGCCAATGTTATTCATGTGGTTTAGCCATTAAGTGATAAAGGTAACTTACTATAAAACATAAATCTAGTCTACTAGTAGTAAGATAAATAAAACTACCTACTAATTACCAAAACATTGTTTCATTGACCAATGATGAATTAATGCTAGCTGAGAGTTTTATCCCAACCTCCATATATGTAGTTACTGGATTACAATCATGCATTATGAATTCCTCTAACAACTATTTGACATATTTTATTTGAGATATAAAAATTAAGTACCCATATTGTAATATTGCAAAAAATCCACACCTAAATAATATTGAAGCATGCCTAGATCAATCATTTCAAACACATAAAAAATGCCAACTTTTACCTATTTAATCAAATCATTGATGCTTCCAGTGATGTCAAGATCATCAACATATACAATTATAATTACTATGTCATCACCGGTTAATTTGACATAGAGATTATATTCCACATCACATCTTTTGAAACTAGACTGTCTAAGATATTTGTCTATTTTAAAGTACTAGGCTCAAGGAACCTACTTAAAACCATAAAAGGAATTCACTAACCTGCAAACTAGATGTTCTTTACTAGGATCTAAAATCCCTATGGCTGTACCATATACACTTCCTCCTCTAAGTATCCATTCAAAAAAGTACTTTTCACATCCATCTGAAATACTTTCCAGCCAAACTGAACAATAATAGATATAACCATTCTGAATGTTACCATTTTAGATGTAGGAGAAAATGTTTCCTCATAATCTACTCCCTCTTCTTGTGTATAACCTTTTGTAATAAAATGAACTTTATATTTGTCTAAAGAACCATCTAATTTACATTTTACTTTATAAATTCATTTAAAAAAAATGGATTTCTCATCTTGGGGTAGCTTAGACAAAACTCAAGTACCATTTTTTATAAGTTCATTATACTCCACTTTCATGGCATATTCCCATTCTAAAATCCCTTTAGAATTTGCATAAGTATTGGGCACAGAAATTTGTGAAACATTGGTATCGAGAGAAAAATTTACCTATTTAGGGTTTTATACCACTCATTTCCCTTATCTTATGGATCTAACTTCCAAAGAAATTCAAAGATCCTTTTGATAAATATCTTGCATTGTGATATATTACCATTTTGGTCATTTGTGCTGACTTGTGAAACCACTTGTTGTGCCATCATGACCTACCATATAGCTAGACTATTTTGGTGTTTGCCTTTTTAAGTCTTGTTCCATTTTAGTACTAGAACTTGATTTAAATTCATCAATAGGAATCCAAATATTATTAGTATCTATACGTTTACCATCCTTTGAGAAATAGGTAATTTTCTCATCTATTTTGACATCTCTATGCACATTTACTTTATTTGAAGAGATATCTAGTAATCTATATGCTTTATAATTCTCACTATATCCAACAAACATGTAATTTTTAGTTTTTTCATCTAAACCACTTATTTTCACTTTAGGGATTAATGCGAAAGTAGTATGGCTAAAAATTTAGAAATAAATTACATCAAGTTTTATTATTAACCACACTTATTCTAGAGTAATATCCTGCATAACTTTACAGGGATTCCTATTCAAGATGAACACTACAATGTTGACAACTTCTACCTAGTACCAAAAAGATACATTCATTGTTCACATTGTACATTGTCACATATCCATAATAGTTATGGTCCTCCTTTCCACTACTCCATTCTATTTTGGAATGTTAAGAGTGGTATACTACCTATGTATACCTTCCTTTGTGTAATATGCATTGAATTACTTGAAGATAAATTATCCACCATTTTTTGACCTAAATGTCTTGCCCTTTTTACTTGTATGATTCTCAACTAGTGTTTTCCATGAAAATAAATTATCAAAACACTTAGATTTATTCTTAAGAAAGTATACCCACATTTTATGAGACAAATCAACTATCAACAAGAAATAAAGGGCACAAAATACAATGTTAGTTTTCATAAGACCAAGAAGATCTACATGTACCAAATATAACAGACATTCTACCCTCCATGCTTTACCAATAACAAAAGGGTTACCTGACATGTTTACCCAAATGACATCCTTCACAAAAATTTTGATTTTCCTAAATAGATGGGAGTCCATGCACCATTTTATTTGTACTCAAGATGTTTAAGTATTGGTAACTCAAATGACCATATCTCTTATGCCATAGAGTAGCAAACTACTCAATTGTTATTGAAGCATACTATTCTACTAATCTAGGATCTACAAGTTTATACAAACCACTTTCCCTTATACCCATAACCACAAGTTTATCATTGAGTGTAGTGACATTACATTTATTTCCTTCAAAATTAACTACAAGTTATTTATTTTTTGTAATTTTACTATGGACAAAACATTTTTATTCATATCTAATACATATTTGACATTAGTAAATGTATATTTGTATTCATTATTCAAAATTATTTGTACATCCCCACAAGCACTAATGTCATGTGTCCATCCATCACCTAAATAAATAATTTCATTACTATTATTATCCTCAATAAAGTTTACATACCAATCTAGGTTACACATGCAATGTTATGAAGTTCCTAAGTCAAAATACCAACTTTGTGACTCACATGATTGGTCTTGTGTTGCTACAAAACCAAATTCAATAGATACCTCTTCTTATGCTTCTTCTACAATATTAGCATGTCTATATTTATTGTTTGAATTAGTCATATCATATTTTCTCTTTCTAGAATCTTTCTTAGAATGACATGGTTGCTTACAATAAAACACTTCCATTTGGTTTTCTTGGAATCACTTACGTTATTTTTTGAATAATCTTTGTTTGCGTTAACCATTTACCCTTGAATTATATATTTACCATAAAATAACTTTATATAGATGTGGATGTTAAAGTTATAGACTTTTCCTATTATCATTCCTTTTGTATGAGAAGAGTGACAACTACTCAAAGTCCAATGTCTATATCTATGCAATCATGTGTAATGAATCCACAAATGAATCATAAGAAGATGGTAAATTTTTATAACTAGAGCAATGAGATCTTGATCATTTATGTGTTTTCCCACTACCTTCAACTAATCATAAACATCCTTCAATTATAACAAATATTTATAAATAGAACCACCTTCTTGCATTCTAGTAGAAAATAGATTTTTTTTTTCAAATACAATATTATACCAACTTTAAAAGCCTAATTTTTGTTCCTAACATGTTTCCACAATTTTGGTACATTATTAACATTTTTAACTTTTGGAATTATATTTCTAGATACATATAGTTTTAAAAGCATTAAGGCCTCATGATGATGTTTATCATAGTCATCTAGTTAATTATCTAGTATGGATTCTTTACCAAGTATAATCTAGTCAATATTCTAATACTCACCAACTGTAAGTATTATTTGACTCCATAAGATAAAATTTTTGCCATTTAATTTTTGAGAATCTAGCAATAACAAATGTTGTAAACTAGACATTTTTACTTGGTTTTTCATGAAAATATCTAAACCAAAAAAAATATGGCTTTGACAAAAAATATTTTTGGACATTGAATATAATCTAAAACTGGACAATGCTACCATTTTTCAACAAAAAAGTATTTACAGTTTGTGAAATTTTAAAATAATTATTTTCTAAAAAATTACCTAAAATTTAAAAAAACAATTAAATATAAAGTTATATAGCTCTATTTGCAATTTTTTTTGCATATAGACAAAAATAGAAAAATAAATATCTTGGCCAAATTTCAAGTGATTTGGGCTTATAGTGTTTTGTCAACATAATTAACTGTGACTTTTCAAGTAAGGGTTTAGGAAAAATGAAAGTTTCTAAGGTTTGAAAAATAAATTGTGTTTTCCACTCTTTAATTTAGTTAAATTCTCCTTATTTATAATTAGATAATTGAAACTTTATAATAAAGCTTATATAATAAATTTTAACCAATACAATAACACTTATGTATATTTTGAATAATGATGCACCCTGTGCACCCCTACGTCCTCCTCCTTCCTTCCCGACTACCCAAATTAATTAGGAACTCTTTGGAACATTTTGTTTAGTCACTAGCAAAGCTTGCCTAGTGTTTGAGAGTTGTTATGAGCCAAAAACTAATGAGTTACTATTGCTATGGTGTCATAGAACACATTTTCCCAAAAAGTAGCATCTAAATCCTCATAGGCAAGCCTTTTTTAGCTAACATGTCTCCTTTTAAGCCAGATTATATAAAAAATGACAAATAATAGGTTTAATTTTATTCTTTGGTATTCAAACTATAAAATACATCAAAGCTCCACTTTTTTCGAGGACACCTCCTTCCAGGTAGATTCCTAAAGTCTTCAAACACCAAACAAACATTTGTCTCTTCACCAAAATAACTTCCTTTCAACAAAATGCCTCTATCAAGGCATGCAATAATAAAAATTCCTTGCTAAATAATGAGAATTCCCCACTAAAGCCTTAAATTTCCTTACCAAAATGAAACACCTTGTCTTACTCTTTCTTCATCCTCTTGCTTCCACCACGTGCTTGGTGAATTGAGGTGGCTTCTCAAACAATATTCACCAAGTTTCTACCTCCATGACAAGGTGTCATTATAGACATTTTATCCTCCACTCGAGCTCATAGACCATGAGCTATGATTACCATGTAAAATTATAATAACACATGAATAACACACCAAGAATATGTGATATTATTAGACACAAAAATAGCCTAATATATAGGCTCATAACAATATTGTATAATAAAGGAGTTGGAACATTAATAAGTGTAAATATACTTACCCAAGAATCAAATAAATAATAAGTGGTTATAAAACCACAACAATAAGATATGAAAAGATATTAAGCTATAAAAAAGTTTAAACAATTATTCTAATACACAAAAACTCAAGGATTAGAATAATTTGAAAGATGGAAGGCCTAGGTTAGAGCATATAAAGGTTATATCATGCCAACACAATTGTAGTGTGATACATACTCTGAAAGTTATGACCTTAATAAGAAAACAAGAGACATAATATCTAATAGAGAATAGAGGAGACCCTAGCTTGCAAGAGGAACTACAAGAAGTAAAGTGTGGGGGAAATGATAAGCCTATACAATGACTCATTATATCCAAGTATTTATCTCATTTCCCCCTTAAAATTATTCCTTTTGAGTTGATTTATATGTTCATAATAAAACTCATTAATTCAAAGTAGAAAAATGAGCTATTTAACTTAGTTATTATGTGCAAGTCATTATTACCTATTTTACCCTTTTATTCTAACATTTATATGGGAAAAACACCTATTTTTGTATAAATAGGTAATAAATATGTACCATAGTTAAAGAGAATGTTTTTGGAAACATAATAACTATGAAGACCAATCCATACCAGTTCTAGAGATCCCCAACCTAGCTCTGGAGATTACTAATTTGGCTCCAAAGATCACTAGTTTAATTTGTAGAGATCACCAGATTGGTTCCAAAGACCTCTAGTCAGCTTGGTAGTATCAATTGAAGGATAGTATGTTAATAAAAGGATAGTATGTTATTAGTGCATGTAATATTTGAAGACATATAATACATTTTAAAAACCATTTTGAATGTTATATATAGAATTTATATAAATAATAATATCTATTTATAGTCATTGTATTTATGAAATTTTTTCATAAATGACTATAAATATTATGTTTAGCTTTAATAGTTGAATGAGATTAGATGTTTATAAATAACAAATAAGTTTCAACTAGTAATAGATTAGGAATCTTTCAGTAAACTAAATCCAACACTTTTTACTAGTTTTCCTTAGAAAGTGGAATGCATGTTGTTATGATATTGTTAGAAAATAAGACAAGATCTTAGTTAGAGTATGATCTTATAAAGTTATTTCTCTATTTTGAGACAATTATTGTAAATCATGGTAATATATAAACATTTCCATTTAATGATAGAAAGATTAGATGAATAGAGTATTAAAGATTAAATAGTTTGAGCATCATTATTTTCAGTATTGTAAATAAGTTTTCAAAATAAATGAGAAGATATGTTCATGAGTTTTTTGCAAATCTAAGAGTGTTAGAATCCTATTCTAAGGAAGATAAAGGGTCCAATAAATTGAATAATAAGAATTCATTTGGTATTTATTTGTTATTTATGCATTATTAAGTGACCTGATTTTGTTACTCATTTTTATGAAAAGTATTATTTTATGTGTTTCACCTGTAGGAATGTGTGTTAATTTATGTTCAAGAAAAACTAATTTAAAATTAAAATTTTTTATTTCCCAATAATATACCATTCAAAAAACATATATTAAAAGTGTGTTTATCTTTCATGCAATTTCCATTCCATCAAATGCATTAGAGTGTGTTTACTTGCAATTTCAATTCCAATAAACTAGTCTAGAAGTGTGTTTCTCTTCTCAAGCATTTTGAATTCAAAAAGTGTGTTTTATTTCATAAGTAATAAATTATTTTTGAATTCAAGAGAGTATATTATAAACCTAGGGTAAATGATATACAAACCATCCCAAAATAATATTATTAGTTATAATCCTTTGCATATCCTATAGTATATAGCCGTTGGACACTGCTTGAATTAACATGATATATATTAAGTAAATGAAGAGGACACAATGACTATCATAAATATTCTAGTTTTGTATTTGATTTTTTTTGTGATTATTTAGATATGGTACTACTAATGTAATTTTTTGATCTCAGGTAATAGCTGAATGACTAAGCTAGGTTTAGACTTGCAAGACTTCATCGAGCTATCTTAGTAGTGTTATATACGTAAATGAATAAAAGATAAAAAGAATGAGATCAATATAATTTCCATCATGCATTATATTATTTATTATATTGTGATTATCCAGTAATGTGCTCACTCATTATTATTTGTTATGAGGTTATCATTGGCTTGTATCCAATTATTCCACTTTATCTAATTGATACTCTTTACTATTGGGAAATATATTTACATTGCTGAAATCAAGAAATCAAAACTTATAATGTAGATTAATATGGTTTTATTAGCTAAATACAAGAGATTATAAGATATAATGTTGTCATGTTTCCTTGTTGGTAAACATACCTTGACATCTCAACTTGGTTGAGGCCTTGAGCACAAATATTCATGTATAAACAAAGTGATTGTGTCTTTGGCTTGTTGACTTTTTAAGAACCTAATGATTGAATAATGTCTATGTTTTATTTGCATTGCTTGAGGCATATGATTTTTTATTAAATAAAAATACTTGATTTAGAAAATGATGATGTTGAAAAGGTCATATTTTGACCTTAGTGCATAATTTGATTTTCACCTCCCTTAACCTTAATCTTTTGACCTAAAGATTTGATTAGGGTTGCATGGATATTAATGGGTTTTTTTATTTTTGTGGTCATTATGCATTTTTTTTAATTTGAAGATGGAAGGAGAGGAGTAAAAATAAGATATAGGGTTTGGATTTTATTTTGGCTAAAGTCATGATAGAAATGGAAGCCATTTTTGGGAAGCCATATTTATAAGTCATCAATGTTTTTAGTAGTGGTCATGGAGTTCAATAGGGTTATATGTAAGTTATGGACTATGTAAAACCACATACATGATGAAGAATGTAGGGGTTATTTTGCATTTTCCATACATAGATTTTGTTGTTGTTTACAAGAAACCTTAGGTGTATGGGTAGGTTGCATGATGGCCCTTTAACCTTCCTATAACTTACCCATCACCCTTGTAAGTATTTATATATATTTTAGTTGCTATAGGATTATGTATTTGGGTAATGGCCATTATTGGTAATGTGAAATGATTATTGAAAACCCTAGTGTATGGACTTTGGCCCAGTTCATCTCTCCCTTAGATTATGTATAGATGAAGTGAATGTTGTTAATGTGATGTGAATATTAGTTTTTTGATTTAACATAATGTGCTATGAATGATTATTATTTTATTCAACATATTATCTTGTAAATATTTGTTATTTAGTTTGGAATCATGTTTTGTGAATCTCTATTTATGGTTTGTGTTGTATGTTGGGGACGTTTTGTGAAAACCATGGCTATGGGGGACTATACATTTTTGTAAATACCTATGTTCATTTAATTTTATAGTCATGGGATCTATTTAGTGACATTTTTCAACCCCAAATTGATGGTTGGGGTCAATAGGGATACCACCATATAGATGGTCTTAGGTTGTACATTATTTTTGGTGTTAATTATTCTAGAAAACATATGTATTTGATCATATTACTTAGTTATTAAAGTGGTATTTCAATCATGCCAATGATCTTTGAGGCACAAAATAACTTGCATGATTCTCTTTATGGTATTATATTTCATGGAAAAATATTCATTGTAGTACTAGTTATTGTTATTCATTGAGTTCAGTTGAAATATGCAACAACATTATATTGTATTGCCAAATATTTCTTTACTTTCATAGATATACTTATTAGTTAGGTAACTTCTTGCATATATGTTCATGAATTGTGAGATATTTAAAACTATTATTCATTTATATAGATGTTGCAAGAGGATTTTGTATGTTGATTTGTCTTGGCAAACTTGATTCATTGAATTACATTATTTTTAAGATGATACTTAGACTAGTAAGGAAATGACACATAGTTTCATCCTTAGTTGTATCAAATGAATAATAATGTCATGCAATAAGACCATAATTTTATATTTCATTACTTTTTCAATGTTCATTACTAGGTCTGAATATGACTCATTTAAGTTGATTATCTTGAAAGGCTTTATTTGAGTGGTATTCATTGCATGATTAATTTAGACTGAGTGTTATGGTCTCAACTATGACTATGCATGCAATCTAACATTTAATATTAATAATAATTTTAATCTTGTCTTGATACTAATAGTATGGACAAATGTTTTAAAGTTAAACTTACTCTTAGTGTAACCTATAACATGTAATTAAAAAGGTAAAATGGGGCTGCACTGCAAAGTTGATAGTGAGGTGATCTTATTGTAAAGAACCCACAGAAGCACAATTGATTACCATATACAAGCAACTTAAGATGTGGAATTAACCAGAAGTAACAAGTAAATAGAAACCAGAAACAACTCAAAATATGAGAGAAAATACACAAATTGTATTAATACTCATCCAGAAAAGAATACAATAAAGACGATGCCACTTCTTCTTCACACCTCTCAGAGGCTTCCCACACCTCAAGTGTACAGTAATTCTTTCCTCAAAGCTCTCTCTCTCTTACGGTCCCAACACACAACTCAAACACAGAGTTGGTGTTCACCTCCAACCAGTCAATATCCACTACTGCCAATACACTAGTGCTCCATGCACTCCACAAGTGCTCCACGTACTCCAAGTAGATCTCCCCTGAATTGAAACAACTTGCAACCCAAATGATCTTACTTATGGAAAGAACTGCCTTGCCTTCCTCTCTTGCTCTAGACTGAGTACACACCATACTCCAAGTAGATCCCACCTGATCCTGCTCCCTATTGTGTTTCTATCACCTTAATTCTACTACCACCTACAGATCAACCTGGTTTTGCACGCCTGCAAACCTTAGACCTTGCACACACATACACTTGCAGATCAATGATCTTACTTACCCATGTAGATCTCCAAATGTGGCCTTGCACACCTGCTGACCAAGATCCTACACACCTGAAGAACCCTTTTGATTCTACAAAACCAGCACCCACACTTGGCACTACTATGGAACTAAGAGGAACACCCTTGCTCACTTCACACACAGAATGAGCTAACTTTTCTCAACTCAAACTAGAACACTTTTACAATACAGCCTATGAGTCTCTTAAATAGATCTCATGTAAACAATAATTAGACATCTAATTATAATAATTAGATCCACAGCTTCAAGTCTAAAATTGGATCTTTACATGTAAACACTCGATTCGTTAACAAACTATTCATGAAACTGATAGTTCTAGAATCACACAGGGGACCAACGTCGGTCCTTGTCAGGCTAGAGATAACTGACATCGGCCGATACCTGACCGATGTTAGTTGCCTTTCCCAGTGTATATGACCGACGTCAAATGATCAAATTGACGTCAATTGCCCTGTAACTTAGCAACCTCTCAACAACCTCCTCCATGTCTGCAACAGTGAAGCTTTTAGCTCCACAACCTAACAATCTCCCACTTGGAGATAAATAGCTACACTATACCTATCCCTATACCCCGTCTAATCTATTTCCTAGCTTGTATCCCTCTTCAAGCTCAAACCTGAAGACCAACCACCACACAACCTGTGGTGCACCTCCTATCATCCAAGTAACCTACCACATCTGAACCTACAAACCCATGTAGTGAAGTCCTGACCCTACAAATCATGAATCCCTATTGCTGGTACCTCTTAGATACTTGAGAACTCACTTCCCCAAATTGGCTCCTAACTCTCTAACAGCTCCCACTGCGTGTGCAAACTCAAGTCTATACCAAACCTCATGTGATTTTAGACACTGAACTGTCTATCCCTTGGTGTGCTCTGGTTCTGCATCCTACGTATTGAACCTCGCTAACACTTGATTCACATCAGCTCCCACTAGAGACAAAATCAACATGTGATCTTCCATGCCTCTCATGCCAAAGAATTTCACTGCTCCAAATTCCTCATGACATGCCACTGAATTAACCTTACCCTTAGCTTAGCAAAACCCTATATGTATGAACCTGCACCAAGCTCATCCTCCACATACAGTAACAGGATAATGTTGTAACCATCATCCACCTAGTAAGACAAACACAATGGTTATACTGACATTGACTAAAGCCCTACTTTGTCATCCACCTGGTACCACCTGTCAGTTCTGTACCACTATCCTACAGCTTCCTCAAGACCATATGACCTAGCCTTCTGTCTCATGTGTCCATTCTCTCTATTCTTTAACCAAGGTATCCATTCATCTCAGTGCTTTCATACCAGCTGGCAACCCTACCAAATCTCCCATTTGGTCCTACATCTTGTTCATGCCATGCTCCCACCATTTCCTAGATCCTTCCTACTCTACAGTCAACAACTAGTATAAAGAAGAGGAACAATGAATTTGAGGCTTACTTAAACTTTCAGTCTTCCCCATGGGCATTTGAGACTCCTTGACAGCTTGTTATCCACCCAAAATCTATCTCAGTGACCGACCTTGATCACTACACAGTCTGCATCTGACTGACATTAGTTCCATGTGACTGTCTAGGTCACTGACACCAGTTATCCTACCGACGTCAGTCTCCACCTACCTAACACCACCGACTCATCTATTTTGCACATGACCAATGTTGGCACCTATCTGTTCGATGTCGGTTACCCTTGACTGATGTTGGTACATGTGTATGCCTGTGAGTGATGACTTTTTTACCCATGAGCTCCTTTAAATCAATCCCATGTCCAAACTACCCTGCTTAGAAGTATCCAACCCCATCCACTGGGCTCTATCCATCATCTCCTCCAAGAACACCAAGGCTTTCTAGTTCTTAAGTTTGTCAAACACATCAGTCTTCCTTTTCCTATAATAAACACAATCCTTTCTTGTAGCATCCCACTGCTCACATAAATCTCAATCTATGCTCTCTGAAGCTGAACTCTTCCCTTTTGACTTAAGAACATCCATTCCCTTCTCACTTATGTGACCAAGCCTACAAAGCCACACCTATGCAATAGAAGTGGAATCAATAATACAAGTAAGTAGATAAAGAGTACTTGCTTTCTTACCACATGTTAATTCAAGTGCATCCACTATGAGAATTCGTATGCATCTCTCATCACCCAACTTTCCTGAAGCAATTAGCCACATCTCCAAGACTGGGACCTGCATGACCTTCTTCAACACCCATGTGTTGGTCGCCTACAATTTCAGCCACACTTCCCCTTTGCCAATACTTTGACAAGGCTCACCAACCCCTCTACTTGGGGCTGCATGGAAAGAGGCAATAGAATCTATTAACCAAGATTCAACTTTATCCAAGAGACATCCTAGAGCATCTTGTGTAACAACACTTGCAACATATGCTTCTTCAATTTCTTCATGCTGATCTTCTGCCAACCAACAATATTTCTTTACCTTCTCTTTCTTTCCATAACACCGTAAGTGACCATTCATGCTATTCAGTTTCTCCATTCATAGCTTACTTTCTTCTACCATTGCTATACTCCCACTCAATCAAAAACCCTTGAGAGTGACCTGTAACCAAACACAAAACTTGCTCCCTGCAACCTTAGCTATGATACCAACTATTAGGAACCCATAGAAGCACAATTGATTACCATATACAAGCAACTTAAGATGCAGAATTAAGTAGAAGTAACAAGTAACTAGAAACCAAAAAC
The DNA here is from genome assembly GCA_037957365.1 of Torreya grandis. Taxonomy (NCBI): domain Eukaryota; kingdom Viridiplantae; phylum Streptophyta; class Pinopsida; order Cupressales; family Taxaceae; genus Torreya; species Torreya grandis. The sequence goes on along the minus strand of JARHVA010000730.1, from coordinate 3,250,743 downwards.
AACACATAATATGAGAGACAATACACAACTTGTATTAATACTCATCCAAAAAAGAATATAATAAATAAGATGCCACTTCTTCTTCACACCTCTCAGAGGCTTCCCACACCTCAAGTGTACAGTAATTCTTTCCTCAAAGCTCTCTCTCTCTTATGGTCCCAACACATAACTCAAACACAGAGTTGGTGTTCACCTCGAACCAGTCAATATCCACTACTACCAGTACACTAGTGCTCCACGCACTCCATAAGTGCTCCATGCACTCCAAGTAAATCTTCCCTAAACTACAACAACTTACAACCCAAATGATCTTACTTATGGAAGGAATTGCCTTGCCTTCCTCTCTTGCTCTAGATTGAGTACACACCGTACTCCAAGTAGATCCCACCTAATCTTGCTCCCTGTTGTGTTGCTATCACCTTGATTCTGCTACCACCTACAAATCAACTTGGTTTTGCACACCTGTAAACCTTAGACCTTGCACACACATACACTTGCAGATCAATGATCTTACTTACCCATGTAGATCTCTAAATGCGGCCTTGCACACCTACCGACTAAGATTCTACACACCTGAAGAACCCTTCTGATCCTCCAAAACCAACACCCACACTTGGCACTATTGTGGAACTAGGAGGAACACCCTTGTTCACTTCACACATAGAAGGAGCTAACTTTTCTCAACTCAAACTCAAACACTTTTACAATACAGCCTATGAGTCTCTTAAATAGATCTCATGAAAACAATAATTAGACATCTAATTACAATAATTAGATCCATAGCTTCAAGTCTAAAATTAGCTCTTTACATGTAAACACTCAATTCATTAACAAACTGTTCATGTAACCGATAGTTCCAGAACCACACAGGTGACCGACGTTGGTTCCTGTCAGGCTATAGATAACCGACATCAGCTGATACCTGATCGATGTCAGTTGCCTTTCCCACTGTTTATGACTGACGTCAATTGATCAGACCGACGTCAGTTGCCCTAAAACTTAGCAACCTCTCAACAACCTCCTCCATGTCTGTAACAGTGAAGCTTTTAGCTCCACAACCTAACACTAATTTGGTTTAATTATTTATATAGAATTAAAGTATTTAATCATATATTACTTTTATGGGAATACCAGTTTATAATGATGAACTCAATGTTGTTTATCTAAATCATGTTGTAACATAATGGTATGATTAGATTGATACATTACATTACTGTAGCATGTAATCAAACCATACTTGTGTACAATGCTACTATTAAAGTACCATATTAGTTTAATCCTTGATTATGATTTTTTCAAGTTCTATTATCATTATTGAATAGAGATAAGTACTCTTAGGAATGCATAAGACTAAATTATTATGGTTGTAACTTCTCTCTTTACACTAGTTTCTTTCAAGTAATTGTAAGTTAAAATGAATTTGGTTGGAATATAGGCTAAATTAAATGTGTTACATGAATTATCTTGCTCATATGTGGCAAACACATTAAAAAAATTTATCTAAGAAAAAAATCATAGTACTTTTGTTTCAAACTACCCTTGCATATTTGGATTCTCAATCGTATGTATGTTGTTATCATCGATAAATGAAATAGTGATGAGTATGTTAGTTGTATTGATTAACATGAGGAACACGAACATAAATGTATTGTATCTTATTTGAAATTATTATAATAGTCCAAACAAAGAATATTGAAGTCATAAAATGTTACAACAATATGCGTTATATTTCATGTGTCTATCTATTTTATTGTATCTACAAATTTAAAAAGTTTGAGTGTGCTTTGCTATGATTACAACTTATATTTCTTTGATTTCTTCTCTTTTTGATTTTTTAATGAAATTGGAAGTGGTTTTTTGATAAAGGTAAGTTGATGGTTTTAAAAGGGTCCCTTCCTCTTTACAAGGATCGATCAAAAATCCAAAAACATCCCATAAAAATAAATAAGACTTATGTGGGATAACATAAATTTGTTTTCAACATAAAATAACTAACATAGAAACAAAATAGAAGGAACTATAAAAACAAACCCATAGCCAATGAAACTAGTTCTCCATACCTTTCAAGACAATAGTCCATTCCTTAACCAAGTTGTTGAGGATATTATCTAAGTCACCACTGCCATCTTTTTCCAACTCAACAAATTTACCTTTATCTTGTTCTTTGGCCTATTTGTTAACCCCAAGGTTACTCTGCTCTTCATTACATGAATTAATCACCTATTTTAACACTTTTATATTAGTCACACAATTTTAAATTATCATCTTACTAGTATTAATGATATGCTTGATATTTTTCTTAAGATAATAATTTTCCTTTTCTAGATTTTTTATTTTCTCTTCTAACATCACCAATCTATGGTTAACAACTTCTTAATTGATCATCTCTTTTGACAAAATTACTAGGTTGGAAATTCTTCTATAGAGGAATATAACTTTCTTGATGGAATAATTCAATATATTAATCTCCTTCATCACCAATGTAAAGATACTTTTTCACAAATTCACATCAGAAGCCAACTCAAGGAACTCATTTTGAGGAACATTGTTGATATCCTCAAGTGATCTTTTGTTCCTTTTCATATCACATAAATATTCCCTCTCCAACTCATTTGTCTTTACCTCAAGAATCTCACCTTGAACAAGCTCTGAAGTTATACTCAAATTGACATGGGACTTGTTGATAGTAGACCTCAACACAAAAATATTTAGTATAAAAATCCCCTTCCTTAGAGTATGATGACACAAATAATGGGTTTCTTTCTTGACACTTATTTTAATTTTTTCACACTTGAAAATTTAATGGTAATAGTCTTGCTCTGCTTCCCCTTACCCACTACTTTGATAACATACTTATCTTTTTTTATCAACTTCAATAATTTTAACCATAGGGGAGGGACCTAGAAAAAATGTTTTTACGTGATTGAAAACCAGCAAAATTAGCACTTCGTATAGATATAATGCAACTCTACCCAACTAAACTTTAATAACCAAATTTTTAAGGGATAACAATAAATATAATGAGAGACTTACAACCATATTATGATGAAAATGATTTAATAAATAGAAATGATAATACAAAATAACCTTATAATGTCCCTCTAATGTAATATACTTCATATTTTGATGAGCCACCATCTACCAAGGAGAAGGTAGGGAATTTTTAGGTATCCCCCTTGGAAATCCATCAATTCTTATTCCCCTTCCAAAAACTACTCTATTTCATCCTCCTTACCTCTTTTAGTCTTATAAAATTTCTCCAATACTCAATTAAACTAGTAACCTATGTATTGGATTCTTCTCTAATAAGGATAGAAAGTCCTCTCATAACCACATAGTGGCTCTTCCAAGATTTATAAAACTCCACCAAGATATGTGGATCATATCCTTTAATGTTTTCCATATAGGCTGTGAGTCTTTCAAGTTGCATAATATTACAAACATAAGTTTTATTCTTGATGGATCTAATACTATAAGGTGTAGATGATATTTATGGATTATATAACACTTCAATCTTGTACACTTGTAAAAATTAGACCTTGGATGTTCCTATCAATTCTAGACCTTTCCCACTTTTAAAAGTTTCACATCTACTCTATCTTGTGCCCCTTGGCCTAAATATCTAAGTATGAACAGTATTATGTTGATAACCTAGGCCTTCTATATTGCTTATAATTCTTAAAATGTACTTATTTACCATCTCTACATGTTTTAAACTTGTACCATCTCTACATGTTTTGAACTTGTACTTACTTTTCTAATCCTTAGACACTAATGTCTAGGATAGAAACTATCATCGACATCAGTTTTTTAACCCAACACAAGTGTTTAGTACCCTAAAGTCATATATTTTTCAAATGAAATGTATCCTAATGGTTGATCTAAGTGCTTTAATGCAAGTTAATTATCCACAAAGATTGATATAAATACAATATCAACCCTCATTCATTCAAAACTTAGAAAATACTAAGAGAGACCAAGGTAACTTATCAAAATAACTCTATCAAGCATTAAATTAAACAAAGCTTCCCTATTTACATAACAATAATAGGTAAAACACATATATAGGTCTGAAGTACTAAAGGAGCAGCCCAAAATCCTTATTTACTAATTTAAAATCTAGGTCATTATTTTAATTTATTTACACAATATTTCATGATTCACACACAAGCCAACACATAGGGGAGAATACATCAGTCTAAGGACCTATTCAAAGTATTTGATATTTAGGTAGTGATCATTAATAAAGGGGTCTTTGGGATTAGCTCAACACCATGTGCCCACTAACCCATTTCCCCCAAGGTCATTATGAAGATGAAGAACTAGGGTTATACAAATTCATGAGTGATAGTCCATGACCTAGATTTAAACGTACTAGAGCAAAGGTGAAGTCAAATCTATAGGCATCTAGGTGGTCATATCCATTTTAATCAAGTATTATATATATGACACTTTTACTAAACCTAGAAAATAACATTGACAAAACTATCCTAGGTAGAAATTAGTGTCTCGAACTCTAAAAGTGTCAGATCTAAAATTTGATGACTATTCCAAAATCTCCTTTTAGCATACTTTATACTTGTTACAAATCTAAAACTATGTTAGCATAAGAACCAAGTATATTACTTATTTGTCATTTCCATATATATCTTAGTTTTAATTTTTTATATTTAGCCTATACTCAACTTAATAAATTTAGTATATGCTTATATCTGAGTTTAACATCTAATTGGCCTATTATAGATCTAATTATCACCCTGGTACATTGTCATTTCTATATTATTAACCCTATATAATTCCAATGTAGGATTACCTTAATATAATTTAGGGTTAAATAAAAGGTTTTACTCTACATAAATTCCCATCCATTCTACAATACTCAATAAGTTCTACCTTATCTACAAAATTGTACCTTTTGGGACAACTCCAATTTTCCAAAGCATGAATTCAATAAAATAGTTCCATCACACAATGTAAATATTGATGACACTAGTATCAAGTTTGAAATAACATAAAATATTAATATAAATCTAATATTTGAAATGAATGTCATACTAATCCTATTATCTATGAGTATGATTTCTCAAACAAGGGTAATGATTACTAAGCATGTCATAATTAGTATAATAAAATCTATTAACATAAATCTCTAAAGAAAGAAACATGTAAACACAAAGCTAAAATAAATAAATAAATAAATACCTAGTAAATCCTTAGATAACCACCCAAAGCTTCCATACCAATTTTTTACCCCACCTCCCTCAGTAGGTCTAAAATATTATTCCATTTTATAAATATTTATATGCTAACACCCTTATTATTAAACCAATCTGTAACTTTATTATCTTCATGATAGGTAAGAATTATCCTTTCTTATTGAAAGGTTTAGATAATATCAAAGGTGTTGACATGTAGTTTGTCATGGATCACCAATGTTAGGTTCTTAAGGTGGTGAAGCCCATTAAGCCTCTCTTGGAAGGTGTCTCACGAGATGGGTCACCCCTAATTTTATATCTACTAGGTCAAGGTGCACTGATCTTCACTCAATTATGCATCATGATGGTTATAATCAAGGGGATTATTAATGTAAATTTTAAATTTAATTTTAATAGTTTTCTAATACTTAAACAAATATGATAGTAATTATGGCTTTGTATTTTACTCAACTAAGTTCTAATTAGATATTCAAAATAATGAAGCATGCACATACACTTGCCCAAATGTAAATTTAGGGTTTTAGATACAAAAATAGTTAAAAATTCTAACCTTAGTCATTCCTATGTATTTAGTCATTCAACAATGTGGGAAAGAAGTGGCAATGAAATAAAACAAGAAATCAATATAAACAAGTAAAACCAAATTGATATCAAATAAAAACCTAGTTTAATAGATTTTATTAGAAAATAGAAACAGAAAGGGGGAAATAGATAAAGCATGCAGTAATGAAGACAAATCTATATTTATTAACCATGTGAATATAAAAATTAGTCTTTCACCTAGCCAACATGTTTACAATCATAAACAATACTGATCCATATGCTAAAGGAAATTAGACAATGAAAAAAGAGGCCACAACCACCATTTGAATGCATAGATTAGAAACAATAATTCCAAAGCCTTATATTTATCAATATGTTCTTATTTATAATCACATTACACATTCATCATGATCAATTCACTAAAAATCTACCAACATAATGGTAGGGTTACAAAAGAGGGATAAGATTTAACACTATAAAAGCAAAAAAACCAATTGACTTTGAATATTTTGAACCAAAAAAAAGCTAACCCTTACAATAACTAGGTTGGTCTATTTATAGACTTTATACTAGTTCATTTCTCACCCAAACACTCTTTCAATTTTCTAGTCCAACCACTTTACCATTTTGCTCCATATAATTCTACAAAAAGACAAAAAATGAGTTACATTTTACAATTAAAATATCCATAGGAAACTTATAAACTTAAAACATTAAAATCTAATTAAATAGGAGGAATTTTAGGAAACTAGAGGAACCAAGACATATCCATCAAATTTATCTTTCCAATGACTTTGAAAGTTTTGAAAATAGGTTAATAAGGACCAAGTTATAGTTGAAAAATTGTTAGAAGGTCTAAAAAGGCACTTAGTGTACCTATTTAGGTTCATGAAAACACAAAACTTAGTTGTGATCAACTTTTGACTTGATTTAAATTGGGTAAAATTGGTGGGACCAAAATGTTTGCATAAGTGGTTTCCAAAACTAACTCCCAAGGTGAAAGTTATGCCTCCCAGATTGAAAAATAGTCCAAGTGACTTGATAGGGAAAAATGGAACCCAAGATTATAATTTTGCATTGACATGCACTTTTTTGACTTGATAGGTAAATTTAAAAATCCTAGTTCCAAACAAGGTTTATAATCCTGAATAGAGTTGAAGCATACTTTTTATGATTCTCAATACCTATTTGTGAAACATTATCCAGTTTGCCTCGGTGAAAAATATAGGAAAACTAAAAATTGAATTTGATGGGGGTTCTAAGACCTAATTGGGTCTTGGACCCCTGATTACATCTATCAAGTTTTGGCCCACATTTTTTACATTGTAATTAGATAAAAATCTATGTATACCACTGTGTTTACCAATAGAGAGGCTTATGACCTAGTTGGGGATTTATTTGCTAGTTAGGTCTACAAAGAACATTTTAGGTTCCCCAAAACCTAGTTGAGGAAAAAACCTTAAATAATGATAGTTAAAAATAACCCTCCACTACCTATACCTATTTAGATATTAATCTCTGACTAACATAAATTGATGCAGGACTGACTCCAAATAACCTAATCAAGGTTATAAACCATTAATAAAACTAAAAAAAACTAATCCAACATAGTGACCTAATAAAAAATTTCAATCCTAGATACATCTATGTCTCATTGAAAACAAATGCATAGACCTAGTCAAGATTTAAAGCCTAACTAAAATTATGGACCCAACACCCAACCTAATGATGACCTAATCAGGAAAATGAATACTAAATATAAATAAAGTGCCTTGACCCACTATAGATAGATTAAATTAGGGAAAAAATATTGATTAGTTAAATAATATAATGAAAACATTCCCTAAGACCTAATCATGTTTTTAAGACCCAGTTAGGTTTGGGGACTCAACACATTTCAAACATAGACTAAATCACCCAAAAAACTTTGATTAGAACTAGAGATGAATAAAAAAGACCCAAAATACCTAATTGGTGGTTGAAATATTGATTAGGTATATGGAATTATAAATTTTTTGATGATATTTAGCTAGACCCTAATATGGAGAAATGATGAGTTTTTCATCTGATATGATAACATTTTACAAGTGGGATAACGAGGTCAAGAAGTCATCAAATGACCAAGTGTTAGATATGAAAATGACTCACATGAGATAGGTGGATAATATGGAGTAGGTTTTAGAGTTTGAGATAAATCATAAATTAAATTGACCCCTTGAGAGAATTGAGAGGCCCAATCAATCTAGATAATACCTATACTAGAGAACCTGCAAGTAAGATAAGTGCCTCAAAAATACATTTTTGCTCATAGAGTAAAATATGAAACTTATATACATTAACATGGTTTAAAGGATGGGATATGTCCTAGAGGCCAAATAAGCACTAAAATCAAAATTACCCCCTAATTCAGCTATAGGGAGTTGAGAGAGTAAGAAGGAAAGATTGCCAAGTGGGAAAAGGTGTAACTAGACTCTATTTTGGGGCCAAGTGTTATTTATGAAACTTTACCATTAAAAACTAGTCATAATAATAGTGATGGTTTTATTATATATAATTTCATGCAAATTGAGGTGAACTCTAGAAGTAGGATAAGAGGCATAAGAAATCTAAGAGGCCTAAGCAAGCCAGGTTTCAAATGAAAATTAAGAGGTTAAGACTTCACTTTCATGCTTAGTATTATAAAGGAAGTTTTATTACACATAAGTGGTAATTGCAATGGTGATGGTTTTAGGACTTGGTTTATCATGAAAATTAAGATATACCACCAAGGAAACTTAAGAGTGTTAAGACCAATGAGCCATGAACAAAACTGGGAGTGACTACAAAAGCAAAAAGAGGTTCCCTGATTCTTGGATGAATTATATCATATTGTGCAAGAAACAAAAAATACATCCTCCATTAATTTTTTTATTGAATAACTATGAGTATGTTTTTTATTCAAACAATTAACAATTTTCAATTAGTCTCCTTTAATAATCAAATGAGTTATCCCAATCTCTTTAGCTACTTCAATCCCCTAGAAAGTAGTTGAAGCTTTTACGAAATGATTAGATTGAATTCCTAGATTTTTTTCATAAACCACAATAATTTATCTTTTTATATCCCTAAAAAAACCTAATCCACTTTATTTTCTAGGATTCCCCTTTGAAGCACCATCAAAAGTCAAGTTTAACCCAACTTGGAGTAGGTAACATCCATTTAGTTAAATTTCTTGCCACTTTTTTTGAGTTATGATCACTATTTACCTCATTGAATATATTCCAATTAGTTTAAATATTCATTTCATCATCCTTTATTTTAATATTCTCCTTCATTTTGATAGAATATAAGGTTCTCTTTTAGAAGACTAACAATTTTTTAAGCAACATGTGAAATACTACACCTTTTATCCTTGAAGATTATCCCATTTATTTCCTTCCAAATCCCCCAAAAAATTTGTGGTAAAGACATATAAAATAAAAAAAATAAACTTTTTCTTTTGAAGGGATTCTTCCATTAGATATACAAATCCAAAATAGTCAAAGGTTAAGCCCAACCAATCTCAGATCTTGATATAATATCACCTATAACTTCAAAATTAAAAGGACAATATAACAACATATGAACAATAGATTCAACATTGACTTCACAAAAAACTCACCTGTTAAGGATAGGAAGACCCCTTTTCATTATGTTGTCAATAGTCAAAATTTTATTCTACACAACTAACTAATAGAAAAGTTGATCTTGGGAATTGGGTCTTTATTCTAAAGTTTACTCCACTAAAAACCATCATGTTTCTCCTCTATAATAACTGCATACACATAATTAACACTATAATTACCATCAAAGGAGTCCTCCAAAAATAATTCATCTTCCCTTTTATTTCTACAAACATGAACCCCAAGAAGTAACTCATTAAGGTTAGATATTATTATGTTATATTATTGATTAGAATTATCTAGATATAGAATTTTCCATGTTGTTCTTGAATCTATGACTTCAATATATTTGAAAAATCTATCTCCATACCTTATCCAAATGGAAGTTGAAGTTGTTACCAAGATATATTAGTATGCTTAAGGTATTATCTACTTATGTTAAAATGGAAGAATGATATATGGAAGCATTTCTATGTTATATCTTGACTTTATCTACATTACTATAGTAAATTATGATTAGGTTTTATCTTGACTATAATTAATGTAAGGGTATAATTGGAATGGATATCTCTTTAAGCCATGATTGTTAGGTTATTTGATTATGTTTGAGATCTTACAAGTTTTAAAAGGGGGAAAATAGGGGATACCCTATTAAATGAAATCATATTTTAATTGCTTGATAAAAGTGCCTTCAATACTTCATGATTTGTGTAATGTCAATATAGTAATGGAGTTCAGTTATATTGGGATTTATAAAATTATAAGTAAATTTAGGGTTTGAATGTACTTAACTAGTCTAGGTATTATTAAGTGTGGTCTATGCAAAGGAAGCACGACCAATTCTTTCAAAGAGACCTATAAGAATTTATTGAATCATGAAGAAGATATATTGGGGAATAAGTAAGTGGAAACTCTCAAAAGGGTTGTATTGATACACCTCTCCTGAGTGGAATTATATCTTTGTTCACTATGTTATTTAATTTTATTTTTATAGGGGTAATGTACTTGGTGATTTGGAATGAGTCCTATTACTATCTAAGACTAGCACAGATAAAAGCCTTACCTATAATAGAGCATACCTTATTTTAAGCTATGAGTTGGATAATGTTCTTTTTAAATTGTTATAAACATTATATTTATTGATAGAAAATGTTAATAATCTCTGTTTGGTGTGAGTGAATTGTGAAAGTTATTATTTGTTTCTTTAATGTCTTGAGAGGTAAATAAGACAAGGATGTAATTTTTTAACTCCAATGTGAATTAAAACTTTAATGAGGGAAAAAACCTTACCTCTTTTCATTTACTTTTGTTAAAATGTTTATAAATATTAAGAATGAAAAACTATTATTATTGTTTGTCTTGTGTAATTGTGAATAAGTGGTAATGATTACTCATAGGGGTGAAGTGATTGTTCCAAATACAAGGAATATTATTGGAATTTTTTTTTAGTCACTTAACCTAGTAGGCTCAATAAAATCTACATATGGATACCACAAGAAGGTGAGTTAAATCACATACAATAATTTCATTAAGTTTTTGGTATTAGATATGAATGTCAAATGATTGATGTTGGAAAATAAGAATCATAACTCTAAATGCCCAAAAAAAATTTGGTTTGATTTTTGGGGCTTTGACACTCAGGAATTTGACTTGGGGGATACACATTTATGAGGGTTATGAAGTAGTTTGATGGAGTTATACCTAATCCAATAATTGTTTTCAAAGAGAGACTTATATAGAATATGTGATTCCTCACCTTATGTCCACACTAAGTTGGGGGATGTTAAAATAATATTAGTTTAGTACATAAATTATTATAGTTTATGATGATTTATATTTATTATAATTAGTGTGTTATTTTAAAAAAATGTTAATAAAATAATAAGTGCATATTTTGTGGTATTATTGACTTCTTAATAACAAGAGTTGTCACCACTATATATGTGTGTATGAATATGTGATCATATAATAATGAATATTAATGTGTGTTAAGATATGATAATATCTATTACTATTAAATTATTTGAACCTAGCCATGGTTTTTATTATTCTTTGCATTCATGGAGTAATCCTTTTTTATTTTTTTACACACATCTTCTTGTATTTTATTTGGTTGCTTTTATGGGGGGGGTCATGTATATTGACTTTTGAAGGGCAAAAGGAGCATAAAGACAAATATTTTTTGAGCCTGAAGGTGTAAGTGAAGAAATTTCCCTTGCTCTTGTGCAAAAATACCAAATCTTCCTTGTTATGTTGTAAATTAGTAACATAGATAGTTACATGTCATTTTTTTCATGGATGTTTTTGCTCACCATTTTGTGGATATGTGCAAGGATTTTATGTGTTTAATATATTAAATAGAACAAGATATGGTATGAGGAGAATTCATGGAAATATGTATATGTGTGTCTATATATATTTATGTATATATATCTATATCTATATCTATATGTATGTATGTAATATATATATATATATATATTTGTATGTATGTATGTAGGTATACATACATATATATATATATATATATATATATATATATATATATATATATATATGTATATATATATATATGTATATATATATGTGTGTGTGTGTATATATATATATATATAGATATATATATATAAACATATATATATACATATACACATATATACATACATACATACATACATACACACACACACACATATACATATACATATTTCCATGCAGTCTCCTCATACCATATCTTGTTCTATTTAAGATATTAAACACATAAAATACTTGAATTTCCCATAAAATGGAGAGCAAAAACATCTATGCAAAAAATGACATGTGCCTATCTATGTTACTAATTTATAACATAACAAGGAAGATTTGGTATTTTCACTCAAGAGAAAGGGAAATGTATATGTGTATGTACATACACACATACACACAAAAATAGAATTTTCTTGGAAAAGGAAGTTGGGATTTGCATCATGGAGTGTGATCTAAAACATTGATATACAAATCATTCACATAATTTTATCTAGAAACACTTTTATTTAATTTGCATATTTTTGATGTTTCATTTTAACAAAGAATTGGTTGTGTTTTTATGCTTTCCATTTTACCAAAGTATGACTAGGGTATAATGAAATTATTATAATAGTAAAATTATTTTCACAAGGTAGATCTAGAATATAACAATCATTTTACTTATTTTGGATTAGTGTGTCTTAATGTTGTAAAACTATAAATGATTAGATTATGTAAAATTGGGTAATAATCATACAAATTTGAACATAAAATGGGATATTTATATTACACTTAGATAATTATAAATTGATAAAGTAATATGAAAGAGAGGTACTTAGTTTATTTTGATATTCTATTATTGGGAATTTTATTCCATGTATCTAAAAATGTTTTATGTTTGTTATGTAACTACTCAAATCAAGAAACAAGAGCTCAAACCTTGTGAAGATGTTTTCAAAAAAATTGAGACCCATGTTATGATTGGTGTTGTCTAGACCCTATCAAGAGTGTGCCTATTGAATGTGTCAGTCCATGATGCCTCAACCTACTACACTTGCACCTGTAGATGCATCATGTGTATGTACTCACATTCAGACCTATGCATCGAGATTTGTTTTCCTTCTCCTTCCTTTGAAACCCTAATCAAACTTTTAACCATAAGATTAATCCTGAAAATGGGATTATAATGTTGAGTTAGAAAACACAAACCACTTCCCATTAAGTGATTGAGTATTTCCTATGTTCCTTTCCTTAGAAGAGGGCTCAAACCACATATATATATCTCACATAGTTGTATTCAATCTTGGCTCTAGGGCCACTTTTTTTAGGGATATTTAGATTTGTATGCCTACATGATAATGTTTCAAGAGAGCATTAAATGAATTATCAATATGATTTACTAAGTATTCATCAAATTAGTGCTAATATTAAGTTTGATTTATATTTATATCTAACTTTTTAATATTTAACACTATGACTAACCCATGAGACGTGTCTAGGTTGACTTAATGGATACTTCCCAATTTGAAAAATAATAATAGAATATTACTAGACACTATTAGTAAAGGCAAACATATATAATGAACCTCAATTATTTGATTGTTGACAGTATTGTCCTAAGATTGAAAATTAGTTTTTTAAAATATGGGGATAATTTATTTAGGATTATTTAAGTTTTTTGCACAAACTAGGTTGATTATGAATATGAGTATCTAGTAAATTGGGTTATCCAAGACAACATGTGGACAGATGAATATGGGAAAATGTGCACAAGATTAAAATGTATGCACAATGTCTAAGTGTGTCAAAGAGTGCCAAAGTTTATGTTGCCAAAAAGTTTAATACCAAATCCAAGTGCTTATAAATGCCTCTTTTAAGTCTAGTATTAAAAATGTTAGATTAAAAGGATAAAAGAAATTTGGCACTTATGATTAACCATGCTTGGTATTTATAGATATGATCTAAATGTCTCATTTTATCCATGAAAACCCTATAAGGAAACATGTATAGATCAATTTACTTCCATGATAGACTATCTAAAATAATCTAGATCATTGAATCATTTGAAATTGAAAAGTTGAGGACCAAATACACCTATGCTAACTAAGATAACACTTATTGAATTTGTTTATATAATTTATGATCAACACCATGCGGTCCAAGAACTTATGCATGGGGGATAACATTGAAATTAGAGTTAATTTGCATGGTTATTGTGTGTGTGTTGTGCCAACTTGTAGAAAGTAAACCAACACACATTTAAGTAAGCATAAAAATATACTTGTAGGAAATGCAAATTATTTTCTAGACACAAAAATATTAGACACTTGGAAATGTAATTATTTAACTAATTTCACCTTACATGAATTATGTGTATGCATAAGGCCTTTACACTCCCTTTTATCACATCTACATGTTTTTCATGGGTTTGACCTTCCTGATTTGTTATTAGTCACCTAGATGAATTCCCTAGTTTGTATCTAACATGTTCAAAATCATATAAAATTATCTCTAGATCAACAAGTCAATAATTTTGCCTTCTAAAATATCCATCAGACTCAAAATTCTAAGAAATGATCATTTTTTAAGTTCAAAATCATCTGTATGGGTTGGCCCATACCTAAAGGGTCCCATATAAATATACAATAGGTGTAATCCTATTACCTATAGTAAACAACTATCATTCATAGGAAATAACTTGAACATTTAAAGGGATTACTCTATTATTTTCAATTTAGTAGCTAGTCACAAGGAATAAGCCATATATAGGTCTGAATCACCTCAAACCAAGTCAAAATTACAATTTTACAAGTGTTAAAAGTTAGATCATAAATTACATTCAATAAAAGAGCATTATTACAAACATACACATAATAAAGAGAATTACATGCAGTTTGAATTCCTTCTTTAGAATTTTAAATATATATGTAGTGCTTAGCCATTAATCAGAGAGTGGTTGGGTTCTAATCAACCCATAGTTCGTCCCATTTTATAGGCTTAAACCTAGTGTCAAAATTAGAAATAGGGTTTTAAAGAGGATATAGGTTTCTATAAATTGCACACATAATGAATGCCAAGATCACAAATAGAGATGGATTAAAAGTAGACATAATAACCTATATCAAAACAAAGAATAAAAATCCATAGATGAATCTGGTAGGTTATAAATGCTAACATTTTTCAATACCATCTAGAGGTTGATGATTATGTCTAGGTGTATACACATAAAATTGGACATCTCATGTCAATTTTAACTATTTATCCATGATATCTTCATCACACTAACTAAACCCTAATTCATCATCATATTTTTTTCTAATCTCATCATCAAATAATACTTATAGCCTAACCACTATTCATCCCCCTAGCCCCCAATCAATTAATCATGCTCTATTTTGAACTTTGCCATTATCACATAAATTACCTCACATCACTTTAGTTGATTAACCATTGTTAATTAACATACTCATCCATAATAATAAAATTCATGGAATTTGGAATATCCATATTTTAATAAATTAAAACATATAATTATCTCACATCACCTTTTAAATCCATACCCATGACATCCTCTTCCGAATCCCCATACAATCACACCAAATACAATGCAAGGGATAAAATATGACATGTATATACCTAACCCATCCTATCCTCAAAGAATTTCATTTATGATTCACCCTCTAACCTTGACTCATCCTCAACTATTGATCTTGGATCAAGATCAATGACTCACAATCATCATGAAAACCTGTAAATTAAGAGTTACCCCTCTCATTTAAACAAGTATTTAAGTCATAAATAAGTTTAGTCTATTTAGAGAAGGAACTTCACTACTAACCCATAATTTCATAAAATAAATAAAAAATTCAAAAAGGGGAGATGATGATTGTATCCTTGCTACAATATGTTAAACATCTACATCTAAATCAATTGAGAAAACTATTATCAAGAAGATCACTTTTACTTGTTGGTAAGTGAAGGTATTGGTTTCTAAGACCCTCTTCACTTAGTCATAGGTATTTAAATTTTGAATTCCTATAGCATTCATTTGATTATTTATTTTGAATTCTACCATTACTTGCAAATGGTTTACTTATGGTGTATACATTTTGACACACCAAATGGGACTCAAAATCCATAATATTTATTTAATTTCCATTGATTGAACTTATGCTTATGATTGATAGGAGTAGGGGTCTAAATTAAGACCATTATAAGCTAATTTGAGTCTAAGTTCAATAAAATTTGTCTAAAAAACCATTTCCATATGTGTAGCATTTTTGTCATGCATATTGATGATTTAGCCCTTGTATTTAGTAGATCCACCCTAAAATTTGGTAGGTTCACCTTTATGCATGTGTAATATGTCTATAGTTTTTATTAATTTCACCCTAAAAATTGGTACGTTCACCCTATTAATTATTATATTTGACCTAAACATTTGTGGGTTTTCCTATTGCCTATTTATAGTCTTTAGTGATTTTTCCCTTCAGAGTGGCAGTTTCACCATGTTGATTATTGGATTCACCCTAAACTTTCATAGGTTCACCTTCTATATGTTTACAATATATTTACAATATTTAGTGGTTTCACCCTATAGGTTGGTGGTTCCACCTTATCTATTAGAATTTTCACCCCTATAATCAATGAAATCACCCTAAACTTTGGTAGTTTGTCCTTTTTAATGTGCAGTCTATTTCTAGTCTTTAGCAATTTTACCTGTAGAGTGGTAGTTTCACCTTGTCTATTAGCATATTCACCCTAAAATTTGGAAATTTCACCTTTTATCTATTTATAGTATGTCTGTAATCTTTATCAATTTTTCCTATTGATTAGTATATTTGACCTAAACTTTGGTAGGTTCACCTTCTGTCTGTCTATAATCTATTTGTAGTCTTTAGCAGTTTTAACTTGTAGAATACCAATTTAACCTAAAATTTAGTGGGATCATATTTATGTATATCTATTATCTATTTTTAGTTTTTTAATTATTTAAACTTGTGTTTTATATACTTTTCCCTATGCATTGATGGCTTTGTATTCTAATAGTTTTTTGTAGATTTTCATCTATGACTTCATTTTGTAAAGGCCACACAAAATATAAATTGAATTTAGCATTAGGGTAAATGAAAATCAACACTAATCGATACTTAAAACCCTAGAAACCCACTCTAAGGCTCCATTATTTTAAAATACTAATGGTTTCCTTATGGGTAATTATATGCCAAAGATAACTAAATCAAACTACTTAATCATTTTTTATAGGTTTCTACAAACCAAAGACATTTCAACTAAACCAAACACATAATTTTAAACATTTAAATCTAAAATTAACATCTTGATTAATCATTTTCCATTTAGATTTTTTATTTACTTGTGTTTTTATAATCTTGTACAATGTAATCTCTTCCCTCACACTACAAGGTGAACTTAATAATCAAAAATGGTATGGGTTCATTATGTTATCCTAGGTGTAGTTATGTATGCTCTTCCTACACTCCATGAGGAAATATTCTAAATCATAAACAACTCACATCCTTTTTTTTTTTTTTTTAGGGTCTTACAATTGGGATTTCATCACCAACATAGATACAAACTTTATGTTCTATAGGGGTATATAAATTTAGGATCAATTATATTCATTACCTAATATCTATGAACCCTTGATTGACATGAGGTGGACTTGAACACCAATACATAAGATTTAGAGATCCCCCTCAAAGCTATATTTGTCAATAACTCTAAAATTAAAGTAACACATGGAGTATAACAATATTTGGATTTAACCCTTTTAGCATGATCATGAATCTCCCTCTTCCATGGATTTAGACCTCACCATATTGAAAGAAATATAAAGGGTGCACCTAGATATTCTATTTATCCTAAATTATGAGCCTACTTACTATAGATGACTCATGATCCTAACACAACATTCTATAAGATCACCCACCACATACCTATTATATTTTGAGGTACTATCAGTGGGCCATGATCAGTTATAATCCTACATGGATAGTTAATCTTGTGTGCTTTGATTGCATTCCTCTTGTGTTCAACTAGTTTGAAACCAAATCTAAATCCAAATCAAACATTAATCTAAATATAAACCAATCAACCAAAATCCTAAACAATCCAAATTTGAATTAGTTAAAAGTTAATTACAATGTGAGCTTAAACCAATCAAACCCCATATATACACATGACACCAAAAAATGATTTATATAGATCCCAAATTGAACAATACATACTTACAAAAAAGGATGATGTTATTTTACAACTAATAAAAATAGTTTCCCAACTTCATATAAACTAAAATACCCCAATTACTAGATACCATCATAAACATGATATCCCCCATATCAATCATAAAAATAAACTCACAGTCTAGAACCCCTTTCTCAAAGTCAAACCATACTTTACCAAATCTAATAGATTATTCAACATGTAGAAGACCTAGTACCTAATATCAATCTAGTTTCAAATCCATATCAAATCTAAAAAACCAACTATTTTATGCCATCACCCCTCTAAGGATCATCATTTATTTAAGAACTAGGTACATCCAAGATTGAGAATCAACCATTAGGGATAGGCCAAGATCTCCTTTTAACACATGATCAAACTTTTTCCACTTTCATTGACCAATCTCAAGCCATCATTTCCCCCCCCCCATATTTGATAAAGGGCCCATCTTTGATGAACCCATCCTCAATGAACCATCACTGAGCCAACCACCCATCCTTGGTCAACTCATATTTGACTAGACACCCATCTTTAACCAATCACTTATCTTTGATGAACCCTAATTTGATAGACCACCCATATTTGATGATCTCATGGTTGACCATCCCATCTTTGATCCATCACTCAATCTCCCATCATACACCAAAACCTCGATCACATAACACCACATGCCTCCTAGGGAAACTGTACTTGTATATAAAAAAATCAAAATGATTCCCTTCTAGACATGTCCATCATGAATAAAAAATTGACATTAACATCCTGTTAGTTCTAAAAAACTTCATTTGTCAATTCTAGCCTCCTCAAAAATGAGGAACTCAATAAAAAAATCACTACTAGTTACACAGATATAATGTCACAACTTATTTCCAAAGCATCAAATATCCCATCATTAACAAAATTTTAAAAGCATAAACTACAAAGGCATATTCATTAGACTCCATAAAAAAGGAATCATCAAGCCTATATATATTTATGTACACAAAGGCTCCCACGACATGAACTAATTACCATATACAAATCAATGTAAATATGTTAGTGAAACTTTCATGGTTTGTAAGGAAGACTCATCCAACATTAAAATAGGCTTTATTCATAATCCCTACGAGGATCACACTGCTACCAATCCTATCATCAACCCCACTACTCTTGTCCACCATATTGGCATTCAATCTCATGCACCTATTGATTGGGATTAAAAAAATCAATATTGTTTGATTTATTCCACCATAATTAAATACTCATATAATTTAATTAACTCCCTCCATTCCACCATCTTTAAATTCAATCTCCCTCACCCATTTATTGGGAGCGATAAAATCACTACCATTAGCTTTTTTCCATAACAATCAAAGAATTATACAATTCATGATTGGAATCCAACCATAAGAGAATAAATTGAAATTTACATATCCCAAGGAACATAAAGAATTCCTCAATCAAAATGAATCCAACAATCTATTAAATTAAAATCCAAAATTATCATCTCCCAATGAAAACCTCTTTGAGGAATTATGGGGCAATTAAAAGATAAAATTAATTCATACAATGGTGAAAACCATTGTTATTATGCCTTAAAAAAATACCATGATGAAAAATAATTTCTAATGTCATGCATGAATAATAAATTATCTACAGGTACCCTACACTTGGGTGCAAATCTGAATCTACTTCATAAAATCCACTCCATCCATTTCCCTCCTACCCACCCCTATACACCCAAAACTAACATATCATCCTTACCATCCTTATACCATCCATCCTTACCATCATTATCTAAAACTATAATCACCCATAATTACCATCCTTATCCATTCAATCTTAACTATAAAAATCCTATCCAAATCCATCCAAACCTACACCATCCTAAACCATCCCTATAACTAAAATATACCATCTTTACCATTGTTCCCATCTTTATTCTCATATTTATGTTGATGAGGAAGTGGAAGGTGTCCTGAGACTTATTCCACAAACATCTTGGTATATTATCAACATGGTATTTTTATGTTTGGACACTTTTGTTCTTACACAATGTAGTCCTTAGAAACTCTTAATCCCCTCACATCCATTCCTAGTCATCACTAATCACCCCAATTACTATCCAATATGCTCCAACATAATACTAAATCACTTCCATCCACCACCAATACCTTCCCTAGTGGTAGAACAAGTGTTCCCTTTTATATTATCCCTTGTAATTACATTCATAAAAATCCTAAAATCCAAAAAATACAAACACAATAGAAAATTTATAAAGTCCCTAAAAATCATAAAATATGAAAAATCTAAAAACATTTATCTTGTCCATACTCAAGATCAAATCCTTGATTAATTTTTCATCATCATTTTAGCCTTCATTGGGATATATCATTCCCAATCTATTTTCCTTACATATATCATTGCCTGAGGCACCATCCAACTATCAGTATCATCAAACCTTCACACATGGATTTTGACTTGATATATGATAAGATCATTTTTGTTTTAAGTTTATGTTTGTTTGTTTGATGGTTTATATGTTTATATTATTTATCTATTGTGTTAGTGTGTCCATTCATTGGTATATGGCAATAATGACATCATGCTTTTCCATATCATGGTGCATCCTATCATTCACTTGTACTTGAGTCAGTCCAAAGACATATGTAAATAATGCCATCATGGTTTTTCCATATCATGGTGGATCTAGTCACATGCCATATCAAAATAAGTTTTCTCAACCAATCAGAATCACATGCACTAATGGAAACAATGTCCATGCCCATCATTTAAAACAATAATCATTCCCCCATAAACAACCTATTATCATCTCTCAAACATCTAATTATTATAACTAACTATCCATATCCAAAAAGTATTCTCATGGCCTAAGTGTGTATACATAAAAGTTTATCCACCATAATATAACTTAATCCAATTTAGATCAATTCTATATAATTCAATCTTGTGGCATCCTCATGTGCCCATGTTTTTTTATAGCTTATTCATCTTTAAAAATTTGTTATACCATCATCACTCTATATCAATGTATCCAATCCATGTCATCCATAAATATGATTATCTCATCCTTAAGCCATGAAACTAGTTTAATACTTGATCTATGATTGTAAATCCACTAATCAATCAATCATCCATATAATCTAAGTTTTTAGCTTCTAATCTATTGCATATATCATTTCTTCTATAAAATCAAGTGTGCAACCTTCATCATTATAAATCATTCCCAATCCAATTCTACAAGTTTTTCATGATATATCATTTTGAAATCCACCTTATTGCATATATCATTGCTTGGGGAAAATTAAAGTGTGAAGCTTGTCATCAATATATATCATTCCCAATAAACCTCCTCATGTATATCATTACTTAGGGAAAATTAATAATATAATAAAATCAAAATGTGAAAGTATTAATTCAAGTGGGTTCATCCCATCCATGAGTTAATCTCATCATACCATCTCATCCTCCCATATCTATTCATAACATACTAATATTTATATCCATCATCATCATATTATCCAATCACCATCCATACTACATCCTAACCTCTCTTATTTCATAACCCACCCCTAAATTTTCACTCCTATATCTTTTTAATTATTCCTCTCATTTAGAGATCCCATCCGTATCCTTCCTTCCTACATGCCCTCTTGAAGGGGCATCATATCTAACTAATTCACCACCATCATAATCTAACCTTGATCTTCCTATATTTTTTTGTCTTCTTATTTCTTTAAAAAGTTGTTAATCCATCCATTGTGTCTCATAATGACTTTTCAAAGAGGGGCAAAATTTAGAAACCTAAAATTAGACATCTCATGGTAATTTTAACTATTCATTCCCAATCCCTTTATTATGCTTACTAAATCCTAATATGCCATCTCATTAATTTCTAATCCCATCATTGACTAATAATTATATCCTAACCACTCTTCATCCCTCCCCAAATCAATTAATTATGTTCTAATATGAACCTTACCAATCCCATATAAATCACTGCATATCAGTTTAGTTAATTAATCATTGTTAATTAACTAACTCATCCATAATAATAAAATTCATGGAATCTAGAATATCCATATTTTCATAAATCAATAAATATAACTATCTTACATCACCTTTTCACCCCATATCCATGACATCATCTTCTAAATCTCCATGCAATCACACCAAATCCAATGAAATGGATAAACTATGGATGCCCATACCTAGCCCATCCTATCTTTAACCAATTTAGTTTATGATTCGCCCTCCAACCTTGAATCATTCTCAACCATTTATCTTGTATCAAGATCAATGGATCACAATCATCATGAAATTCTATAAATTGAGAGCTCCCCCTCACATTTAACCAATTCTTCAAGGCATGCCAAAGTTCAATCCATTTTGAGAAGGAGATTCATTATCAACCCATCATAACATCAAATAGATTAGGCATTTGACAAGGGGAAACGTTGCATGTATCCTTGCACATAGTCTATTGATCACCCAAATCCAAATAAATTAAGTAAATCAACATCAAGAAGATCGATTTTACTTGTTGTTAAGTGAAGGTATTACTTTCTAAGTCCCTCTTCACTCAATTAGAGGTATTTCAATTGAGAATTCATTTAGCATTTATTTTATTTTTTTTAAATTTTAACATTGCTTGCTAACATTTTAATTTTTGTGTATGCACTAGGCATATCTATAGATCCAATTCCTGATCTAAGTGACTCTTGATCTAGTTTCCCACCATTTATTCCACTTACATTCAATCTTAGACTGTCATAGGAAACATGATAAGTATCATATTCCCTTAGGTCATTTCTATTTATACCAAGTGTAATTATTCAAATTAAATTCAAAATTTTACATTCATATTAGTGTTTATTGTTTTACCCTTAAAATTAATGGTGAAAGAAAATTAACTCTAAATTAATGTAAACATGGAATATGATCTAGGAAGATAAATAAGATAACCTACTATAAAAAATACAATGATATACATATTTTACATAATTTTTAAATTATTAAAATTAGTAAATAGGGTTAGGATTAGATAGATGTCCTTGTAAATTGACTTATTCAAATTTTGTTATTCATTAAGTGACTATGACTATCTAAAACTACATATAAAAAACTAATTCAAAATAGTTCTTTGATATATTTTAGGACAAGTGTTTAATATCCAGATAGGATTATAATGTACCATTGTCCTCTAGTGTAATTTTTTCTATGTTAACTATGTTTGATCTATAAATTTGAGTTGATTCACATCTATATAAATACTATCTCATTTTGTGCAAAGCTTATTTGGATACATGGATAACTTGCAAAAGTAAAACCCTATCCTAAAAAATTACACAAAAAGATCAAATTCCTATGGGAAAAAAGTGGGGAAGTGGGATATGGTTGAGCTATCCTTAGAAAACCCCTTATTATCTAAGTGCTACCTACATAGTTCAAATGGACCTCAGGCTGATGCATTTCTCCCTTTGGGGAATATCGTAAGAATGTAATTGTAAAATTTGATTAAAATGATTGAAAAAGGATGGATTAAACTTATAATAAAATAATATTAACTTTGATGATGAATATATTAATATATTAGTATTGCATTAAGGCTATTTACTAAATAGATATATGTTTTTGAAATTACTTTTGCAAGAGAGTGCTAGATATAGTAACCAAGGGTTTCAAGTGAGACACTTTATGTACTCTTATAGATGGATATTTGAATTATTTTTGATAACTTACCTATTTTCATGTGTGTGAAATCTTTTAGGATGCATGTAATTTTGAAAAACTAGGCATTAGAGCATGAAAGACAAGTCCACACTAGTAGACAGGTGCACAATATATCCTTGTCTGCCTAGTTTGCACTTCTCCAAAATGGGCAAAGGATTTTGAAACTCAAATGACATTGAAGTATTTTTTAATCAAGGATAAATAAGAATAAATTAGTCAATTATATAATATGTTATCAGTAATTTCTAGACTTTAAAGGCTTTCGTATAAATAAATGGTTATCAAAATGGTAAGTTAGACAAGCAAGGTAAAAATGTCAAGGATAAAGTTTATCAAATATTTATTGATTAAATTTTAGTTTATACATTCCCCCACTTTATTTTATTTATTCATAAATTAATATAATATATTAATTCAATACTTGAGTATGTATACACAAATTTTCTTTGTCATAGAAATGTGCATGACCCCTTGTTGAAGCATGTCAAGAAGTGTTGAATTGAGAGCGATCAAGTATCAATATGAAGAATGAATATAGATTATTGAGTTGGAAAAATATATGATCCAACCCTCATATATTACTTTTTAATGTGTGAATATATGGTATCCAATAAAGTGGTTTGCTAAAATGCAACCAAAACATTGAGTGTCACTAAACTCTCATACATCCCACTTACTAAACCAAAAGAGAAGAGGTGAGAAATAGTAGATGGATAGCTAATGTGAAACCAATAAATGGAGAGTCACTAAGTTAAAATGTGGTTTAATTATAAAAAATTATTCACATCACTTTAGATGGATCTAGATTTAAACTGTAAATTCTTGAAACTTGATACTTGATTCTTGAAAAAAGAGAAAATATGATTCTTACAAAGTAGTAGCTTGGAAATGAATGTATATCATGTGATATTTACTATATAGAGTGACAAATTTGTAATATTTGAGTGCATAATAAATACAAATACCCCCCATAATTTCAAAATTCTTATTATTTTACATTGTAAACTATCATATCGAAAAATGTATTACTTGTAAAAGCCCATTGTGATGCCCCCATTTTTATATGAGGGAGATTTCTTGAAAATAACTTGTCTCAATATAAAAAGTAAGAATATTTTTGAAAGATAGGTAAACATATAATAACATTTACATATATTGAATTTTTATAGAAATATTATAAATGTAACACTAGAGCATTTGATTTTTTTAATATTTACTTTGCATCATGTAAGTTTGATATGTCATTCTAGTAATGGATGAAGCATGTAAAACTTGTGATTATTGCATATGTATAGTAAAGATAGTATGTTTAAAATTTTAAGAATTGAAGCACATAGATATTATGTGCATGATATGTATCATGGCACCATAGATAGATAAGTAAATGCATAGTAGTGCATGATGAGAATCATGGCACCATGATAGCCAAATAACAAACAAGAAATCAAAGGCACACAATCATCATGCAAGAAATCTTATAGGTTGTATACAAGGTACATGTAAGATGTTGTAAAGGGTGTAATATTTTTGAATAGATTTTAATAAATTGAACCCAAAGTCTAAATACAAGGGGCATGAAAATGTCCCAATATCATGGAACCTTAAGGCCACATACAAAAGGTAAGATTGTGCTATACAAGTAAGATGTATGTTAAATATACACAAGGCCAAGGGACACATACAATAATAAAATAAGTTTGAATCAATTAAATAAGCATATAATAATAGCATAAAATAAATGGAGATAAAATAGGATAAACATTATATATATGTTTTAGTTTAACAAGCAACATATTCATCAAGACATATGTGAAGATAAAATGAAAGATTAAAGCATGTATTTTAATTTATAGATTGATAGAGAAAAGAGGTTATGGATAAATTTTTTATATACAACAATTTGATTCCCCCAAATAAGTAAGGTTATTAAGTGAAAGGTTTAATGAGCATTAAATCACTATAAAAGTATGCCTTATCTTGAAACTTGACTGATATTTGAATTTTATTTTTTTATATGTGAAAAAACTTTGTAATAAGTCTCTATGATACTATTTTAGTTGAAAATAGAGAGCAAAGATACATAGGGATAGGTGTGTGGTTCACCATTATCTTCCTCTTGTGACTTTATCTAGATTGACTCTATATAAATATTTCCAACTGGGAAAACTTTTATAGTGTATGAGTATTGTTTTACACTATGAAAATTATCATGTTGCAGACTCTGATATCTTATGAAAAGCATTATATATTGAAAATATGTTATGTATCAAAATATAAAGATAAACGTCATAAGCAAAGACAATCCAACAACATGAAAACATGCTTGTAGGTATTTATTTTGGATTTTTTTTCAAATATTATGTTTTTTTCTTGATATTTTTATCATATATGAATGTTTTTTTTATTTTTACATATTTGAAAAAAGAATCATTGATAATTTTGAAATTTAAAAACCTTTGTAAAGTAAAATAAGAAGCATGGTTATAAAAGTAGAAGGGGAAAATTTAAACAACTCTCAACAAGGTTATTAATCAAAACATGTCAAGGAGGAAGGCATGTGAGATTCTCCCAATGTAATTGTAGTGTTTCAAAGATGAAAAACATGGCCATGTAAATGCATGTAAAATTAGGTAGATGTGAACATGAAAGTACATATGAGATGTTAGAGCATGTATATATATATATATATTAAATCATAATAAAATGAGTTTTCATGAAATATAAGTATATTAAAATCTTAGTAAGATGGCCATTTTGTGTTGTTCAAAAGGGGTTGAAGTAAACAAGGGAGAAACTACCCCAAAATAAAAAGATAAAGCCCAGGGTTAAAACAAGTTTAGATTGGGTGTAGAAGAATAAACAACAAAATATGAGTAACAAAAATCTATGTGCATGTAGGTACTAGGAAATGAATCTAATTAAAATCGTCTACCTAACTAGGAGAGTGGGAGGGAATGATATAATGTATCTAATGATGATCTCATCAATGAGATGCTCATATGTGTACCCAACCTCTTGACAAGGATCAATATTTTATGCCATAGAATTAGTTCCAACTGTAGAAGCTTCTGAATCTAATGAAGAATAGTATGTTGTAAAGTAACCTTCTGAATCATTACTCATATACCTATCAAAACTTGTATCCTCATACATGAGAAGAGATGATGTAACAACCTATACCTATTTAGGATCCTTATAAATAACCTATCCCCATGTGGGAGTAGAAAACTTGATTTTCTTTACCAAATGATCATGCTCATGTGTAATCATGTTATGTTCAACAATAGATGGAAAAACTAAAATTTATTAATGTTCATTAGTAGGTGAATAAATTGAAATATGATCATGTTCATGAAGAGATGTAAAAATTTATTTTGGAGTATACCTCTTTGAATGTGAATCATTATCTTGAATATTAGCATATACTAGCATATTACCAATCTTATTAATAACTATGCCAACCAACTATTGTGGAATAAGAGTAAGTACCATAGGTTCCATTGGATATTTATATTTAATTCTTGAAAATTTAACCACTTGATTAGAATGAATATAGTTTAGACACTTGTGAACTATATAATTAACTGCTCTAGTATTATGTAACCAAGGTCTTCCCAATAGCATATCAAAGACACTTGTGCTTGGTAACACTAAGAAATAAGTGGGAAATATGAGAGGTCCCACTTATGAAAGTAAAATAATGTGTCCAATGGTGTCTTGTATATGGCTATAAAAGGCCTTCACAACTCTAAATGTATTATGTATATTCTTTTATATATATCCAAGAGAATATAAATGTGTTATAGTGCACACATTTTCATTTGATCCATTGTATATCAGAATACTATGAATAAGTTGCATGATAATATATGATATAATTAATTATTCATGTCTATTATAATCATCATCAACATTTTAAGAATCATTAAATGTTATATATGGACAAGATGCTAAATTATTTATAGCTATACCAATAATACTATCAAGGGGATGTCCATATGAAGATGGAGGAGGATAAACATTATATGTATAATGTAATTTAAAATTTTGCTTGTTATCTTGTGCCCCATTATTAGGAAAATGATTTTGATATAATTTTAGATTTTCATTCTCATTTTATTATGGCATAGCCTCTCTAATATGTTTACCAATGTCAATTATGTACTTATCAATGAGATCTTAAATATTAGGCCTATGCTTCATAAATCTATCAATGGAATGTCCCAAACATATATGATAATAAAAATGCATTTTCATGAAATATTATATATTTATGTCTATATAAATCCAATTATAATGATGGAGGAATGCAATATGATTACATTCAATGAGTCTTTTTAGTAACACATGAGGAGGCAAGGGTAACCTTAAAAATTACCTCTTTGGTGAAGCTTATAATTGGAAATTTTGTGATGGTTGAGATATACCATTAAGTATAACTTTTATGTTTTTTTTATTTCATTAGATTTGATCTTATAATTGGGTTTGACTTAAAAATTTATAGTATATGTAGAAGAAACAATAGAGCTATACTTGAACTTATTGAATGTAATCAATTTGACCTCATGCTCCTTAACTATATGTCATAGGTCATAAAATGATTTAGACTTATCAAACATGATAGAATATTAAAGAGGAGTAAGTAATATTTTAATGAAAATGTCTTGAAGCTCATTATCTTCCATTTGATTTGACATTTTGGCAAACAAATTATTGTACTTAGTATATACTCATTAAGTATCTCACTTAGATGCTATTTGACCTTTGAATTTTTAACATAAGATAATTTATCACTAATATAGATATAAAAATGTTCCAAAAATTGATTTTATAAAGGGTTAAAAGTTTTTATTGATTGAAGAGGAAGATTATAGAACCATCTAACAGCATAATATTTGAGATTGTGTAGAAAGAGCTTAGTTAAAAATCTATCATTATCAACATAATCTAGACAAGTTGCATGGAAGGCATTCAAATTATATTTAGCATCACCTTTGACTTTATAACGAGGAAGATTT
The DNA here is from genome assembly GCA_037957365.1 of Torreya grandis. NCBI lineage: Eukaryota > Viridiplantae > Streptophyta > Pinopsida > Cupressales > Taxaceae > Torreya > Torreya grandis. The sequence continues at coordinate 3,221,844 of JARHVA010000730.1, read as the reverse complement.
AGAGCCACAAAGCCAATTGGGAGTGGGTATACTATAATTTAAGGAGCCAAAGGATTATATATCAAGGTACTAGGATATAAATAAGGACTAAAATGAAAAATGGTTTGGTCAATATTAGCTAACTTGGATTATAATAGGATAAGAGCTTGCTCAAGATAAGTATTGGTTGTAGTGATGGGAAGGGTGAAGGTATCATGATTAGGTATAGGCATGGATATTTTAAGGAAAACATGAGAGTCTCCTAGATAAAAAGGGGTATAAGTGACTAAGGGTACAAAAATAGGAATAGGTTTAATGGTAGAAGTATTAACATTGGGGTTAGGGGCCTTTAGAACACAAAAGGAAAAAGGTTGAGAGGATGAAGAGGATAAATTGAATTGATGCCTATATTTATATTCAAGAACTATTTTAATAGTATTATTCACCTCATGAGGGTATTTTTAAAGACCTAGATTGAATTTAGACAACTATTTCACTTGTTATTGATCTACTTCATCAAGCTAATTTGTTTCCATGTTTGTCTCAACCTCATTATCATATTACTCTTTAATAATATTAATATCAATCTCAATGTAGAATTTATTTTCATCATGACTCACCATTGTAAAAGAAACCAAAGGGAGGTTCATATATGAAACAAGAGTACCACTTAATTTGGAACTACATCTTTGGGGAATACAATATTATACAAATTAATAAAATAAATGATTATGAACACAATACAAGTCAAAAAAATTTATGATGTAAGAAGATAATCCAAAAAAAATTAATGAGAAAAAGGTGATCTAGACAAGGGTATTAAATGATTTCATAGGCTCTCAGATATACTAGCTTATCCATTGGAAAGTGTCAGCCCAATATTTAAAAGCACTAAATATGGAGGTAGAATCATACCCATATTCCACTAAACTTAGTTTCAAGAGTCATTTGAGAGTAACATCCCAAGGCTGACCACTTATCAGTGCACTAAAAAATTAGACATATGGTATAACTTCCTATTTGTGTAAATAAGGGGGTCCTAGATGTTTTCAATATAATATGAGGTAAGTGGAAAATCAAGTCTATGTTTAGCTCTACACTATGGCTATGTGTATTAGGGTAAAACCCTCATGCCATGATGTCTATAAATATAATGTCATATATCCCTTCATGATAATAGCTAAATAGTTAAAAAAACTTTTAGAACACAATTTATAAAACAAGCAAAAATAAATGAAAAATAAAGTGAAATATTTTGTGTCTAGGGGACAACAAAATTCAACCCAAGGTCAAAAGAAAGAGACTTTGTGTCAATATTTATTCAAGGTGAAAATTCAAATATTTTTTAGTGTTATATTACTCCAAGGTTAAAAAAGTTGAATCATCATGTTATGGATAATATCTAAGGTTGATGACTATATTTTTTTAGTATCAAGAATTTATCGAATTAAACTAAAACCTTAGGACAAAAATCAACAAGTAATAAGTAGTGTTATATTATCAAATAAATTTCACCAAAATGTTTACCCTTAGAATTAGTTATGAAAGGAAATTAACTCTAAATCAATGTAAACTTGAAATCTAATCTAGGAAGATAAATAAGATATCCTATTGTAAAAAATACAATGATATACAAAATTTATAGAAGTTGTAAATTACTAAACTAATAACTAGGGTTAGGGTTATAGTGATGTCATTGAAAACTAATTTATTAAAACTATGTTATTCATTCACTGATTATGACTATCTATGATGCAAAACAAATAGGCCAATCTTTTAGAGGCCATAAATTTTGACCCTAATTCCATTTGATCTCTTTTACACACCAAAATGACCATCTCAAAAAGTTTGATGTTTTCCTAAACAAATATATCCACTTAGAGTTGATTTAGATATTTTTTATAGGCCATATGTGATCATATGAGGGTAAAAATTAACATTTAATGATTTTTTTGGGTTCATTTTCTAGTATTAGAGCAAGTTTGAATCTTAGAGGAGAAAGACATGATGAGTGGATGAGGAGGTATTATATAGATGAACCAAACTATACAATAGCTATAGAGGTAAGTTCAATAATTAATAGAGGCCACCACCAATTAAGGAAGAACAGAAGGTGGTGATGAAGTTGGGGGAGACACAAATTATGATGAAGAAATTCAAGAAGAAGAAGAACAACAAGAACAACCACCATCGATGGAAGAGAGGATGGTTTGGGCTTTATAAGGAAGAAATGAAGGAATCAAAGTTAATATTATAGATTATGGAGGTAGTTTAAAACTAGAGGAATTGATAGATTAGATGAATAACATGGAAAAATTCTTCAAGTGAAAGACTATGAGAGAAGAAAAGAAGGTAAAGTTCACATGCATGAAGTTGAAAGGTCATGCAATGATTTGGTGGGATCACTTATAAAAAGAGAGATAAATAAAAGGTAAAGAGAAGATTAATTCATTGAAAAATATGAAGAAGAAGTTGAGGGAGAAATTTCTTCCTGTGGATTATGTACAAACCCTATATAGAAGATTCTAGAATTTGAGGTAAAAGGATCACAATATACAAGACTATATAAATGAATTTTATAAGCTTTCCATACGAGTGGAACAAGATGAAATACAATAGCAGATGGATAAAAGGTATGTAAATGGTTTAAAAATTCCTATTCAAGATGAATAAAACATGCATATTATACTTTTCATGGAAGAGGCTTATCAATTAGCTTTGAAGATAGAAGAAAAATAAAATAGATATAATTTTAGAAGAACATCTCTTTGTCTAGGAAGAGGTGAATCCCTTCCAAATAGGGGATGAGGTGGGTTTAATACCACTAGAGGTGGGCCTAATACCAATATATGTGAATCATCATGTGGTGTAGAAAAAAAAGATGATAATTGGCATGAGTTTTATTACCAGCAAAGAGGAAGAAGATTTTAGAGAGGACAAAGTTATAGTGGTGATAGAATATGGTTTTTGAATAAACATAGATATTATGTCTATTATAGATGTGGAGAAGAAGGGAATATATCATTTGAGTTTCCACACTATCAAGATCAAGAAAAGATGCAAGAAGATCGCCTAAGAATGAATCTAGTTGAGGCTGAGATAGAGGAGTAAAATACTAAAGTTGCACTTGTAGATGTTGGAGAGAATCTCATGATGAGAATAATCATGATCACTCTATGGAATAAGTGTAGAATAAATAAGGTGGTGAAGCATGGCTATGATCAAGTATTTTTTGAACAAGATGTACTTTGGGTGGAAAGGTATGCAAAGCAATTATAGATGGTGGTAGTTGTGAAAATATGGTTTCTAAAGAAATGATAGAGAAACTAAATTTTCAATGTGAAAAGCATCCTAACCCTTATTGAATTTCATGGTTTAAGAAAGGGAATGAATTTATAGTAGATAAAAGGTGCTTCATCAAGTTTTATATAGGAAAAAGTTATAATGATGAAATATGGTGTGATGTTATTATGATGGATGCATGCCATGTGTTATTGGGGAGATCATGGAAATTTGATAGGAAAGTAATTCATGATGGAGAAAAGAAAACATAAATTTTTTGGAAAGGAAGTATAAAGGTTTTTTTACATCTTAAAGAGGAAGATAAGACAGAAAGTATGCTCTCTACTTAAGAATTTATCCAAGATATGAAGGTGGTGGGTTGTTTTTATGTATTAGTATCAAAGAATAAAGAAATAGAATTAGTGCCAATACCAATATAAGTAGAAAGAGTGTTGAAAGAATATGTAGATATTATGCCTAATGAGTTACCAGATGGTCTACCACTGAAGAGAGATATTCATCATCACATTGATTTGATTCCAGGATTAGTTTTACCCAATCAAGTAGCTTATAAGATGAGTCCAATATAACATGAAAAATTAAATAAATAAGTTATTTAATTGATAATAAATAAAGTAATAAGGGAGAGTATAAGTATATATGCAACACCAACATTTGATAACTCCAAATAAAGATGGAGGATGGAGAATGTGTGTGGATAGTAGAGCAATTAATAAAATTATAATAAAGTATAGGTTTCCTATACCTCATTTAGATGATATGATGGATGTGCTTGTAGGAGATAAATATTTTACCAAGATTGGTCTAAGGAGTGGTTATTACCAAATTTGAATTCATGAAGGAAATGAGTGGAAATTTGCATTCAAGACTAGGGATGGCTTATATGAGTGGATGGTGATGCCATTTGGGTTATCTAATGTACCTAAAAAAATTATGAGGGTGATGAATAAAATACTATGAGAGTATATTGGTAAGTTGTTGGTTGTTTATTTTTATGATATTTTGATAATCAGTAAGACTTAAGAAGAACACTTAAAACATTTGAGAATGGTACTAGATTTATTAAGAATGGAGAATTTATATGTAAATTTGAAGAAGTGTAGGTTTATGCAAAATAGTTTGGTATTTTTGGGATTTGTAGTTTCATTAGATGGTGTGAAAATGGATGAAAAATAGATAAAGATAATTATTGAGTTGCCTATTCTAAAAACATTATAGAGTTAAGAAGTTTCCAAGGTTTAGCAACTTTTTATAGAAAATTCATTAAAAATTTTAGTAGTATTGTGGCACCAATAATAGATTGCATGAGAGGGAATGAATTTACATGGACTAGAGTAGCCATAGAAATTTTTGAAATTTTAAAGAAGAAGATTATAGAAAGACTAATTTTAGCTTTACCAAATTTTAACAAAGTGTTTGAGGTTGATTATGATGCTCCATTTGTGGGAATTTGTGCTATGTTGAGTCAAGAAGGAAATCCAATAGCATGCTTAAATGAGAATTTGAATGAGGTAAGAATAAAATATTATACTTATGATGTTAAACTTTATGAAATTGTATAAGCATTAAGACATTGGAGGCATTATCTGGTACCTAAAAAGTTTATCCTATTTACAAATTATGAGGATTTGAAGTATGTGAATACACAAAAGAAGGTAAATAATAAGCATAAAAAGTGGGTTTATTTTTTGTAGGGGTATACTTTTATGTTGAATCATAAATTAGGAAAATAGAATTAGGTAGCTAATGCATTGAGTAAGAGGGTAGCATTATAAACCACTATGGTGAGTAAAGTAGTTGGATTTAAAGCTATCAAAGAATTATATGATACTGATCCATATTTTAGCAAGGTAGTTGAGCAGTGTAAGAATCCATTAATAGGTGGGATAGATGTTAATCATGATGGGTATCTTATACAAGAAGGTTATATATTCAAGTGGAAATAAGTGTGCATTCCAGTTGGGTCTCTATGAGATAATATAATAAGAGAATTACATAGTATCATTTTGGCTAGACATTTTGGTAAGATGAAGACAATAGCTTTGGTGGAGGAAAATTACTTTTGGACAAGGATGAAGAGTGATGTGACAAGGTATGTTTCAAGGTGCAAGATATGTTAGGTGGCTAAAGGAAATTCAAAAAATACTAGATTATAAATTCCATTACCAGTTCTAAGAGGACCATGGACAAATTTGAGTATGGATTTTGTGTTAAGATTACTAAACACACAGAGCGGTAATGATTCAATTTTTTTTGTTGTAAATAGATTTTCTAAAATGGTTCATTTAATTGCATGTAAGAAAACCAATGATTCCACTAGAGTTGTAGAATTATTTTTTAAGGACATTATGAGATTGCATAGTGTTCTAAAAACTATTACCTCAAATAGGGACACACAATTTCTAACTCATTTTTGGAGGACTTTACAAAAGAAGATGGGCACTAAGCTACAATTCACTAGTGCATATCACCCACAAATAGATGGATAGTTATAATTTGAGAATAGTATCTTGGGAAATTTATTGAGATGCATAGTGGGAGAGAAGCCCAAGCAATGAGACTTGGCTTTACCACAAGCTAAGTTTGCATATAATAGTTTGGTGAATAGATCAATAGGAAAATCACCATTTTAGATTATTTATGGGAGAAATAATATGGGTGTTTTAGATTTGGTACAATTACCTATTGTAGATCAAATTAGTAATGATGTAGAAGTAGAACATATGTAACAGTTACAAGGAGTAAGAAGAAAACTACATGAAAGTAATGAGAAATATAAAATAGTAGCAGATGTCAAAAGAAGATCTAAGGTATTTAAAGAATGAGAGTTGGTAATGGTTTACTTTAGGAAATAAATATTTCAAAAATGCACGTATAGTAAGTTAAAGTACAATAAAATTGGGCCATGTAGAATTGTGAAGAAAATCAATGACAATGCTTATGAGGTGAGTTTACCACATAATTTTGAGATATCTCTAGTATTTAATGTTTAAAATTTATATGAATTCCATGGAGAAGATGGTGAATATGATGAATATGAATAAGTAAATTGGGAGCAGTAGGTTTCAAAGAAAAATAAAGAAAAGATAGTGTAGGTTTTGGTTATGAAGATAGTGAGCACAAGGCAAGGGAATTATAATAGGTATTTAGAGTAGTGGGAAGGATTACAAAAAGAAGAAAACACTTGGATTATAGACTAAGATTTGAAGAAGACTGATAAAGACAAATGGCAAAATTATAATTAGGCCAACTCGTAGGAGCTGAGTTATTTTCAACCAGAGGAGATTGATGTAAAAAAAATAAGCTGATGTTTTGGAGGCCATAAATTTTGACCAATAGATCCATTTAAGCTCTTCCACACACCAAAATGACCATCTATAAAAAAAATTATGCTTTCTTAAGTAGATATATCTGCTTAGAGTTTATTTAGATATTTTTTGGAGGCCATATGTGATCATCTGAGGGTTTGAAATTAATGTTTAATGATTTTTTTGAGTTCATTATTCAGGTTCATTAATCTAAAACTAATTATAAAAACTTAAAAAAAAGCGTTAATTCAAAACAATGCTTCTCTATATTATGGGATAAGTGCATAATATCTAAATGGGATCATAATGCATCATTATCCTCTAGTGTGACTCTATCTACGTTGACTATGCACTAGAACTAGAAATCTAAGTTAATTCACCTTTGTCTAAATACTATTTGATTCTATGTGAAGCCTATTTGGATGTACAAGTAAAAAAATAAGATCAAATTCCAAGGGCAAATGGGCAAATGGGATATGGTTTAGCTATTATCAAAAGTACCTTATTGACTGAGTGTTGCCTACATAGTCTAAATGGACCTCAAGTTGATGTAGTTATCCCTTTGGGAAAGATCATATGAATGTAAATATAAAATTTTATTAGCATGTTTGATCAAGGATGGCATTATCCCATAAGAAATTAACATTAACTTGGCTAATGATTGTATTACTATAACAAAATTATAGTAGGAATTTTCTATAAAATGATACATGATTTTGAAATTATTTTTTAAAGAGAGTGCTAGATAAAGTAACTAGGGGGTTCAAGTGAGACATTTGATGTACTATTATATAAGGATCTTTAATTGTTTTCAATAAATGACCCCTTTTCATTCATGGGAAAGTTGTTAGAAATCACATCATTTTGAAAAACTATATGGTAAAGCCTAGGAGAAAAGTTTGCACTAGTGGAAAAGTATAGAGTGCGCCCCTGTCTGCCTAGTGTATACTTGTATAGAATGGACAAAATCTTTTAAAACTAGAATAATAGTGAAGTATCTACTAATTAGGGATGAATACGAATAAATTAGGGAAGTTTAGAAGATGTTCTCAATAATTTAAAGACTTTGAAGGCTTTCATGTAGATAAATGGTTATCAGAATGGTGAGTTGGCCAAACAAGATAAATGTTGACCATTTTTGGTCCAACAGGCCAAAATCAATCCCCCTTTTCCCCTACTATTCTGAGCCAGTACAAATTTGATTTTTTGTACAAGTCTTGAAATTTCTACAAACTCTGCAGAAAGTTTCTACGGACTCTACAGAAAGTTTCTACAGACTCTATAGGAAGTTTCTACAAACTCTACATGAAATTTCAATGGACTTTGTAGGAAATTTCTACAGACTCTGCAAGCCTATTTCTATGGACTCTATAGGAAATTTCTACAGACTCTATAGGAAATAAATTGGTTTACAACACTTGGGCACTAAATGGATCATTCCAAGTTCAAGTGCTTGGTTCAAGCAGTTGGTTCACTCAATCAGTTCAATAGGTTGGTTCAAGTAGTCGGTTCAAGTACTCAGTTCAACAGGTTGGTTCACCCAGTTGGTTCAATGCCTTGGTTTAATGACTTGGTCTTTCCAAGAGTTAGAAACTTTGAACTATTAAACCATTGAACTAGTTCAATCAATTGGTTCAACACATTGGTTTAATGATTTGGTTCATTGCTTTAGTTTAATGGCAAGGTTCAATGGCAAAGTTCATCAACAAAGTTCAATGGTGAGGTTCAATCAAATGGTTCATCAGCTTGGTTCAAAGGTTTGTTTCATTTGGATGGTTCAAGTCATAGGGTTCAACCAAAAGGTTTAAGAGAGTCTCCCAAAGGACCAGTGCCCTTGTGAAGGGTAGTCAAAAATAAAAGGAACCATTCAAGTGCCCTTATAGAGGGCAGTTCTAGACCCAAGTGCCCTTGCATAGGGTAGGGAACACTTGCAAAGGGGTCAGGGAGAAAGCCAAAAAGTTAAGTTTTCTTTGGAAATTTTCACAATGTAAAGGATGAGAATTTATTCAAACAAAATGTCCAAAGAAATTCCTTTAGACATTTTTTATGAAGAAATCCTTCAAAATTCTTTTTGCAGAAATAAACAAGACCAAAAAAAAAAACAAGAAGTGATTTCTTTCAGACTTTTGTCTAAAGGAATTCCTTCAGATAAAAAGTCTAAAGAAATTTGGGAAACACTGCGGGAGAAAAACCTAAATAAATTTTGAAGGTCAAAGGAAATGATCAAGATATTCTTACAGACATTTTGTCCATGGGAAAAATGGCCGAAACAAAAGTTTAACCAGAGAAAAAGCTAAAGAAAAGAAAATGGTTGAAGAAATTCCAAGGGTTGACGGGCCCAAAGAGATCAAAATCAAGCATGATGAATTAGTTGTTGGAAGTTCAAACACCCGGTGATAGGTGCACAAATGTCAATTTTAAGGTAGTGAAATAACCATTGATTTTGAAAAGCTTAAGGACAGGCCATGAGTGAGCTCAGTGACCCACCAAGAAGATAGCCCTGAGGGATAAAGGAGATAGAGAAGACAAAACTAGGAAGAGACAAAGTGTAGAAATGGACAAAATAGCCCAGGTGGTAAAGGGGAAGGAGTTACTGCAACGGTTGGAACAATGTCTGCCAAGTGGTCATCAAGGGGTGTGAACAGTGAACGGTGCACCCTATTTTCTCCACTTTGCATTTATAAGTAGAAAAACCACATGAATATCTAAAGGGAGTAGTCTATTTATAAAAAAGAGCCACATATCATGCTTTCACATTAATTTTTAAAAGCCAAAGTTAAAGCAAGAGCTGACACAACATTATCTATCAAGCAACTTCCTCTTCCCAATGCTCTTAATGCACATGGGTCACTTGTAAAAAAGGCACCAAAGTATTTTCCAAAGGGGAACCTTTACTTCTCTTTCTATATATTGAAAAATTCTCATTTTGAGAAAGAGATCTCTTAGCCTGTAAGGCAAAGCTCTGCCCAAAAATCTCTTGACTTGTAAGGCAAAGCTTTGCTAGATTTTACCTAGAATCAAGACATAGCATTTTTACCTCCATTCTAAGTTTACACTTTCGTATGTGTCTATGCCTTTGTTCTATGTTAAGTCATTTGATTGTATGCTTTCACAGAATGATTCTAGCATGTGTAATGCATTGCATAGTTTCTTCTTTTGCAGGTCTACCAAAAGTCTCTACAGTAGGAATATAGGTGCATGTGAATATGCTACCATAGAGTGTCTCAGAACACCTCCAGTAGTTCTTCCTCATTGTATCTCTATAGACCCTTGACTCACTAATATAGAAGAGTTTCCCATATCAAATGAAGTGTATGTTAGCTTGTCCTTGGTGAAAGTGTAGGTCTGAGCTAAGTAAATCAACTTTTTTTGTGTATCACCTTTTAGTTTAGGTTTAGGTTCTATTTTAAGCATCCTTCTCCCTTTTCAACCCCTCCCCCATTTTTCCAATTATTTTTTAGCAGTAGGAAATCTAGGACCTAAAAGATACATCAAAGGGAGCTAGCCCTTATCTAGAGACTCTCCCCCCAAATTTTTCTAGGCCCATAGGCAAGAGGGGAGTTTCCATTATTATGTGTGGAAGGTAAGAGCTCAACCTCCTGTCGAGGGTGCAATCCATTGTATAAAAAGTTTTTGGCTTGCCCAGTGGGACCAAATAGGACAAGTTTTTTCTAAAGAGTTGAAGAATTTTTGGTGTGTTCTTTAACCAACTAGCCTTTGGAGGCTTTTTCATCAACACCAATGGCGACTCTGAGTTGAATCAACCGTTTAAGTAGTTTTGGTGCCATCAATAAATCTTATTTTTTTTATGTATAATCCCTTTGGTAAGAATCATGGACTTTATTTTTCTTTGTATAGCTTTGATCAAGCTCAAAATGTTAATGGAATCACCCCAAACAACTTTCCTAGTTTCCCTTCAACAATAAGGGAAGTAGCACTAGAGTTTGAGAAGCAGGTGGTGGAAATAGATAGATTAGATGAGTGGTATAAATATTAGTAAGAGCTTATGTATAAAGAGGAGTGTTTATTTAGGTAAACTTAGGTCTTGCAATGCATGAAAGAGGAGGTAGTAAAATGGAAGAGTCCATTCATTCAAGGCAATCAGTCTTGTGCACCCCCTCCTATTCTAAATAAAGCCCCCTCTTATGCATCAAATCCTTTCTATTAGATAACACTAGCTCAATCTAGCTCATTTGATCTGTTAATCACTCCTGCTCTCAACCTCATGCACCTAGCCTTTAAACATTGAAGGGAATTAGAGTAACCTCTCATGGAAATGAACCTTCTCAATACCTTAGATTTCAAATCCTCCTTTGAAGGGAATACCATGAACCAACTCATCTCTCTTGAAGTAGCTCTTCTTGTACATCAACATACCCTTACTAACCTTTCCCAACTTCCTTAGGTCTCTCAGTATGATCTCTAGATTCTAAGTTAGAAGAGGGAAAATCATGAACCAGTTTAGGACCTTGAAGAAAATAAAGTTGCTGCCTATTCACAAAGAGAAAATTCCAATGGCAAGATCCTGACTTGGAAGCAAATAGTGGAATCATGGGGCAGGAAGGAGGAGAAAGGTTTTGATCAAAACCTTAAAAAGGATGAACCTACTCCTACTCATCATGATGATTCCTATGACCTCCAAGAAAGGCTCTTCCAAGAAGATCTAGCCAGGAGAATTATAGATTTGGAGTCCAGAGCGAAATTCCTCAGCCAGTGTGTGATGGACACAACAATTTCTATGTCTGAACACACCCCATCTACACACCTCCAAGAGAGCTATCCTGATATAGATGAAGTTCTAGCCAAATGGAAGGAGGAAAATCATTTGATTATAGCTCAGGGATTACCTCTTATTCCACATGGTTTTAATTGTCATCCTTCCACTTCATCCTTTCTCAAGGAGGAACCTATTTTGTAGGAGGTGAGTGAGGAAGAGAAGATCCAATCTACAGCTTCCCAAGAGGCTATCATGGGAAATAATGAGGAAATCATCATGGATGCTCCTATTGAAGACATCATTGATAATGGAGAAGATGCAAGTCATGTATACATGCATATGTTCCAACAATATGAAGAGGAATGTAAGTATGGTGACCTCTCTCCTCCCTTGTTTGATGAACTTCCTTATTGCTTCGATGAGGAGGATGACTATGCCAAGGATCCTAAGTTGGAGGAGGATTAGGAGGATGCCTTTGAACATCTAGAAACTTTGGTCCTTAAGCAAGAAAAGGAGAGGCTAGTTCATCTTGAGGAAAGCCTTAAAGAAGAGAGCTTTGAACAAAAAGGTGATTTTCTATGGGATGAGCAATCAGTTTTTGATTCCATTTTAGACATCACAATAGTCACACTTATTCAATAAAACCATGATGCACTAAAAAGGAGCTATGCATATCAAGGGGCTTATGGTGATGAGCCAATAACCATCAATTTCTTGGTGAAACACACCAGCATGTAGGACCAATATTCAACAAGCTTCCAAGAACAAGAAGAGTATATATATGTTGGAAGCATGTTTGATTCTGATCCACTCAGATGTAAGCCAATCAAGGTGGCAGGCAAGAGGAGTAGGTCACCAATTCTCCTTTCCATTCAGCCACTTATCTGGCACCATAAGTTTCCTAGCCAGGAAGGAGACTTAAGAAATTTTCCCTTTGATCCAGGAGGGAGACAAATATACCTGGTTAGCTATACATAATAGTTTGCTTTCAATTTTCTTTCCCTATTTTCCCTAAGTACAGTTTGTAAAATTAGTGTTTTTAGCCTTATGTGTGTGTTTTCCTTTATGTTTGGGGTAAAAGCTTCATGATTGATTCTTGGGTCTATCGGGGCTATTGCTAACCTTTTTCATGTTGTGTTCTAACTCTGTGCCCAATGGATTTTAAGGAAATTGGTTTTTAAGCATAATGGGCATGCTTCCCCTAGGAGTCACTAATTTTTTGACCATTTTTGGTCCAACAGGCGAAAATCAGTCCCCCTTTTCCCCTAATATTGTGAGCTAGTACAAATTTGATTTTTTTCAAAAGTCTTGAAATTTCTATAGACTCTACAGAAAGTTTCTATGGACTCTACAAAAAGTTTCTAGGAACTCTACAGGAAGTTTATATGGACTCTACAGGAAATTTCTATGGACTCTGCAGGCCTATTTCTATGAAATCTACAAGAAATTTCTACAAACTCTACAGGCAAGAAATGGGTTTGCAACACTTGGGTGCAAAATGGACCATTCTGAGTTTAAGTGCTTGGTTCAAGAAGTCAGTTCACTCAGTCAGTTCAATGGGTTATTTTAAGCAGTCGGTTCAAGCACTCAGTTCAATGGGTTGGTTCACCCAGTTGGTTCAATGCCTTGGTTTGATGACTTGGTCTTTCTAAGAGTTAGCAACTTTAAACCATTGAACCATTAAACCGGTTCAATCAAATGGTTTAATGCATTGGTTCATCACTTTGGTTCAACAAAAAGGTTCAACGGTAAAGTTCAATGGTGAGGTTCAATCAAATGGTTCATCAGCTTGGTTCAAAGGCTTGTTTCATTTAGATGGTTCAAGTCAAAGGGTTCAACTAGAAGGTCAAGAGAGTCTCTCAAAGGACTAGTGCCCTTGTAGAGGGTAGTCAAACATAAAGGAACCATTTAGGTTCCCTTGTGGAGGGTAGTGTTGGACACAAGCACCCTTGCAGAGGGTAGGGAACACTTGTAAAGGGGTTAGGGAGAAAGCTGAAAGGTTAAGTTTTCTTCAAAAAATTTTACAATGCAAAGGATGAGAATTTCTTCAAACAAAATTTCCAAATAAATTCCTTCAGACATTTTGTCTGAAGAAATCCTTTGGAAAAAATTCCATGGAAATAAACAAGACCAAAAAAAAACAAGAAGCGATTTCTTTTAGACTTTTGCCCAAAGGAATTCTTTCAGACAAAAAGTCTCAAGAAATTTGGGAAAACCCATGGGAGAAAAACCTGAAGAAATTCTAAAGGTCAAAGGCAATGATCAAGACAATTATTGCAAACATTTTGTCCATGGGAAAAGTGCTTGAAATAAAAGTTCAACCAGAGAAAAAGCCAAAGAAAATAAAATGACTGAAGAAATTCCAAAGGGTGACGGGCCCAAAGACATCAAAATAAAGCATGGCAAACTAGTTGTTGGAAGTTCAAACACCTAGTGACGGGTGCACATACGTCAATTTTATGGTGGTGAAATAACTATTGATTTTGAAAAGCTTAAGGATAGGCTATGAGTGAGCTCAATGACCCACCAAGAAGATATCCCTGAGGGCTGAACGAGATAGAGAAGGCAAAACTAGGAAGAGACAAAGTAAAAAAATAGAAAAAATAGCCTAGGTCACAAAGGGGAAGGAGTTACTCTAGTGATTGGGACAGTGCCTGCCAAGTAGTCATCAAGGGGTGTGAATAGTGAATGGCACACCTTGTTTTCTCCACTTTGCATTTATAAGTACACAAACTACATGAATATCTAAAGGGAGTAGTCTATTTGTAGAAAACAGATGCAACTCATGCTTTCACATTAATGTTTGAATGCCAAAGAGCAGGAGTCGATACAACATTATCTTCAAGTGGCTTCCTCTTCTCAATGCTCTCAACACACATGAGTCACTTGCAAAAAAGGTGCCAAAGTATTTTCCAAAGGGGCACCTTTACTTCTTCTCTCACTATATATTGAAAACTTCTCATTTTGAGAAAGATATCTCTTAGCCTATAAGGCAAAGCTCTGCCCAAAAATCTCTTGACTTGTAAGGCATAGCTCTGCCATATTTTACCTTGAATCAAGACATAGCAATTTTTTACCTCCATTTGAACTTGCACTCACGCATATGTCTATGTTTTCATTTTTTGTTAAGTCATTTTCTTTTATGCTTTCACAAAATGATTCTAGCATGTCTAGTGCATTGTGAAGTTTCTTCTTATGTAGGTCTGCCAGAAGTGTCTATAGTAGGAATATAGTTGCATGTGAATAGGCTGCCATAAAGTGTCTCGGAACACCTTTGGTAGTTCTTCCTCCCTGTATCTCCACAGACCCCTGACTCACTGATATAGAAGAGTTTCCCATATCAAATGAAGGGTATGTTAGCTTGTCCTTGGTGAAAAGTGTAGGTTCAAGCTAAGTAGATCAAATTTTTTGGTGTATCACCTTTTAATTTAGGTTTAGGTTCTACTTTTTAGTAATCCTTCTCCCTTTTCACCCCCCATTGTTAGTAGTAATCTAGGAACTCAGAGATGCATCAAAGGGATCTAGCCCTTATTTAGAGAGTCTCCCCCCAGCTTTGCCAAGCCCACAGGCAAGAGGGGAGTTTCCATTGTTGATTGTGGAAGGTAGGAGCTCAGCCTTTTATTGAGGGTGTAATCCACTGTCAACAATAAATATATCAAGGACACTAATTATCAAGAATTTATTGATTAAATTTTAGTGTCTCCATATTGTTATAAACTATAAAATATAAATTAGCTAAAATTTCTATCTTATTAGATCACATTAATAGAAAATATGGTAAAAAACTATTCAATGGGAATGAATAGGTAAAATTAAAGAGATTGAGAATGTTACAAGAAGGCTAAGAATTTAGGTTCTTGTGATTATAAGGGGAAAAACTTCCTTTGATTTTCCTAGACATAAGGTGTGAATGTAATGCGTATGAGAAATAAAAATCCTTGAGGCATGATATTAGTCACTACGATTGTGTATCACTGACCCTATGTCAGATACATATGTTACATATTTATAAATAAAATTTAAAAGGCAAATATAACCACCAATGGTTACAAAGATAATAATTACAACTCATTCCATCTTCTTCTTGCATGATGGTTTAACTTATTTTTAGGTGTATGGTGGTTGAACTACTTAGTCAAAAGGTTACTTAGAGATATTATTTGATATGTTGCATAATTAAGAAATTTCACATGGCTTGGATTCATGTAGATAAAATTTGTGTGGGTTGTGTGAGATATCATAAGGGTTATACTAGGTGAAAATGGATTTATACATAAGTGCCACAAGACTTATGTGCACACACAAGGGATGAAACATGAAGGACTCCAAGTTTAGTTATGTACAAGAGGAATAGGTACACAAAGGTAAATTATATACATATGTGTGGAAGTGCATAAATATTTCACCCTTTATTAAAGAGAAATGATCTCTATTGCATAGTTATGTAACTATAAAAACTAAACTTGAAGTGGTTTAAATTTATACCACTTGGCTTGATCATTGTATTACCTAAATTGACCACTCTAAAAAGTTGATATGTCCATGTGAGGTGTGTGTGTCTATGAATTTAATAATAAAATACATATTTTTGGGCCACAAATGTTTGGGATCTAAATAAAAATGATGTTGTGTCATTAATATCTCAAGAAGTTGATGGAAATAAGGCTTAAGGAGTTTCATAATAAATAGTGGGTGCTTACACAAGTATAGAGGCAAATCAAGAATGAATGCATTATCATGGCTCTTTAGATAATGGTGTAAGAGACATAGTGTAGAGTCTTGATATTATAATGTGGAACCTTGAAATGTTCCTTCTAATTTTTCAATAAAACTTTGTCACCAACTCATAATGCATGAGGTGTGTGATGTATGTCATGGCGCTCTTTATACTTCTATTAGGAACAAGAAATAATCTATTGAACCTACTGATGAAAATATTATAGGTGGAAAACAAACTTCTTAGATTTGTTTGTTTCCATTTCCTATGTACATTACTCATTTTACTCTAGTGTGCGGTAGGAGATGTCTAAAGTTACTAAAGGATAGAACCCAATACATGTATAGAATGGACTATGCCATGAAGAGTTATAAAATGATCTATTGTAGACACATTGGATATACAACAAGCTATCATCCCAAGTGTGAGTTTTCACATGGTTTTACATTTTTATAAGATGAAAAATTATTTGGTTAAAAACTTATATCTACCCATTTTTTGTGTGGATGAAATGATGTTGATGCACCCATCAAATCCCACAATGCTTTCCAAAAGTGACTCACAAAGCACAAATCTAAATCAAAGATGATGGATGTTGGGAGTCCAAAGTGAACACATACATGGTTGAATCAAGATTGTGTAGTGTTAGTTTCATCAATCTATTTTTGTAGATACTTAAAATTTGTCATGAATATTTGAAAATGTCATTTTTGTCCCACATTTACCTTAATTGACTTGAACAGTTAAATTATTCTATTTCATCACCTCAATATTTTCTAAGTACTTATATAGACCCATCCATTCTAAATTTTTCATTTTACACCTATATAAATATTTTAAATTTTTTAAAACCTCTCAAACATTTGTAAATACATTCCAGATTCTTGAAATTAGACATCACCCTATGGGTCAGGACCACTAGTTGATCTCATCCTTTACAGGTCAATCATGTTCTTAACCCAAAAATGAATCTTTTTAAAATTTAAACCCTCCATTATAGGTTGGTATATATTTTTAATATAGGTAGAATGAGTTTTCACCCTTTTGGATTACTATAAAGGAACATATAGGCCAATTTTTCTACTCACTTGGCAACTTGGAAATAACACTGTTAATGCACACTCATATATTGCACAAAGACCAAGGATTTCCTATTCTTTAAAAAATAAATTTTAGTCACTCTATGTATCCCATATACATATTATGAGACCATTATATCTAAGTCAAGAAAAATATAATCAAGTATGCAGGGCATCTCTAGATGCATACATGCAATAAAGGAACACTATTACACCAAACACTCTAGGTGGGAGAACTATGTGGGATTGATTCCATATATAGAGTAATATAGATATGTAGGAGACACTAAATAATCATGGGTGTGATTTGGGCCATCTAAACCCATTACACTTCCCCCTTTCTTTATTTTCTAGTTTTTCAGTTATCACAAACCCTAGTGGGGTTTTAACCTTGAAGAGGTCATTTGTAGGTCATATACACAAAAATAAAGGTAAAACTTACACAAAAATATATTTAAAGTAATACAAATTAAGTGTACCATTAATTTCATGTTTTACCTCATGGTTCAAGATCAACTAATAGAGGATAATAACGACAATCGATCCTATCTTCTTCCAGTCGATCTTGACCCAGAATAGTGACATTTATGTTTTAATTTCATGCACATAATCTGGTTTGAGTTGATCATTTTTATCCATATTTTATTTTAAAATAATTAATATGAAAGGAAAAAATTAGCTAAGTATTAATTTATTCTTTTTATTTTCCATAATTACCGTCTTTCATCCATTTGAGTTTTGTCTATTTCAGTATTTTACTTTCAATCTACTAGTTATAAGTCATTTATAATGTTTGTCACCTTTGAAATGCTTTTATCTTAATTATATTAAATAACACAATTAATTAATTTTTTGAGAAAACATATTAGTGAACCCATATATTTTATTTGAGCATCATTTAAAACATTTCTCGTAGGGTTTAGATAAATTCCTAAACATCCAACGCTAAAATAATTTTCTTTCAACCTTTGATTTAATATCTGACACTATAAGAATGTTATTTCAAACTTAGATTCAACATAAAACACTGAAAATAATTTAGTTTGACCTTAGATTTGATATTTGAAACTGAAAGTGCTTTCTTTTGATATTAGATTAAAGCAATTTATTAATCTCCATGCACAAAAAATTCCTTTTTCCTATTGCTTTCTTCTCAATTTGAAAAGAATATATGGCTCTAATGGAAGGGTACACTATTTTTTTACTTATAAATTAATTAAGTTTCATTACATGTTATATTACCTAATAAGGATCATCATTAATAATCATGTAATAAAAATAATCTGATTTAGTAAGGATCAAACAATTAATGAATAAACTGCAAAGTGCATGTATGGCTGGAACAACATGAAGGGGATAGATAATTCATTTTATTGTACATAACACTAATAAACCCTCTCTAACACAGACATAAAGATAACCTAAAGGTATGCTATAATTGATCACTTACAACATACCCATGCTAAGATTTATTTATTAGACTCACTTCAAACAATGCCCATCTATAAAGATATCCTCTATGTGGCATTAAAAGACACCACAATACTAAATGATGGAAAACCTCCTTATATTTATTTTATTATTAATATATTATGATAGGATAAATAAATAAGCTACTTTGATAAATAATAATTACCTCCTAATCATATAAGTGACCAACATATTCCATTATACATTCAAGTACGATCTCATAATAAGTTGGTCAAATGGGTATTACTAGATAATGGATTGGGATTAGATATTTGAAATATATTTTTTCTCAAATTATTAAGTAAAAAATATAATGATTTCATTAATTTTGATATGAATATACAAGGATTTTATAATATCCCAAGGAAAGTATTAGGACAAATTACATTATCTATCATAGTGGGTCTCAGAACAATAACTATAGTTTGCCAAGTTATTCCCAATGATCTTAATTAAAAAATACTAAGGGAAAAACATGGATTCACAAAATGTATGCAGTGCCATATTCTCTTCATGCATGTTAAAAAATTAGATATCAAGGATAAATTTAATCATGCCCATTGGATAAAAACCATTTAAATATTGTGTGATGATGTAACCTAAAGATCACTACATTTATCATATGAAACCACATGCATACCAATTAAAATCATTCAAACCACCAATTTTATCTTACACTCCAAAGGCATCACCAAAAAATTATAGTTAATATGAATTTAGGATTAAATATTTATGAAAATTTAGATATACACGACAAGGATTGGGAAGACATACACAAGGTGTTGTTAACCCCATTCAATAAATTCAACCAAAAAAGATGACAAGGATAGGTTATTATGAGGAGTCAAGAAAATCAAATAAATAATTATTTATGCCAATCACTAGTTATACACATTTCCTCAAAACATAGCCTAATATAATAGAAAAGGCTCATATTATATCTGCATTATAGTTGGTATACCTATAAATGATAGATGGTACAACTTCACCAAAAAATTTGGCACTAGAAAAATTATCTAATGATGAAGATCTATAATATTTAGGTGTATATGAGGATGTTCCTCCCTTATATAATAATAATATGTTTCCTCATACTAATAATGCACATGTATATTTTGGAGAGACTAATGAATCTGATATACATCTCCAACCAAATGGTCCTGATACTATCTTTATAAGACCTTATGTTAAGGACATATTTACTTTACTTAAAGAAATAGTGGAATTTAACTTGGGAAAAAATAAAGACCCATGTCTAGTACTCTTAGAAGCCTTGTTACAAAATAAATAAGATAAAAATCTTTGATACATTTTAAAATATTATCTATTCTAATATGTGATGCTGTTACCTTCAACCTCAGAGGATGGAGTTTGCTTATTAATTTTGGATTTCATGGTGGAAAACATGGAAGAACAATGGGATATCTTAATTTTAGCTAAATTCCATGGATTTTATCTAGGAGTTGATTAATTTAGGATTTGGGAAAACAAGATCTAGAGGCCTGGACAACCTATGGAAATTGAGCCCTTGGCCATGGATCACTTTCGTATTTCATTTTCCTATAAGGATGACTTGGACAAAACACTCAGGTATGGGCTAAGTTTTATGGGAATTTTTTTCATATACCTTTATAAATATATTACAATACTTTCTAAAAATTTGGACTACTAATAAGATTTTCTTGTGTGGATTTCTATCCCAAAACTCTCACTATACTTCTAGCACAACAACGTTATCCTTAGTTTGGATTGGACTCTCAAGATTCTATTGATGATTGACCTAGTCACTCAATGTAGGATAAGACTATTAGAGGCTAGGGTTAAGGTTATAGTTTCTCTTTCTAAACCCCTATTGAAGTAAATCCTTCTTATAAATAAGAGTAGGGTATAGAGACACAACTTTAAAATTAATGGGTTCTTAAGCCTGTGCAATGGGTATTATTATCTTCACATCATGGGTACCCCTTTCCCTTTGCCTATGGATTCCATAGGTAGTGAAAAGGATCTTATGCATCAAGTGGAAATTTATGACATAGAATTTAAGTCTTATTGTAATAAAGAGGGAAAAAATCCTTATGAAAACCCATTGGCTAAGATTGATTTGGAACTTTTTAAATAACTACCTAGTGACCCAAAAGGGACTAGAGTTGATTTTCCCTAGTTATGACTTTGTAAATTCTTACCATTATAGATACTAACCCAAATTAGAGGATAATATCCACCCCTAAAATATTTTTGAGACATAATGAGGTGTCTATTGGGTCACCTCATCCCTCATTATTGGGAGAAACTTCTCACCTTGGAAAATAAAATGTTCTAGAATCCAACCAGTCTCCTTAGGTGGAGGTGGACCCATTTATCACTATGAAAGAATTAATTTAAGACAAAATATCTTACCAAAGGATCCCTAATAGGTTTTAAAATCCTAAAATAATGAGATCTAACAAAAAAGGTGAATGGGGCCACTACTCTCAAGACTCTAGATCTTAGTTTAATCATAAAAATCTTAATCTTGGAAAATGAGAGATCAATTGTGGAAATATAAATAAGATAAGGGGAAGACCTTAATCTTGAAGGAAACTAGAATTAAAAAGTAAAGAGGGAATTTCTAAGGGTAAAGAAAGTACCCTCTCAAGGGGAATCTTGACTAGTTGTTAATGGCCTCGTAGAAGACTCTTGAGTTGGTGGTTTTAGTATTGGTTCTTCAAATCTCTATGTCATTGTTTCTCCATCTATTGGTTTTGTGATGATATTTATGATCCAAAATTAGACCCTTCTCATCCCTTTCATATTATTTCTATAAATTTAAATTTATTTATGGTGTGTTATTTATTTTTATTACCATTCATTCCAATACTCTATTTTGCCTTTTCCTTGGGCTGGGTATACGAAGGATTTTCTTAGTTGGTAGCTTAGATTTGATTCATTATATTCTTAGATTGATTGATCCCAATCATCATTTGATTCCCTCATGGTAGCTCCCATTATTCATCACTCCCCTATGTCATTTAATGATGACACTTTAATTTTTATGGTGTACCACTACCCCCTCATCTCAATTACTTCCCCCCTAGAGTCATCATTTCCAAGGCATTTTATTTCATCATTGCACCCTTTTATGAAAACTTATTAATTTTACCTTTTTTAAGGTCATCAAGTTTTATTTGGATTTAATTTTCTCCTTATAAAATTACCATAATTATTATAATTGGCTCTTTTGAGTTCATGGCTTCAAAACAAGAATATATGGTAGACAAGGGAAAGGAGATAGAGTTTGAGCATGATTTTTTTGAGGATGAGGTGCCCAAATAAGGAACTGGTAGAGTTGAGTGCATGTTCTATTTGGCTATTAAGAAAAACAACCCTATAGTTTGGGAAATTATAGAAAAAGGTAATTTTACACAATTTATAATTAGAGTTGTTGGTCATGATCCCAACCTAACTAAATATTTTGTTGAGGCTTGGAAATAAAGGATTATTGTTATGAGGGGTGTGAGGATTAAGGTATCTAAATAATCCATTTTAAAATTAACTAGGTGGATAATTCATGACCTAAATTACTACAAAGACAAAAACATGAAGGATGAATGGGTCCCAAAATTCTTCAACTCTATATTAAAAGCAAAAGAAGTCACCAAGAGTTTTTAAAGGATGGATCTCTTGGAGGTCTAGCCAGAAGTCTATAAGTAGATGATGATGTATGTCACCCTAAAATCCAAATTCATCTTGGTAAGGTATCACCATTTCATGCTATTGAATCAATTTAATAGTATTTACATGGTCAATATTCATTTCTACCTACTTCACTCTCTAGAGGATTCTGTGAGCGATTTCAAGGGAAATAATAAATTTTTAGTTACACACCAAGCCCTCATTTTAATTTTATTCAAGTTTGCACCCCAAGTGAGCTACTAGTACTAAATTGTCTCTAGTTTCACATGTGGTAGAAATAAAATAAATAAAAAGAGCTAAAGGGGCATGTGTGGATGTTTTCAAGGAGGGGAAAAAGGCTAAGGTGGGTAGGCCTAGGAAAAACATCATCCTAGAACTTGAGGCATTGATGAAATTGAATGTTGAATTAACTATCTCCCCTAAGAAGTTGTATCCCTTGGTCATCCTCTCAGACTCAGCTTCCCATAGAGCCTCTAATCCTATAGATCATGTTCTTAAGGGATCTCTTGAGGATGCTAGCCTAGATAAGTCCCAACAGGAAGCCAACTTTCCCAACACTAGAATCTGATCAATTGAATTAAGCCCAAAAAGCAAAATTATGGATATAAGAATGATTCAAAAGGAGACTAAAGAAATTCATTTGGTCTTGTTTCAAAAATTTAGTGCTGAGGGTAAGCTAGGCAAAATCTTAAACTCTAGTATCCTCAAGAGTTGGAGGAAGTATTCTACTACTAAGCTACATACTTCAACTCTTTCAAAAGAAGGTTTTGACAGTTTGACGTATCATATTAGAACCCATGCAAGAGTTGCTTCCCTTTTTCTATTGAAGGCACAAAATTAGTCTTTAAAGAATGCCTTGAGTCCAAGACCCATGGAAAATCCATTAAAGGTTCTCGGTAGGTCTTAGAATGTCCTCTTAACCTAAATTTTTGATATTTTGATTATTAGTCTTATTTTATTCCATATTTTCTATTTTTTGTTCTACTCATTGTTTAAGTTACAGTATTTTTTAATTAGGCTAGTTAGCCCATGGGTTTTCTAATGTTTGATCTCATCTAGACATGAGCATCTAGATGTGCCCAGGCTGGTTCCTACACTAGCTAGAAGTTAGCTTATCTTAATCTAAACATTTTAAAATATTATCTATAAAGTATTCAATTTGAATTATTTAGAGACACCAGCCATCAATCCTATAATAGAGATGCATAATATAGTTTTATATCTAAATTCTCATGTCAAACAAAAAATTAGAAGTATGCATCCCAAAATGGCATTGTCGATTAAGAAAGAAAATGAAAGGTTAGTAGATTTAGGATTTATTTGATCTATTAAATAACCTAAATGGGTATCTTACATAGTACTAATTGCCAAACCTTATGGAAAAATTTGATGTTGTGTAAATTATCATGATTTAAATAAAGCTTCTCCAAATAATGACTTCTCTTTACCAAATGTTATCATGATTGTGGATTCTATAACTAGATATGAGATGCAATCATTCATAGATGGACTTTACATATATAATCAAATAAAAATTAATCCCAAATATCAATAACGACATCATTTTTTATAACATGGGCACCAATTTACTATAAAATTATGCTTTTTAGATTAAATAATGATGGAACTACTTATCAACATGATATGACATATTTTCCATGACTACATACACAAGATAGTGGAAGACTGTGGATACTTTATTAGCTAATATAAACAATTACAAAATCATGCCATAGATTTATGATAATTTTTTGAGTGCCTACACAAATATAATGCACACTTAAATATTTATCTTTGGAGTCACTTATAGAAAATTATTAGGATACATTATTGTGATAAATGTTTATATAGTTTGTTGAAGTGCTACATGCCATTATTGTATTACATTACAACCAAGCAAAGGTCTAAATCAAATCCCCAAATCCACATGGTAAAATATCATATCTTCATGATATATAACTTAGTCATAGTTATGCTTATTCATAATTATCTTGGACACTATGTGTCATTACTAAATTGCATTATGGATTTCTAAGGGTATAATTGGGCTTTCTCAGTCTATTTATCCTAATTTTTTAGTTTTACTATGTTTGCATTTGGCTTATGTAAATCTTCATTATGAGGGTCTACACTAAGCACCTCATGGCATGTTCTTGAATTTTCACACTCTCAGAGGTGAAAAGAGAATACCTTATGGTGCTAAAGGACAATGAGGTTGTGAGGAAACCATAACATGTCACACATCATGGTTTCATAGTCTTGTGACTTCATATTTACTCATGAGGCTAAGTAATAAACTAATTAGCATTGGGATGTGAGTCACTCACATCTCAACATGTGTCACAATATTGTGGCTTTACGAGTCACAAAATAAATATTCACCAAGGTGAGGGTTGACAGAATTATGAGCCAACCATAAGGAGATAGACATCCATCCTAAAAGGCTCAAGTGGTGAAAAAGTTAAACTTGGTAGATGAAAGTGAGACTTAAGTTGAAAATTTAAGATAAAGTTCAATTCAAATGTCTAAGGTGTTAAATCAAGAAAGGCTCACTAAATATAAATAAAAAGGGGCTTCAATGCAAAAATAACTAAATCTTAAGTAAAAATGATGTCACTTTTTTTACCCAAGTAAAATGCATTCTAACATAGGTGACCCACTTAGGCTTTCATAAGTTGACATATGAAATTCATAATGATATAACCAAAGGATCTATCTCTTAACACAATTTTCATGAGGCAATAAAAACACTATCTTAATGTTTTTAAGCCAACATACACATATACAATGTCTAAAACACACACTCTCAATTCCATAAGGATTTCTCTTTGAGGGAATCATTATATTTCCCAACCATATATCAAATTTAAGGAAAGGTGATGCATAATGAATCCTACTTATCATAAAATCCTATTAGTTTGGATCAAGATAGAGTTTCTCAAAATATCATAAAATAAACATAGGTCAAGTCAATGTAATTTATCTAAAGTAGACATAAACAATAAAATCAATAAGATATAATGCAGGACTTAGGTACTACTGCTTCTGCTATCAATGTGGAGAACACTAAGAAATTGAATGACCTCATCAAATCAATGTTTATGTAAGGAGAGATATGGCCGCTTTAGCTCTTGTTTTTTTTAGATTCTCTGTCTCTCATTTTTTCCCGTTCTAGTTTTATTTTAGTTTTGTTGTGTCTGTTGGTTCACTGAATGTGTCATTCCTATTGTAAGGCATCATTTATTCTAATTGTCTTCATGGTTTCTACGCTTCTATAAGGGTTCGGCCCCTGGTTTTCCACCTTATATAATCAAAAACATCAATAAGATATATGTAACTTTCCATTTATAATAAGAATTCATATCATAATCCAAATGATTTATAAGTTAAGGCATATAACTATTTTAACTATTTAAGACTTAGTGAATGTAAATCCTATGTTACTAAGGGTTTGAGTATAGTAAATTAGGGTAGAAATATGAAATAAATACAACCACTAATTTATAATAAAATTAACTTATTTAAATCTTTATAAAAATAGCAAAAAATAATGTCAACAAGTACTTAGTTGGAAAATGATTGAAACATGAGATCTGAAGTCTATAAACTAAGATAGAGGCTGATCTAAGTGTCACTGATAGGATCCAAGTGTTAAAACCCTTTTTGGACAGTAATTCCCTAATTGGATAGTAATCCTATGTGGTGTTAATGTCCCTATTTTGATGTTAGTGTCTTCTATGTAAAACTATTCTGAGCTTCTAAGTGTACCTATGTCTGGGTTTGCCAAGCCTATTCTTATGTGCACAAGTTTTAGATCTATATAAATGATCTATTATTACCAATTTTATGTGCAAACCCTAAAAATCCATGTTACTAGGGCATATGGTTGACACAAGTAGTAAATTTTGTTGTTAGTGGGGTAGGACGGACATTTTCAACACCCCACTGTGAAGAGAGATTCCTACATACCAATATTCTAAAGAGGGATCAAGCTTTATGTAATTTTCCCCACCTAAGTGCTAGTTCAAGTACAATTTAAACTAATATGAATGCTATATTTAGTTTTTTGAATGTGATTGAGACTATAAACCTGAGTAATATAAGCTTAGGAATGATGTAGATGGTTATATGCATAGGTAGGGAAGAATAGGGATTGAT
The DNA here is from genome assembly GCA_037957365.1 of Torreya grandis. Lineage (NCBI taxonomy): Eukaryota > Viridiplantae > Streptophyta > Pinopsida > Cupressales > Taxaceae > Torreya > Torreya grandis. The sequence continues at coordinate 3,195,441 of JARHVA010000730.1, read as the reverse complement.
AACCTTGATTGTACATAACTTGTTCTAAGTTTGTTTATGTAATTTGAATTTGATTTCCATCTAGTGGTTATAGGGATACAAGTCATGTATATATACTATTATACTGCTTATATAGGTCTTAAAATAGGTCAAGGCTAACCTTAGGTTGTTTCTCATTTAAAAAAATATCTATTGGTAACAAAGGAGGGAAAATGACAATAGTGCCAAAACTAAGACACTAACACCATGGGGTGTTACTTCCCTATTATGAAACTAGTGTCCAGGTGGTATACCATGAGGAACTAGTAGCTAGGTTGTCAAAGTAAGGGTCTAGAATTGATTTAAGGATGTTTGGGGATGCTTGTGGCCCTCACAAAGGTTGGATAAGTGTCTCAATAGGCCCTAAGATAGGTCTAGAGCTAAGCTAGGGATGTGTGGTCTTAAGTAACACATTACATTTGCCCCCCCTTTATTATAGAAATGCAATAAAGTGAAATGACTAGGATAAAGGATAAAGAAGTGTACCTAGACTTACCTAAGAGGAAAAGTCCATGAACCTAGATTTTATTATGTGAAGCATGCTCCATTACATGTCCAATAAATGAAATGTGCATAGATCAGTCCTTACTTAAGATATATCAAAAAAAAAGACAAAATTGAGTAAAGAGATAAGAGAGAGGACATGAGAAAATACACCTCATTAGGTACATAAACCAATGCATAAACTTGGTGACAACCTATATGTGCATGTATATAGTGATCAAATTATGAATAACTTAGGCTAAGTTGATGGCTTGCTCAATCCTCATGTGTGGGTGGATCAATAAATCAATCTATTTTTGACTGCATCATTACCCACCCCTAATTAGTGGATAATGACCTATAAATAACTTATATTAGACTGATGGTGTGTCCAACCCTCTTCTATAGGTGGTTCAAAAAATCAAGTAGAATATGAATCCATAATTACCTACCCATGTGTTGTAGATGCATCTAAACTAAAATTTCATGATGTAACTAGAGATGTGTAACTATGTATGTTGGCTCTGTAACCACTAGGGAATAATAGGTGACTTTAGGCCACTCAGGAATGCTAACCATTGTATATGGAGTAAGGCCTAAATCTAGTGTGTAACCTAGAATATGGTGTCTAATGTGTAAATGTAGAGAATGACATAGATTTTGTCATTCCATCTAATGAATTAGTGTATAAGTGAGCATATAAAAATAATCTAGCATGCACATGCCCTCAAATATGATATATGAGTATATGGATTCTAGACTGAGTTGAAGTAATTTTTATTTGAACATCTAAACATAAATGAGAATGATAATGATGCACATGATGGCCCCAATATGATTAAATTAGTAGCTAAATTAAAGTAAAACTAGTAATCTATAACTAAACATATGCAAACATGGATTGTACCTACTATACTTTTCTAGTTAAATCTATAATTTTTTAAAACTAAGGCTACTAAACAATAACACCATATCTTGGACAATAATGCCATGTGGTGCTAGTGTACCAATTTAGGCACTAATGTACAAATGTTTTGATTTTTATACAACTATAACTAATCGTTGTGTCACTCTTTCCCACTGTGTTTTCCTAAAACTAATTTTTATATTTTGTGCTTGTGTGCTGAAAATTTTACTCTAATTATATTCAGATAGCCTGATCTCTACGACAAACCCCTGTGAATGACCCATTTTTTGAGGTGAATTTTTTTACTTGTGTAAGAACTATCCTTAAAATAAAAATCTCTAAAAAATGTGTGTTAGATAGAGCATATATGATATCTACATAATAAACCAATATAATATGCATACATAATGTCAAAATGTAAGATAATATGAGCATAAATTTATAATGTGTGATGTACGTTAGGTCTAACATTCATAAGGTTCTCAATATAGATATAAAAATGTATATGAATAACAAATTTGAGTAATAACTCAGTAGCTACCTAGGGGTATGGGACATGATGTCCATCATGACACACAAGTAGGAAGGGGAGATGCATGAGTTATCTCATGGAATCTAAAGTTAGAGTGTGTAATAAATAGGAAACAAGTGTCATGGCCATGAAACATAAAATAAAACATACATACAACACATATGAGGCACACAAAATAGGCCAAGGGCCCACAATACAAGGGACACAATCACATGTCACTAAATTTGAGAAAGCAAGACATACAAGGACATGTTTAAATATCCAAAGATGTAAAAAATAAGCAATTTGGCTTAGAGCCACATGAAAGGAAATGTTCAAATGTCTATATACACAATTAGGAAGGCACACACAAGGACATGGGCACATGTCCCAATCATACATATAATGAAAATAAGTGGCATAAAACCATAGAGTAATGGTATATTCTAATGCCCTCAAATAGAAGAAGCATAGAGACACAATCAAGTCTAAACTAGAAAATCTAGAAATGAAAGTATGCATGAATATGTAGTATAAATATCTTTAAGAGATAATATGTACATATCCTAAGTCTAAATTAGTAGTAGTCAACAAAAAAATTGATTAGGTATAAGATGATCAATATCAGGATATAATAATGCTAAATTTGTGATGTAGAGTTTAGAAATATATAACTTGGCAATTAAAACTGTGTATAAGATGCCCCTAAATGGGTGAATGTATGAATTAAATAAACTCTATATTTATGTATATACCCCCAATGGGTAAATAGTATCAAATATTAATCTCTATAGTGGACCTGAGTCTTGTAATAATTTGTAAGCACTTAACAATAACATGTGAAATATGTATATATGATAAAAAATGACTATACTAAGATATCTAACATATGTATTGTCTAACAAATATAAGAGATGTAATCATGGTAATGTATACAATCTACAATTTATATTTTTGAGTAAATATTTGCATATCTTTTATGTTTTAACATATTATATCATTTTTTTATTTTATAAATATAAGCTATGTACAAGTAACATGAAAATGAAACTATATACAAGGAGTGAGAATTTAGGAAACTATGTCCAAAAGAGGGAGGAACATATTAACTGATGAGTCTCATGGGAGAATCACTATCAATCTGACCTATATGAAATAAAGGAACAATGATCATGTGTGTTTTATGAAAAGGTAATTGAGGTCCTAAAACCTACTATACTGAGTGATCTATAGCTAGTACTACCTATGAAGTGGTGATAGGAATCCATGAAACTAATTGGGGTGTCCAGTGAACTATATGGGTCTTAGGGACCCATTTGGGAGAAGATGTTATAGATATCATATGTTCCCTATGTTGATAAATTATAGAACTCAAAAATATTGATCTCAAAATAAAAAGAGTAGAGGAAGGCCCTCTAAAATTTGTAACATATTTCTAACATAGGGGTCTCTCTAATAATGGTCTCTATGGGAGAGTATGTGTATGTGGTAACATGTAGTAGACCTCACATGAACTAGTGGTTCCACTAAAATTTATGATGTATTTATAATAACTATTCTCTAAACTGTAACTGGTAGCTATGGAATGATATCCTATGAATAGGTAAAGGATATTCATATGAAAGACCCATAGCTATGATCACCTGATTAACATGTATATATTTGAGGCATCTATGTACAATGGATGTGTTGGACACATTTGTCCCATATATAGGTCTCTCATGAAAATGGTTTGAGTAGGTGGACCAAGTTATAGATGGAATGAGTGGTCCAGAGAAATCAAGTAGCATACAAATCTTTTGAGACACTTTAAGCTTGCTTAAAGTGTATTTTATCAATTTTTGAGGGACAAGTCTATAGAGCAAGGTAAAGGGTATGAGTAGGTTCTCAGGATGATCAAAGCATTTCTAAGTCATGGAAAAATTCTACATAAGATTTAGGTTTTCATAGTTCATTCAATCCTTTAAAAATAACAATAGTTTAAGCACAAGTCCTGGAGAGCATGTAGACCAAAAAGTTAAGTGCAAAACCTTTATTTTATCTAAATACTTATTGATGTCGGTTTTATGCACACAATAACATAATGAGGTAGCATATAAAATTTTAGGATATCAATGGAGGTAATCTCCACTCCAAGGCATGAGTTGTAGGTATTTGGTTTGAACAACCTATTGATAGAATAACTGGTAGGGTGTGCAGGTTGTTGACAAGGTTTTTTGGATGGAGATGTGGTTCCAAATAAGGGTAGTGAATATCTATGCAAGTTAGATGGAAATTTGGTTTCTAATCAAAAGTGGGTATATCTCAAAATAAAATAAAAAGGAGGGAATGGTAAGGTAGAAAAAGAGGCTCTATGGTTTTCAAGAATCACTTCCCTAGTTGGTTTCTTAAATGACAAGTAATATTAAAACCTATCCTTGTTGGTAGTAGTAATCATACACACACAATAAAACATGACTAAGAAGTATGAGGAGATAAAGATGAAAGAAATTCATAGACCTTAGACAAAGGTTGATCCTTTTAGGGCAGCCATTTCACGCCCTTAATCAGGGGATTATGGCTTAGGCTAGTGAAGTATGTAAGGTAGCTTTTGTACCACATAGAAAACTACATCTAATAAAGCACTCATGTAAAATCAAAATTATGAATCAAACAACTTGAATATCTAAAATAATATATTTTACCAATCTTTTAACAACTATTTCACACCTATAGATCAATACATCAATTAAAATAATCAAGAATCCATTCATAGATATTACATAATAAATATTATTAAAACACACATCCAAAGAAAGTAACAACTAATTACATAAAAATTAGAAAGAAAATACACAAACACATTCACTGACGATTAAAATTGATGCTACTCTTGTATTTAAAATTCTTTGAAAAAAATCCATGTTAGATTAAATTTTTTTATATAGACTTGGGGAAGGGGGTGCCTCATCCTCCAAGTTCATATAAGGTCATTACATGTGATAGTTAGAACTTGGGTTCTATCTATGGCTGAAAATTGTATAAGGGTCCAATTATAGTTATCAATTTAAAATAGCCTTTACAAAAGATACGCAACATGTGCATGTGTATGAAGATGAAGGTAATTTTTTACAATTATAGCTTGAACTACATGTAAAAATTCAAAATAAATATAACATTTACAAAATTATACGTGCACAACTTCTTAGACTTTTAAGGTTGTGTGGTTTGAATGGCTGAGGTGGTGGAAACTAGAATTGTAAGTTGTTTGTCAAAGACAACTATCATTATATTAATGATTTAGAACCAGTGAAACTATGACAAACCAAAAATAACTATGCATTACATGTTTCCTGTGCCTCTCACCGAGTCTAAATATTTGAAAAGTCCACCTAGGACTTTTACCATTGATTTTATGCGTGATGGAACAATAAGGCTGCTACATGTGATAGTCAAAACTTGAGTTTTACCTATGGTTGAAAATTGTATAAGGGTCCAATTATAGTTATCGATTTAAAATAGCCTTTACAAAAGATATGCAATATGTGCATGTGTATGAAGATGAAGGTAATTTTTTACAATTATAGCTTGAACTACATGTAAAAATTCAAAATAAATATAACATTTACAAAATTATACATGCACAACTTCTTAGACTTTTAAGGTTGTGTGGTTTGAATGGCTGAGGTGGTGGAAACTAGAATTGCAAGTTGTTTGTCAAAGACAACTATCATTGTATTAATGATTTAGAACCAGTGAAACTATGACAAACCAAAAATAAATATGCATTACATGTTTCATGTGCCTCTCACTGAGTCTAAATCTTTGAAAAGTCCACCTAGGAATTTTACCATTGATTTTATGCATGATGGAACATGAACATGCTACTTGGCAGCTCCACAGGGCCTCTATACTCTTTATAGTCCTAGCTTAAATTTTTTTATGCCACTTGACATATCTTCACTTATTTTGGCACCTTTGAATTATCTCTATCTATCTTGCACCATCAAATCAACTATATAGATCAATGCTTGCCATTGATTTGATGAGTCCATTAACCCTTGATTTAAAAATGGCTAATTTACAAGCTTAAATTTTATATCTATGTGATCATTAATGACATCCTCATGAACATCAATGATGATAATGAAACCATCACATTTTAATTCCCTATCATTTTCTTACTGATCTTAAACTTGATGTTCACCTGATTATCAAAGATTTCTTCATGACCATTAGAATTTAAACCTGAAACTTTTATCTCTAATATTAATTTTTATGTTCACATGAACATCAAAGACATCCATATGATCATCAAATTGATTTAAGTTCTTGGGAGCTAAACACTTATTGTTTCCTTAGGACTCCTTACTCCTAAAAAAATATAAATGAAGATGACTTTATCATATAACTTAGATTAAGGTCTTTATGAAAAAATAACTTAGGACATAATTTTAAAATAAGGTATATTTATGTTAATAAACATGGAAAAAACCTTAGGATTAAATTCTAATCTAAAAAGTGCTCATATGTGTGCCACTTGCCAACTACTCAAGGCTCACTAAGATATTTATAAAATTTTCCCCACTTCTTCTTGTGGGTCATTCGATTAGTGTACTAGGATCCCATGATGGTGACATTTGTCACCCTCATAGAGATTAATAGGTTTATTTGATGTTTCAACTCAATCTCACATCATTGGATCAAATGGGCCTGAGCAAATACATGTCATAAGATCTTGGGTTGGATTTTTTGACTTGCACTTTGATTATATAGGTATGCCACTTGGTAGTAGGGTATTGTTTTAGGGATTTTGTGTGGGGGAATTATTTCAAGGACCTTAATTTCATTGGATAGAATGTCTGAAACACAAAGTCCAAAGGAATTACATTTTTTTGGGATAAAATATCTGAGACACAAAGCCCAAAATTTATTCAATCAGGGGAACTCTTTAAGACAAAATGTCTACAATAATTATCCCAAAGACCCAATTATATCAAATAAAATGTTTGAGGTAATTATCTTGAAGGGTCATTTAGAGGGTAAAGTGATCAGGACAAAAGTCCTGAAGGGTAGGCATGAAGGGAAAAATGCTTAGGATAGAAGTCCTGAAGGGTCATATTCAAAAATTCCAAAGGGCAAGGGTCTAGGAAAAAAGTCCTGAAGGGTAAGTCTCAAAGGGAAAAGGCCCAAGACAAATGTCTTGAAGGGTCATTTTTGGAGGGAAAAGGCTTGGGACAAAAGTCCAGAAGGGTAGGTACAAAGGTAAAAAGGCCTAGAACAAAATTCCTAAAAAATATATTCAAAAAGTCTAAAGGGCATGTTCAAAAATTCTAAAGGGCATGTTCAAAAATTCCAAAGGGAAAAATGTCTTAGAAAAAATATCCAAAGGAATGCTTATCAACAAAAATGTCCAAAAGAATTCAATTAGCTTAGGGGAATGTTGTAGAGAAATTGTATTAGATAAAATATATGACATAATAAACTTGAAGACAAATTATTGCAAAATGAATCTTCCAAAGACAAAAGCTTGGAAAAGATAATCTGAAAACATAAAACATAATAGATACAAATTTCATAAGTCTGAAAAAGATAAGCCCAATAGAATAAGCTCAATACAAATATAAATATAGTATATGAAAAAACATCACCAATGCCATCTTGCCAAAGTATGCAAGGACAATAGTTAGTCTTTTCCTAAATTTTACATAAAAATATAGAAGAGGGGATCAAAGTCAAGACCATAGTCTGAAAAAGGTGGGTCCCCATTTCTTATGGAAAAAAGGGGGATGTTGGGTACAACAAATGGTGACTTACAGGGGGAATACTTCTGAGTATTTAAGAACTCAGAACTCTAGTTTGAAATCTTTAAAATAATCATGAAGTGTACCACAAAAGAATACTTAAATTATAAACATGAAAGAGACTCCTAAGTTAATTCACACAATATACTTGCCTTCTAATTTCTTGGATCTATGTGTGTCAAACATGTAGTTTATTTAACCCTTATTGTGATGAGTTTTTTTAAAGGATTTAATGAGGTTATAGGTTTCATTCTAGTATCTCTTAAAGATCAAAAACAAGGAAAGCTTAGGCATTGCTCTACTACCAGCGAGGCATCCATAGCCCTAACATAGATACTTTGGGCTCCTTCTCTTCTCATTCCATTATTTTCTTTTAATCATGATGTGTGGTATATTGACATTATTTCATCATGCAAGCCTTTTGATTTTCTTTTTCTCTTTTGAACTAATTAGTTATTTTCTTATTTTGTTTTTATTTTGTTCTTATTTTATTCTTAAATGGAAAAGAGAAGAGCTAGAACCCCAATGAGCTTGTATAATTATAAAACAAATCTTTACTAGAACATCCATGCTAGCTACACCTATACCTAGAATTGTCATTTCTAATAGATATTTAATGTGATAAGTGTATTTGATCTAATAAAATAAGAAAACTTTATAAATTTGTATGAAGTACTCTGAGAGAAAATTATACATGCCTGGTAAAAGTATTCAATTGTGACACCATCTAGAATGATACATGATTACCTACCTTCATCCTAAAAACTCAAAAACATAGAAATGCACCTAATCTATAAACTAGTCCCAAATTGATTATTCTATTTTTACTTTTTCCCCTTTATACAGGTCCTAAGCGTAGTTGGTTTAGATTTTTAACTTAGTTATAGTTAGAGAAAACACAATTTTTATTGTCAAAGAAAGCAAAGAACAACTAATCTAAGAAAGTAAAAAACTTCACTAAGAAAACACTAAAATCTAATCTAAGAAAGTATGAAATCTAATCTATGAAAGAAAAATACTAAAAGCAGGAAAGATTAATCTAGAATATAAAAAACTAATCTAAGAAAGCAAAATATTGAAAGTAGGAAAGATTAATATAGAAAGCAGGAAACTAATCTATAAAAAGCAAGAAATCTATTGTATGAAAATAGGAAATCTAATATAATCCTACAACTACATTCATCTATCCCATCAGTTAGTAACATCAACAGATGGGACAACCCTGAAGTAATGCTTCAAGAACTATCCATTAATTGGATACATGTTACTTTAGATGAAATGTGTTATTGACCATGATTTACAAATATATGGTATGGTCCAATCTATAGTGGGGAAAACTTGTCATGCTATCCTTTCTTTTCATGGGATTTATCCCAAAGTAGAATTAGATCTAAAATACTGAATGCTTTGACTTCTAATCTCTTATCAAACCACCTTTTGACCATGTCCTTGTGTTTGTTGAATTCCTGTAAGGCCTAATTCCTTGAATCTTTCATTTATATTATGTCTAACAGTCTTGATTCTGCTTTATCACTCAATTTCATGTAGTCCTACATAAACTAATAAGTGGGTAGCTTTAATATGATAGGGAATATAGGTTTGAATCCATACACTAATAGATAAAGTGAAGCTTTAAGGGCTTGCTTATGTCTATTCTGGTCTACCCAAAGAGAATACTTTAACAAGTGCTAGTTTTTGGGCTTATCCCCTGGTAATTTCTTAATTGTATTAATTAGATTCTTGTTTGTTGATTTTGCTAGTCCATTTCCTTAAGGGTAATGATTAGAAGATAACTTGATAGTAATATGGTTGTCATTTACCCACTCAATAAATTCTACTCATATAAAAGCTAGTCTATTGTCATAAACTAGAGAAATAGGCATGCCAAATCTAGTTGTTATGTGTTCCTCGGAAAAGTGAATCACATCTTATGCTCTGTATTTCTTTATGGCTATAGCTTTAGTCCATTTTATATAATAGTTTATAGTATTAAGCATAAAATTATGGCTTACTAAGGAGTTTGGGTTGATGATGCCAATGAAGTCTAAACCCCATTGGCAAAATGGCCTTCTTTCAATAACTGGTTGTAAAGGCATTACTATGTGTACCTCCCTCTTAGCTAAAGATTGACATTCATGGCATATTCTCACATGAGTTTGAGCATCTTTGAAAAATGTTGGCCAGTAGTAGCCCATTCTAAAGATATTATGGGTTATGGTATTCCTAGAAGGATGACCACTACCTATTTTATGATGCAAGTTATCTAATATTTTTTTAGCTTTGTCTATAAATACACACTTGAGATAAATACCTTCATAATTTATTTTGTAGAGGACTCACTTCTTAATCATTTAGTGAGAAAATTTGAGTCTTAAATCTCTTTTTCTCTCTCTATTGAGCTCCAGGGAGTAAGTTCATGTAAGTAAATATTGCATTATATTAGTATACCACTCTCCTTTAGATACTTGAGCTTCAGATACATATTCAATTGTGATGCATGGATTTGGTTCAATCATGAGCTAAATAATGCCTTGACCTCAAATGCTATTTATTAGCTTGATATATGTGTCAAATTCTTGTAGTTTAGCCATGTATTTGCATTGACATTCTCCTAGCTCATTTTGTGATAGGGTGAGATTGACCACAAGATCAGGTACAATGGTGATGGTTTTATTCCTCAAGATATCATGCCAAAACTTCTTCACAACTTTGACAAGGACAAAAATTTGTTTGTCAATTATGGAGTACCTAAGTTTTGTATCTTTCAAATTTTTACTCATAAACATAATCAGATGCTCAATCTCCTCCTTATTCTACATGATAACAACCACAGTCGTGTGTTCTGAAGGAAATGATTACAAGTAGAAATATTTATTAAAATCTAGACTGATCAATACTATAGCCTATGATATTATGTCTTTAATGTCCTAGAAAGACTTTTAAGATTCATCCATCCATTTTATTCTTGCATCTTGCTTGATCATAGTGTTTAGAGGTCTAAAAATCTCTACAAATCTTGAGATGAACTTCCTTATGAAGTTAATCTTTCCAAAGAATGATTTTAGCTCCTTCTTGTTGTTTGTTGTCTAATTTTTTTAAATCACCTAAATTATATCTAGATCAATGGTGATCCCATACTCGGTGATGATGTGCCCCAAAATGTTTCCTTCAGTTACTCCAAATATGCTCTTCTTTAGTTTAGTGAAATACCAAACCTTATACATCTCTTGATTATAAAATGTATGAGACTTATGTGATCCTTCTTATCCATGTATATGATTATGCATTTTCCTATCAGTCCTTTGAATACATGATCCATGGTGCATTGAAAGGTAGCTTCTACATTTATTAAGCTAAAAAACATCCTCTTATATGCATAAGTTCCCCACTTCATAGTGAACAATGTCTTCATTATATCCTCAGATTGTACTAGTACTTGATTGTAGCTTGAAAATCCATCCAAGAAGGACATCATTTTAGAACCACTTACTATCTATATAACCTCATCGAGAGAAGGTAGAGGATAATTTTCCTTTTTATAAGCCTTATTCAAATTCCTAAAATTGACAAATAATTTGATCTCACCATTATTCTTTCTTATTGGGACCAAATTGCCCACCCAAGTATAATGCCTTATTAGAAAGATGATTTTTGCACTTAACATCTTCTTCACTTATTTTTTAATGAGAGGCTCTAGAATATGATTGATCAATATTTGCCTCTGTCTGAATGGATTGTGATCTAATTCAAAGGAATTATATGAGTAATGACCTACATGTCATACACCTTCAAGTCTTCATATGTCTAAGCAATGATGTCCCTATACCAAGTGATTAGATCATTCACTCACTATATCTCTTCAGGGGTGCAATTGAGATTGATATTAACTTAACATGGGCTATGTTCATATCTTATATTTTTCCTTCTAAATTTTGATTCATTGAATTTGGTTACCTAAGTTGCTGAGCTTGAGTGTCTATGTTAAATGGTATTTCCAAATAGACCAACTTGATTGAAATTCAATTCTCTTTAAGCTAGAGAATGCCTTATTTATCTAATTTATTTTGAGAGATGTGATTAATATCCTTGTCATTAATGATTTGGGATTTGAATTCCCCTAAATTAGTTAAAAATTGAATAATCTACTGGTCATCATCAAAGACCTAATTTTTTTATGTTATCTAGAATGGAAGGACATGGTACCAATTTAATTGAGAACTTTTTTACCTTAGATTCTTATAATGGATCTAGATTAGCAGAAATAGTAACTAATGAATCAATGGTTTGAATTTTCTCTCTAAGAAGTGCTATAATGTTGAAAGCTTTAAAGTTTTCAATCAGGTCCCATGCTATATTCTTGTATCTTCTCAAATAAGATAACTTGCATTGGTATTTCTTTTTGACTTGATTGACCACCAGCTCTGAATAACCAAATATTGATATTTTCTTCACATTGTTCTTGAGTGCAAACTATAGTCCTAGAGTGAAAACCTCATACTTAGCTCTATTATTCATGCATGTAAATTACAACTTGTGTGTTTCTAAGAACCTTTTACTTTGTAGATCAATTGGCTCAATTCTCATGCTTGATCCTTGCTTGGATCTAACACCATCAAATTTTAGAGTCCATAACTGATTAGAACCTTTATGTTCTAGCTTCTATACTTGATTTTGAGTAGTAAAATTATAAATACCAAGCTAGGAGACTCATACTTTACCTCTTCATTCTTGATGTTTTACTCTGTAATGGGATACTTAATCCTTGACTCTCTATTAATTATGATTTAATTCACAATTCTTCTCTATGGAAGCTAGTTATGAGAGAAGTCTATGGGGGGACATTCATTGATTGTTTTGGGCCAATCCCTACTTAGCAATAGTCTATAGCCTTTGGGTATGTCTACCACTAGAATATCAATGGTCATATAGACTCATGGTTCAGATGCTACTTGAATGTTCACATTGGTCAATTATCTAACTATTGGTACTACTATTTTGTTTAGTTGTGAAACTTTAATTTTTAAAAGGATTGGCATTAAACCAAGATGTTGACATATATAAGTAAGCATGATAGCTGTAGAAGCTCCAAAATCAACTAAATAATTATGAATGTTCTTATCAAATGATCAAATAGTCATCAAGAAGGGTGGAACTTTTGGCTTACTCTTATAGATGAAATTGGCATCAACAACCTTTGCTTTGTCTATAGATGCTTTAGCTCATTCCATAGGAGCCTTTATAGTAGTGGAATTCCATATTAGCTCCTTTTGTTTAGGGGTCTATGCTATTTCATTAAGGGTTATATTCACCTTGATCTTTTTCATATCCTCTGCAATGTTGTATCCTCCTTTGCTTGGTTCTTCCTTGCTCTGTGGCTGATCATTCCCCTTTGGAGGGGGTGGATTATTTTATGCTTTAGTATTAGGAGAGATTTATATGGTATTTGGAAGAGTTGATGTTTTAAGTGGCTAATTATTCCTTAGATTTTATTCACCTCTCTAAAATTTCTAGAAAGCATGAACTTTGTCCATATTATATTCTGGTTAATTATCATCTTCACCTAGAAAGGGAAACTCGTGAGTTTCAAAGAACATGGTAGTGATGGAAGAGGCAAGATTTGAATGATGCTCAGGTAGATTATGTATCTAATATTTTCTAACCAGCTCTCTTTGAAATATTTTGAATGTTGCACATAATTAAATGTAGTTGAACTCACCATGCTCAGAAGTATTGTGAATTTTAAACCAATTGGGAAGATCCATTTTTGCTATGTTGATATTTGGAAGTTGTTTAGCTGATCAGGCTTATTGAATGGTCTATTATATCTTTGGAACCTAGCATTATGATTTTAGTTGGGCTAGTAACATTTCCCATCTTCCTTTGCATATTCAAGAAGTCATTACTTAACTTTTGACCTATCTTCTAGATAGAATCCATTTCTACCTTTGTAGAATCAATACCTTGTAAAATAGTAGTAGGGAGTATAACTAATTGTTGATTTTACGGGTAACTATTTCCTATCATATAATTATTCAATAAGCTAAAATTTGGTTGTGTTGTCTGTATCAATGGAGGTAATGTGTATAATTGATTTTCATTAAATGTGAGAACATTATGCTTCACATGTGGTATTAGATTTAATGCTATGAATTCATTGCTAACATTTGGTGCACTAAACATCTAAGGATTGGACTACTTACCTATATTGATATCCTCTTTGTATGCTAACATTAAACTATTGGCAACAACTACTCTTCTCAAAAACATGATACTGATTAGGTCTAGGGCATTCTTATACATCTCTAATGATAATGGTTCATCTAGTTTGTACCTTTGGATCAACCACTTGTACATATTATAAAACCTTATGTTGAAAGCACAAATGGTCTAATTAGGTTCTTTCTTCATACTAGTGAAGTTCTAGTATACCAAACCAAGATTGGTGACCTATCCAAACTGCATAAGAAAAGTTTATTGATATTCATCTCAAGAAGTGATATAATTTTTTGTTAGATTTAAATAAAAATCATAAGTAACATTCATTAAAGTAAAATGGAATAATCTACATGCAACATCCTCATGGACAACATTCATTATCCTTAATGCAGCTTTAAAAGATATCATATGTTCCTATGCTATCTTTACTCCTATAGGAAAAAAGGATGGTAAGTACGTTTTGGGATTCTAAGGTAAATTATGCACATCTCCTAAGATGCCAATAGTAGATCCAACTAACCAAGGCTGAGCCATTATTTAGTTAATAGCTAAAGGGTTCCTTACAAGTAAGGGGTTCCCTACTAGAGGAGGTGGATTGTTCTAAACTGGGGCTATTGGCATAGTTATAGGTCTCTTATGATTTATCAGGGGTGAGACTAGAAAACTAGACTGGGAATTAGATCTGGTTACTCTCTTAGGTGATTTTAGTATAACTCTATGCAAAGGATAACTACTATGATCAGAGGTGTAGCCCTCCTTCTAGCACCAATGAACTATTGATTTAGATTTTATGCATACCATAACATAATGAGGTAGTGTCTAACATTTTAGGATCTTAATGGAGGTAAACTCCACTCTATAGCATGAGTTATAGGTATGTAGTTTGAACAACCTATTAATGGAATAACTGGTAGGTCATGTAGGTTGTTGACAAGGTTTTTTGGATGGAAGTATGGTTTCTAATAAGGGTAGTGAATCTCTATGTGAGATGGATGGGTGGTTGGTTTCTAATCTAAAGTAGGTAGATCTAAAAATAAACTCAAAAAGGAGGGAAGGGTAAGGTAGAAAAGGAGGCTCTATGGTTTTTAGGAATTACTTCCCTAGCTGGTTTCTAAAAGGACAAGTGCTCTCAAAACCTATACCTATTTATAGAAAAAATTACACACATAATCACACATGGCTAAAAATTCTAGGGAGATAAAGATGCAAGAAATTCATAGGCCTCAAACAAAGGTTTCTCCTTTTAAGGTAGCTATTGTACACCCTTAATTAGGAGATTATGACTCGAGCTAGTGAAGTATCTAAGATAGCTTTTACACATACACAGAAAAATACATCCAAGAAAGTAATCATGTACATATATATATATCAATACATAAATAAAAATAATAAATAATCCATCCATATCTATTTCATACTAAATATTATTGAAACATATAACCAAAGAGAGTAACAACTAATTACATATAAATTGGAAATAAAATACACAAACACATTTGTTGATGATCAAAATTATGCTCCTATATTCAAAATTCTCTAATAAAAATCTAAGTTGGATTACAATTGTTTATATATACTTGGGGAAGGGGGTGCCTCATCCTCCAAGTTCATGTAAGGTTGTTACATGTGATAGTTAGAACTTGAGTTCTAACTATGGTTGAAAATTATATAAGGGTCTAATTAAAGTTATCAATTAAAATAGCCTTTGTAAAAGATATGAAACATGTGTGTGTATAAATATGAAGGCAATTTTTTACAATTATAGCTTGAAATACATGCAAAACTTCAAAATATATGCATCATTTACAAAACTATACATGCACAATGTCTTAGCCTTTTAAGGTTACATGGTCTGAATGGCTAGGGTAGTGGAAACTAGAACTGTAAGTTGTTTATCAAAGACAAGTATCATTGTATCAATGCTTTAGAACTATTGAAACTATGAATAACCAAAAATAACTATGCATTGTATGTTGCTTATGCCTCTCACTGAGTCTAGATCTTTGAAAAGTCCACTTAGGACTTGCACAGTCAATTTTCTACATGATAGAACATGAGCATACCACTTAGTAGCTTCACGAGGCCTCTATTCTCTTTATAGTCCTAGCACAATTTTTTTTATGCCACTTGGTATTTCCTTGCTTATTCTAATACCTTTGAATTGTCTTTTTTTTATCTCTCACCATTGGATCAACTGTACGAATCAATGCTAGCTATCGATCTACCTAGGCCTACTAACCCTTGATTTAAAAATGGCTAATTTATGAGCTTAAATTTTACATCTACATGATCATCAATGATTTCCTTACAAACATCAAAGAAATCTATGTGACCATCAAAATTTAATTCCCTATCATTTTATTACTAATTTAAATTTGACATTTGCATGACCATCAAAGACGTCCTCATGACCATTATAATTTAAACCCAAAACTTTTATCTCTGAGCTTAATTTTGACATTCATGTGAGCATAAAATACACCCATTTTATCATCAAATTGAGTTATCTTCCTGGGAGCTGGACACTTGTCATTTCCTTAGGACTCCCTACTACTAGAAAAATATAAACAAAAATGACTTTAGAATATAACTTAGATTAAGGTATTTATGAAAAAATAACTTTGGAAATAATTTTAACCTAAGGTTTATTAATATTAAAAAACATGAAAAAAACCTTAGGATTAAATTCTAAGCTAAAATGTGTTCATATGTGTGCCACTTGGCAATTACTCAGGGCTCATTGAGCTCTTTGCATTGTGTTCCTTGCTTCTTCACACGAGTCATTCAATCACTATACTAGGCTCCCATGATGGTGATATTTGTCACCCTCATAAATATTAGTAGGTTTATTTTATGTTTTAACTCAATCCCACATCATTGAATCAAATGGGCCCAGGTAAATACATGCTTTAGGATCTTGGCTTGGACTTTTTGACTTACACTTCGATCATGCAAGTATGCCACTTGGTAGTAGGGTATTATTTTGGGGATTTTGTGTATGGGGAATTATTTTAGGGACCCTAATTTTTTCAAACAAAATGTTTGAAACACAAATTCCAAAGGAATTACATTTTCATTAGATAAAATGTCTGAGACACAAAGCCTAAAATTTATTCCATTAGGGGAATTATTTTAGATAAAATGTCTGCAATAATTCTCCCAAAGACCCAATTACATTGGAAAAAATGTTTGAGGCAATTATCCTAAAAGGCTATTTGGAGGGAAAAGTTCCGAAGACAAAATTCCCAAAGGGTAGGCACGAAGGGCAAAAGGTCTGGGAGAAAAGTCCTGAAGGGTCATGTTTAAAAAGTCTAAAAGTCAAGGGTTGAGGAAAAAAGTCTTTAAGGGTAAGTCTTGAAGGGAAAAGGCCCAAGACAAGAGACCCAAAGGGTAATTTTTGGAGGGAAAAGGTCCAAGATAAAAGTACTAAAGAGTAAGCACAAAGGGCAAAAGGCTCGAGACAAAACTCCTGAAGGGTATATTCAAAAAGACTGAAGGGCATGTCTAAAAAGTATGAAGGGCATGTTAAAAAAATCCAAAGGGAAAAATGTCTCAAACAAAATGTCTGAAGGAATGTTCATCGAGTAAAATGTTTGAAGGAATTCAATTGGCTGAGGGGAATGCTATAGGGAAATTATATTAGATAAAATGTCTAACATGATAAACCCAAAGACCAATTCTTATAGAATGAAAGTTTTGAAGACAAAAGCCTAGAAAATATAAGCCAAAAACATAAAACCCAATAAATCAACTTTGCAGAAGTATGATAAAGATAAGCCCATAAACATAAGCCTTATAGTATAAACCTAATACAAATATAAAAATAGTGTATAAAAACACAACACCAATGTCATCTTACCAAATTATGAAAGGACAATAGTTAGTCTTTTCCCAGTTTTTGCATAAACATATAGAAGAGGGGATCAAATTCAAGATGATAGTCTAAAAAAGGTGGGCCCTTATTTCTTATGGAAATAAGGGGGATGTTGGGTACAATAGTCCTTATTTGGAATATTTATTTCAAGATTTTATTTGGCTACGTTCAATTATTTTGGACCTTTTTATTTAGGCTAAGAGTTAATATTTACTTTAGAGAAATTATTTTAGTTGTTTTCACTAAGTGTTGGAAATTGTTTAAGACATTTTATAGTAAACAAAAATACCAAATACCTAATTTATTTCAGCCATTTTGTTTGAGGTAAAATCTAAGTACAAATTATCTCAAGAAAATTGTCTAAACAATTTTCCTGAAGACCTAATTCTCTCAAACATTTTATCTACAGTAAAAAAATTTAAGGCTCATTCTATTAGACATTTTACTCACAACAAAAAACCTAAAGATAAGCCTAGGACTGTTGACGAGGGTTGAAGGGGAATTTTTTTGATTAAGGCAAAAGTAAAGGAACTGATCTTGAATAAGGGTCTAAGTTTAGATAGAATGAACCAATAAGATAAAACACTACCATTATAAATTCAAAGAGATAAAATAGGTCTATTTAGACCTTAAATAGTTTGATGCTGTGTAGCCTATGAATCTTCATTAATATAATAGCTACAAGAAAACCAATAAATATGATTGGTTTTCAATCTATAGTAAAGCTATAATGGACCTATGCTTTAATATTTCAAAGCAGGTTAGATACATGCAATTAATGTAGGAAAATACCCTCCTTAAGCATATCCATACTCTTGATAAATAACCACTAAACACAGACACAAGCATGGTCCTGAATATGAAGATATTACCCTTGTAATAAAGGACCTTGATATAAAAGAACTTGAGAAGGTTCGCGTGGTAGATAATATTGTTCCTTACAAATTGTCTTAATTTTCATATCCTCCATCATGCCAGAAAAGAAAAGAGTGACATCAAAGTAGGAGTAAGCTTAAGGAGGATTTTGGCAATGGTTGTTTTGAATGAGATTGGGTTCATTAATGCCCTCCTTCTAGCTCTAATTTTTCTCTCCCATATTTTTTCTTCCTATATATAATGACTTTGAGCTCTTGATTTATATCCCTTAGCTATAGATAGTAAGATCTATCAATTTCACTTTGTAACACTCTCTAGAAGCAATATAAGATAGTTTTTAGATTCTAGTTGAGTGCGAAGTATGCTTCATTAAAGCTTGATGTGCAGAGTGTATGTTCTTATTCATCATCTATATGTTCTTCATGTACCTTACTTTAATTCTATTGGTTTCTTGTAGGTTGTGTGAAGTATTAGATAGTTATGTTCCTCTTAAAGTGTCATAAGTCCATAGTGTCTTATATAGACCTATCTCTTTTTGACCTTCAAGTTGTAGGTCTCTTTTAGCCTTCATACAAAATAATCATGCTTGTAACCTTGTCATATAATCTAACCAGTTGTTGTCTTAATTGAATTCATTAGTAGTCACAAAAATGTCTAAGTTAAAAGTGGATTATTGACCATTTGGTGCATCACCACATTTAGTATATATTTCCATTCATATAATTCTATCACTTTTCATCCCAATAGCATAGGTTTAGTAAAAGGGACTATATTTTTATATCTAATGAGCTAGCCTCATTAAAAATCCTAGAGGTCTATCCTAGGTTTAGGTAAGCCACATCCTAGGGTCATTCTCATGTTGGACTATATTTTAGAGTAGGACATAACCATTTATAATTTTAGCTAGGGTGTAATCTACACCCATAATAGTTTTGACATGCCTAATGGGACCAGTTGAAGAATAATCTAAAGAATTGGTGCTATTTTTGGATAACAAGTGTAGTGGAAATTGAGTAAGAGAACCTAAAGACTCTAAACATCTCTGGTCTTTAAAATTTAGTCCCTTACCTACATGCCAAGAATAAGATCATCTATAAGGGGTATCAACTTCCATTTTAGTGAGATTCCAGAGCCCTCAAGAAGAAAGAGAGTAAGATCATCATTGTCCCTTATCAGAAGGTGCAGTTTAAGCCACTTAACCCATAAAGAATAGTCTACACCACCATTTAGAAGGTTCTATTCTAGGTGAGGCCTATTTCCCATTCCATTCATAATGATATTGAAGAAGTAGGGTTTTATACCCTTTAATGGGGGGAGCCCTCTTAACCTTTACTAATATGATGACATCCCTGCTACCTCTTTGAAGAGTTTACCATACTTTATAGGAGAAAACTCCAACACTCTTATAGATCATATTGCTGACATTACAAACCTTTGTATAATACATCACATTACATAATAAAATGTAGCAATGAGACTACTAGCCATATCCTTGAAAGGAAAAGCCCTAAAATGGTATAGAGGTTTAACTCCTACCTTAGTCAATACATGGGATGAGTTTGGTGAGTGCCTATGTAAAATTTTTGAGGATAGAAGTAACCATGTATAACTTGTGGAACAACTTACCTCAATCAAAAGGGTACCCCAAGAATCTAGGTTGATTTCAACTATAGATTCCAAAATATTTAGGATAGGATCCCTACCATCATTAAGCCCACACCCAATTATATTTTCCTTTACTATTTGAGAGCATTGAATTCATATATTGTAGTTATGATCCAATAAATGGGTGGGACAACTCTACCTAGGACTTATGAGATAGCTATAAGAGTATAAAAATATTTGATACAAGTAGAGAAACTCATGCCAAGACCTCTCATGCCACTTTTTCTTGAACTTCAACTGACCCCACCTACCATTGCTCTATTACCCATTTCAAACAAATAATCCCAACCTAATGATGGCCAAGTGGATAAATTTTCAAGGATTGAGAGATTGCTTAAGGTACAAAATAACAAGCTAATGGATTTAGAGAGATAGAAAAAAAATTCATATAGGCCATACTTGTACTAAGGTCCCTTCCAAACCCAATACTCTATTTAGTCCTATAATAGACCCCCTTTATACATCAAACCAGCAAGCCCAAGGGCAAATTATTTAAGGTGTATATTATAATATCTACAAACTTATAAGTACAAGTAGATCAAGAGCTTTGGTCCTTGCATAAAACAATCTTGCACAAGAGGGTTAAAGGTAATCAGGGTAATAGTCTAATGAGATGGTAGTTTTTATAGGTGGGGAGATGTATTAGGACTTTGGTTGGCAGCATGCTCTTTCATTCCTATACCAAGACACCATGCCTCCTCCACCATAATTCCCTCCAATGAATCAAGGTTATATACCTACCATGAAATCATTAGAATCCCAAATTCAATAACAAGGAAACATGGGTAATGAACTAACTAATACCATGTGCATAAAATTTTAAGGAGGGGAGCATATGTTTGAACATGTAGTAGAAAACTTGGGGAAAACTACATAAAATCTAGATGAATCAGTAGTAACCCATATCAGGTATAAAAAGAGGATGTTGGATGATAATTTGGAGTAGTCTAGGGCTTCTTCAACATCTCCACAAACTAATAAATAACCTAACATTTCAAATACATCTACTAAATCTATTACAACTCAATAAGTACCCCAACATCAGAGATAATAGAAAAAGTCTCCTTTTTTTGTCATATCACTAAAGTACCAAGTGATGCTTCTACTTCCAAGATATAGTCCAAAGGTGCTAGTTTTCCTTTCAATATTGTTGATCATATGAAAGAGGCTAATGCCACTATGTATATGTATGATACTCTATCTATTCCAGGATAGAGAGAGATTATTCAATAAGAACTCTTCAAGCCTTCTCATATGAATGAGATAGATAAAAAGTGAACACTATTTTTACATATAGTAGTCAGCTTGGTCTTAGTCAGGTTCTTAATAAAATTCAAGTCCATAAGGTTGTTCATCACCCCAAGGTTGTCAAAACCCCTCTATTATATTTATCAGTCATCATAAGAGACTATTTAGTGTATAATTACATGATAGATTTAGGTGCTTTGACCTCAATTATGCCTAAATATATAGTAGATAAACTTGGGATTAAATATGTACCTAATGAAAAAGGTGATCTCCAATTAGATGGTTCCCCCACTAAAATGGTAGGCATAGTGAAATATCTTAAGATCACATTGGTAGCTTGCCCGAATTATGTCATCACTCAAGATGTAATGGTTGCAGACCTACCCCCTTATTTTTACCTATGCCTATCTAGGTACTTTATTACAAATATTGATGGATATTTGTCCTCTGACTAGTCATACATGGTTTACAAGACCAAAAATGGGACTAAGGTCACTATTAGGTCTGAACCTATCTCTAGGTTCCATCTAGAGCTTTATATGCTAACCTTGCAAATTTCAACTGTACCATATTTGAGGAGGATTAAAATGTTAGTGAACAAGAGCCTCATGATCATATTAAAGGAATTATAGACCTATATCTGGATTAATGGGTAACTAACAAGCATGGATTTGACCCCTTTAGTAATTTTGAAGAACCAAAATTAGGGGTGTATTGTATGCATGAGGAGGGTGCTACTATACCCTGCTTAACTAATACCACTCAAGAAGAAGATGGTTTATGGACCTTAGTATTTGATGGATCAAGGTCAAAAAATGGTAGTGGGGATAGGGTCATGTTGGTTTCATCCTTAGGTTAGAAGTACTATTTAGATACAAGATTCCAATTTAGTTATACTTTAAACACAATTGAATATGAAACTCTTTTATACGGTTTGCAAGAGGCAAGAAGAAGAGGTGTCAAACTTATTCAAGTCAAATATGATAGTGATCTTTTTGTTCAATAAGTGAGAGGCATAACTGTAATCAAGAACCATCATTTGAAATCCTACAAGCATCTTGTATGGGATCTAATATAAGACTTCTTGGAATTTAATATACAATCCATACTAAGAGAGGCAAATCAATATGCAGATATTCTTATAGCCATTAGATCTCAATATGGGGCTATAGATGGAGTCAAAGGAAACCAGAGGTAAGGAAAGGTCAAGGTCATATGTAGGCTAACTATACTTGATAATGAGGTAATTTGGTAGGTGTTTGACAATGATGACCAAATTATATGTTTTCTAATACAGGAAGCAAAATTTTACCATAAAAATCAAAATAAGTTCAAACACTGGTTTAATGATCAGATAGTATAGCTAAGATTTAACAAGCTACCTAATGGGATTATGACATTGGAAAGCTTCTTCAATGAAGATGACCAAGTGAGAAAAGGTAAGGCATGTATCTCAACCAAAGAGTATTTTATGAAATGATAGAGATATTCAAGGGAAAATTGTTGAAGATAGGAAATATTAATACAACAAAAGAGAGATACATTTTTTAATCTATGCCAAGAGTTATCTAATGTATTTACATGGGAATACAAGGATTTGAATGGATTTGACCCCAAACTCACACAACACACCATTGAACTAGAGAGAAATATGAGACCAGTTAAGCAAAAACAAAGGCCTATCAATAAAAAAGTGGAAGAGTTGATGAGAAGGGAGATATTTAAGTTGATTGAGTCAAATATGATATTCCCCATCAAACATTCATCATGGGTGGAAAGCCCTGTGTCAATAAGGAATAAAAATGGGGAAATATGTTTATGTGTCAATTTTAGGGACCTCAATAAGGTGTCTCTAAAAGATCATTACCCACTACCCAAAATGGATCAAATTCTTCAAAAGGTGGTAGATTCTTAGAGATTCTCATACTTAATGGTTACTTTAGATATAATCATATCATGATAAAGGAATAAGATAGGCATAAGACTACCTTCACCATAAAGTGGGGCACTTATGCATATATGAAAATGCCTTTTGGACTATCAAATGCTCAAGCAACTTTCTAGAGGGCATTAAATGTTGCCTTTGAAGGTTTGATCAATGACATGGTGCTCATCTATGTAGATGAAATCACTATTTTATCAAAGGATCCAACTAATCACATTTATCACTTGAGGTTAGTCTTTGAAAGATGTAGAGAGTTTGGTGTGTCATTGAATCCTAAAAAATGTATATTTGGTGTTTTTAAGGGCATATTATTAGGCCATGTAGTGTCCAAGGATGGTCTTTCCATAGACCTTGAAAGAGTTGATTTCATCTTATCTCTACCCTTTCCCAAGCACAAGAAGGGTCTACATAGTTTCTTAGGAAAGATTAATTTTATAAGAAGATTTATTCCAAGCTTTGCAGAGATGGTCAAGCCTCTTACTCACATGTTAAGAAAGTGCAAATAATTTACATGGACCAAATAAGGTAAGAGGAGTTTTGAGGCCATCAAGGAGGCCATATATCATGCCCCTACACTTATTAACCCTAATTTTAACAACGAATTCTATTTTTATGCCTTCTCTACATTAGATGCAATATCTAACATGTTGATGTAGTAGAATGAGCAAGGTCTAGAACAACCTATTGATTTATTTAATCAGGCCTTAAAAGTGTATGAGGAGAGCTAAATATTTGTAGATAAGCATGTGATTTTAGTAGTGAAAGGTTTTAATAATTTTATAAATATGGTCTCTAATAGTAAGATCATACTCATGGTGGTACACCCAAGTATTAAAGATTTTATACTCAATAGAGACCTCAATGAGAAAAGGGTTGGATGGGTGACAAAATGCATGGAGTATGACCTTAAGTTTAAATTTAAAAATATTATGAGGGGTAGAGTGTTGTGTGATCACCTTGCATTAAAAATAAATCAAGATAAATATCAAGTTTTGGTATTCCATGATAACTAGTAGGTAGCTATAAATGACACACCTTTCAGTTGGACACATGAAATAACCATATTTCTTGATATGGGCCAATATCCTATGAGGCTAGATATATGTAAAGGAAGGAAATTTAGGTTTAAAAGTATACCTTATGTCCTTATATATGGAATTATTTTTGAGAGAGAATTATGAGGGATACTTTTGAGGTGTGTAGAATCATGCCAAATAAACAAGCTACTTGAGCAGTTGCATGATGGTCCAATTGGTAGACACTTTGATACCAAAACCACAACATCAAAAATCATTAGAGATAGATACTTTTGTCCCAAAATGTTACATATGATTAATCTTAGGTAATTAAATGCCCAAAATGTACAATGTTTGCTTGTAAATAGAACCTAGCTACCCTTCCCTTATAACCCATATAAGTAGAATAACCCTTTATGCAATGGGGCTTAGATTTTATAAGAATGATACACCCCCACTCAAGTAAATTGAATAAACTTATCATTAAAATTATAAACTAATTTACAAAGTGGATTGAAGTAGTTTCCCTTAAGGAGGCTAACAAAGTTTCTATTTTGGACTTCTATGATAGCCTTATAACTAGGTTTAGTGTGCCTCTTATAATCATTTCAAACAATATATTGTCCTTTAGCATCAAAAAGGTATGTGAGTGGGATATTTAACATGGAATTTGTCTCAAGTAATATTATAACTATTACCCATAGGGTAATAGACTAGTAGATTCTACCAATAAGAACCTATTAAGGATTATCAAAATAATTATGGAGGATAGTCAGAGGGAGTGGAATACTAGACTAAGAACTACCCTATGGTTAGACAAAGTGACACCTAAGAAAAATATTGGAAAATATCCATACCTAGTTATATATGGGAAGGAATAAAAACATCTCATATCTCTTGAGCTTCTTACATTAGAGCTTGTACATCAACTTGAACTTCTAGAGGATGATACTATGTAGGTAAGGTTAAATGAGCTAAGATAGATGGAGGAGATAAGGGACATGGATATGAACATCATGTGGTCCAATAAATACCAAGTAAAGAGGTCATTTGAAAAGAGATATTCCTCAAAGACATTTAAATAAGGTGATATGGTCCTCAAATGGGATGAGGATCATGCAAAACCTAGAAATCACTCCAAGTTTGATAGTCTTTAGAGTAGACCTTATGTTATCATAGGTTGCAAGGAGAGCAATGCTTTTAAGCTTGCTAGGTTTAATGGAGATAGCCTCCCCATCCTTGTCAATGGGAGGTATCTCAAATTTTATTAATATTATTGTATCATGATCTTTGTACATATGTAGATAGGTTTGTCCTTTTTCTAAGTGCCCTTGCACATTATTTTATTTTTTATTTTTCTACTATTTTAGGTAGTTATTCATCCTTTTGTTTCTTTTTTGCTATTCATGTGTGTCTCATTTCTTCAATATGTTTCAAGGAGATAGGAAGAGTATTTATGTAAATAATGATTCATTTGTCTAAGTCATCATGAATGAGCTTGATTAAATTCTAGGTTCCATGACTAGCAAGTTGGTCAAGCCAACTGAGTCATTATAAATGTTGGCCACATTTGGCCCACATAGAGGTCTTACCTAGAAATGGTTTGAGTAGGTGGACTAAGTTATAGATGGAATGAGTGGTCTATATAAATCATGTAGTGTACAAAGATTTTAAAACACTTTAAACTTTATTAAATTGTATTTTATCAATTTTTGAGGGAATGTCTATAAAGTAAGGTAAAGGGTCTAAGTAAGTTCTCATGGTGATCAAAGTAGTTATAAGTCATGGAAAAATTCTTCACAAGATTCATGTTTTCATAGTTCATTTTAGCCTTCAAAGATAACAATAGTCCAAACATAGAGCTAAGAGCTAATATTTACTTTAGAGAAATTATTTCAAGTTTTTTGACTAAGTGTTGGGAATTGTTTTAAACATTTTGTCTGAAACAAAAATCTTGATGACCCAATTTCTTTCAAACATTTTATTTGAGGGAAAAAATAAGTACAAATTATCTCAAGAAAATTATCTAAATAATTTTCCCAAAGACCTAAATTCTCTCAAACATTTTGTCTATAGTAAAAACCCTGAAGGCTCATTCTATTTGACATTTTTCCTACAGATAAAAGTCCCAAAGGCAAAGATAGATTTATTTTGGGCAAAATACTCTGCAACAATTTCCCCAAAGACATAATTGTATCAGCCAAATTGGCTTAAGGAAATTATTTTAGTAGAGTGACATTCACATAAGTGTCAAAGTTCAAGATTAATAATAATCCATTAGGGTCTAAAGATTGATGGTCGCATAGATGTCATCAATGTTCTCGTGGACATCAATTGATGGGTGCATAGACATCAAATTTAAGTCATGGTAAATTACCATTGGTTTTCAAATATCTAAGTGATATCCATGTAGACATTAAATACATTAACATAAACATCAAATATAGGCACACAAATATCAATTTTAAACCCTATGGAATAGCCATTTGGATTTTAAAAAAAGATCAATAATTAATGTTTGATCATATAGAAGATCCAACAGTATGTGGTGACTAATAGGTTAATGGGCCCAAATAAATCAATAGATCACATTAAATTATGGATTTAGATCTAATGGCATGCAATAAAATCAAAGAGTTAGTGGGTCCTGAGTATAAGGGTGTGATTGATAAGTGTTACGAGTGTATTAAACTAGCAAAGGATCTATGACCAATGGTCATCTAGACAATCAAATATTGGATGGTGTGAGAGAGAGTCAATAGGTAAATGAGGTGAGTTAGTTTTTGATAGTCAATAGTCAAAGGTCGTAATCCCATTACTTTTGATAGAGGTCAAAGGGGTAGTTTTTTGACTAAGGAAAATGCAAAGAAACAAAGCTTGAATAAGGGTTTGAGTTGTTCCATAATGAACCAGTAGGATCAAACACCACCATTATAAAGCCAAAGAGATAAAATAGGTCTATTTAGACCTAAAATATTTCAATTATGTATACCCTTTGGATATTAATTAATATAATAGCCATAAAAAATTAATAAATAAGATTGGTTTTCAATCTATAATAAACCTATGCTTGAATAGTTCAAAGTGGGTTAGATACATGCAATTAATGGAAGATCATCCCATCCTTGAGTGTAGCCATACTCTTGAAAAACAACCAATAAAAGTAGACATGAGCATGGTATTGAATACAAATATTTTCCCTTAAAATAAAGGACCTTGATATAGAAAAGCTTGATAAGGTTTATGTGGTAGCTGAGATTGTTCCTTACAACTTGCCTTGATTTTCATATCTTATACCATACCATAAAAGGATAGAGTGATATTAATGAAGGAATAGGACCAAGGAGGATAATGATGATGGTTGTTATGAATGAGATTAGTCTCATTAATTCCTTCTTTCTAGCACCAATTTATCTCTCCCACCTTTTTTCTTCCTATATATACTGACTTTGAGCTCTTGATTTGTATCCCTTAGCTGGAGATAGAAAAGTTCTATCAAAATCACTTTGTAACACTCTATTAAATCAATATAATATATTTTTTAGATTCTATTTGATTATAAAGTGTGCTTCATTGAATCTTGATGTGTAGAGTGTATGTTCCTATTCACCATCTGTTTATTTATCGTGTACCTTTCTTCAATTTTATTAGTTTTTTTATAGGTTGTGTGAAGTTTTAGCTAGTGATGTTCCTCTTGAAGTGTCATAAGTCCATAGTGTCTTATATAGACCTATCTCTTTATACACTTCAATTTTTAAGTCTATTTTTAGCCTTCATAAAAAATACTCATGCTTGCAACCTTGCCATAGAATCTGACCAGTTCTTGTCTTGATTGAATTCATTAGTATTCATAAAAGTGTCTAAGATAAAAGTAGATTATTGAACATTTGGTGCATTACCACATTTGATATAGACTTTAGTTCATATTATTCTCTCTCTTTTCATCTTAATAACATAGGTTTAGTAAAAGGGACTATATTTTTATATCTAACGAGCTAGCCTCATTAAAAATCCTAGAGATCTAACCCGAGTATAGATAACCCACAACCTAGGGTCATTCCCATGTTGGATTGGATTTGAGAGTAGGACTTGAACATTTATAATTTCAAAAAGGGTTAAATCTACATCCATAACAATATGGAATGGATCGTAGCTATTATATCCATGGATTACCCAATAACATGTCAAATGTGCTTGCACTAGGTACTACTAAGAATCTAGTGGCCACATGTGCTAGTCCAACCTATAGTGAAAGTATAACTTCCTTGATATAACTATAAATATGGCCATTAAAACCATGAATAGATATGTTAGTATGAGAAATGTCATACTCTGAAAACCCCAAATGTTGTATAAGTTTGATAGTGTACATGTTAATGCTTAACCCATTATCAACCATAACACTCTGACTAAGATGATGATCAATGTAGGCTTGTACAAAAAAGTGTATATAAATCTAAATCATCATAAAAAATCTCCTGCTCTAGGAAATTAATGAGTGTTCTAGATATTAATTTAGTATGATACACACCAATGATATTATGTAGGGTGTGTGTATCCTCTATAGTAATGTGATATGATGCTGGTGGTGGATGTGCTTGATACATATAGTAAACACCTAAAGTACCCTTAACTCATTAACTATATGCTTTAGAAATAGATCTAATAATATTTTTAATTTTTTAGCTTCCCTTTGTTGAACTTTGGGTGCCTTTGTGGGTGTGCCCATGTCAATGATGTTGGCCTCTATTAAATCTTGTATCTTATGTTTTAAGGTGATGAATCTATTTTTAATATGGATTGGTTCCTTGTGATAGTTAAAAAATGCATTAAAATCATATATTTTTATAGAGGTCATGTTTTATCAACCTATTTTATGGGAGGGAGATATATGACATTGCTTTTTAGGAGCTATAGTAAAACATGTGTTGGCAATTCTAGAAGGTTGGTGAAAACTCTCCTTAGAGGAGCCGATAAAACCAAATGAGGAGATGGATTTGAAGCTGTGCTAACTATGGCCTTTGGATTAATCTTATTTTTAGTGGCCCTTAATTTGTATGGAGGCTTATTATAACTCTTATTAGTTGATTCTAATCTACTTATATACTTTAATTTTCCCATAGAGAGAAGCTTGACTTCCCTTTCTTCCATTGTGTGGCATAAATTTGTGAAGGTTAGGAACTTATTAAACAAGATAGATTCATTTAAGTCTAGTAGTAACATCTATTTAAAAATGTTTTGAAGCTCTCTATCTACCCTAGGGATAGTCATCTTTGCCAAATAGTTATATATTGTAAGACATATTATGCAATAAGCTCATTGTATTTTTTATTCAGTTGTGCTACTTGAACATATGGGATCTTACCACTAATGTTAATTAAAAAGTGTACTAAAAATATATCTACCAATGGATTGAATACACTTACAAAATAATTCATAAGATCATGTCCTTTATACTTCATGGGAACAACTTGGTGAGGAGCCAATTATTAGACACATAGTCCAAAAATGTTACATGAAAATCTCATAGATGGTGCTTTGGGTCACCCTTACCATCATACAAATTAAGCTTAGGTGACATGAATCTAGATGACAAATGATTTGATGCTATGTGATGTACCAAAGGTGTATATAAAAGAACATGAGAATCTAATGCATGTGATGGCCAAGTAACTACCTACTCAAGATGTAACACCTTAGCCTATACATCTAGATAATAAGAACTAACCATAGGAGGTAGATCTACCACTAAAGGTTGTCAAGTTAAAATAGGTTTTTATACAAGTTGAGTTTCCACCAAAGTAGGTGTAACAATGTTGTTATTTAAGGAACTAGAGAATTTCCCCTTATTTAATTTGTTTTTTATTTCCATTATGGATTTTAGAATTCATGCATGATCATGGGGATATTCTAGAAGTGTATCTATGAAACTCTATAAAATCTCATCCTTATTGATCATAATATTTTAATTTTTAATTTAGATTGAGTGTCTTGATTCCCATCTTGTGTATTATTTTGATCTTAATTGTATTGTTCATCTTGTACTTTATGATTTGAATATGAAAGAGTGTTAGGCAAAAATTTTCTAGTTATAGATGCATATACATGATGAAAACTAGCATATTATGAAGACTTTTTACATGTAATTTAGTTTTCCAATAATGTGGCCTTTTCACTTATTAACTAATTTTGATTTTATAATTCTGATATCAGCTTGCTCATACTAATAGTTTGATCCCTTAGAATTTCACAAGTGCAAACCCTAGTTGCTTTTGATTGAACATGTAGGTGCACACCATGTAGGGAAGAGGAGAAGGCACAGATAAACTGAGTATTGGTATTAGTAATAATAATATAGGTTGCATCTTCTCATGGAGGAGTGATATCATGGACTTGGTTAGAGGGAAAGTAGCTATCACCCTCATGGAGATGAGGTGGAAAAGGATATTCTTTCTTGTGCATATGATTTTACATTGAAAATTGAAACATGATTGTTAGGGTATTAAATTTAAGGATTAAGTCAAATAAACTATATTGTAATTGATCCTCTATGTATGTAAGGATTTATTTCATAATTAAACTCAACATAAGAGAAAAATAACATGATAGATATATAATGAAATATGACATAAATTTTAACTAATATAAATAGTCATGTACATATGTGTTTATGTAATCTTTGAATTCATTCCAAATGAAAGGAAACAAGAATGCAAAGGAAGCTAGAAAAATTTGTATTAAAAAGTGATAAATTTCATCTATCACTATTATCATGATTATATGAAATACAAACCAAAAAATACAAGGATATAAAATTTGATTGTGGGTTTTAGAAGGATGGAAACATAAACCCTAGGGTAATCTAGGGTTAGGGTTTATGCAATATTCAAATTAAGTTAGGTTTGCCAATTTTTGTAACTATTTAGTACTTAATGAATGTAAATTCTAGATTGATAAAGGTCTGTATATAGTAAATTAGGGTAGAAATATGCAATAAATATAACCACTTATTTGTAATAGAATTGATTTATTTTTACCTTTCTAAAAATAAGAATAATTAATGTAAACAAGTACTTAGATAATGACTGAAATGAGAGATTTAGAAGTTGAAAACTAAGATAGAGGATGATCCAAGTGTCATATATATGATCCAAGTATCAAAACCCTTCCTAGATAATAACACCCTGATTGGATATAGTGTCATGTGGTGCTAGTGTCCTAATTTTGGCACTAGTGTCCTCTATGTAGAACTATTGTGAGATTTTAGGTGTACTTATGTTTGGGTTTTCCAAGCCATTTCTTGTGCGCATGAGTTTTAAATCTTTATAAGTGACTGGTTATGACCAATTTTATGTACAAACCCTAATAATTCCATGTTTTTAGTGCATCTGATTGACATAAGTAGTAAAGTGTGTTGTTAGTGGGGTAGGTTGGACATCCTCAACACCCCGCTATGATGAAAGTTTATTACATACCAATACTCTGAAGAGAGATAAATCTTGATGTAGTTCTCCTAACCTAATGCTAGTGCAAGTGCAAGTGAATCTATTATAAATGTTGGATCAAGTGATTTTAATCTTCTCAAGACTAGAAACCTAAGTAATATGAGCTTAGGAATGTTGTAGATGGCTGCATTCATAAGTAGGGCTGAATAGGGATTGATAACCTTGATTTCCATAATGTGTTTTGAGTTTTTTTGTGTAAATTGTATTTGATTTCTATCTAAGGTTTAGAGGGCTAGAAGTCATGTATATATATTATTCTATTTCTTGTGTGAGTCTTAAAAGTGGTCTAGAATGACCCTAGGTGGTTGCTCATTTTAAAGGATATTTGTTTGTAATATAAGGAAGGAAAAGGACAATAACACATGAACTGAGACACTAGCACCATGGGGCACTATTGTCCCTATTATGGAACTAGTGTCTAGGTGGCATAACCTAAGGCACTAAGTGATAGGATGTCAAATTGAGGGTTTGGGACTGCTTTAGGGATGTTTAGGGATGCCTATGGATTGAATGAAGTTTGGACAAGTGTATAAATAGGCCCTATGATAGGTCTAGATCTAATCTAGGGATGGGTGGTCTCAAGTAACACTCTTAAAACTCAAGTGTCATTTTTAGGTGATTAAAATAACATACACCTATAAAATTTATTTATTATAGTCTTATTTATCATTCTTATGCATGCTCACAATAATCAACACAATCTACTAACTTTTTTAGATAAATAAGCCTTTTTACTCTTGATGAGGAAATTATCAACGCACTAACACTTCAAAAATGTTTTTATGTACTAAGAGGAAAGGGAAATGTTATTTATAATGTTTATCCTCTTAACCATATGATGGATCAATTCTTATTTCTTATACATATTCAAGTTACCCACAATATCATAATAATGCAATCACAACATTATAATATTAAATATATGAATCAAAATAATACCATGATTTTAGCATACAATTTTATTCTACCAAAATAGAGAACTCACACAATTAATTCCTCTTTTATTAATTTCATAAAAATAAAAATGTGTGTTGGAGGGCATGCAATATAACATTGGAATTGCTTGTTCATTTGTTGTTTCCAGCTTGTAAAAGAATACTGAATAAGGAGATGATTTGGTTCCATGTTCCAATCGACCACCCTCATGGTAAGTGAAAAATATCCATAAAGGGGTATTGATGAATCCTATGACTACTCTATATCTTATTCACTGAATAACACATTGTATTCTGACCCAACCTTTTATTCCTAGCTAAATCTAAGTATCCTTTCATTTCATATCATTATGATTTACTTAAACAAGTGAGAAATATAAATGTTATTATATGGGTTCACTATTAAACAAAAATGACACAAGTTTAGTAAATAAAAAGGGATTAAAATCCATTCAACAAAGCATAAGTGAGATAATAGAGGTCAAATACAACAACAATAAACCAATAAAATGTTCAAGGTTGGAAAATATCATAATGAATATAGGGTTCCCAAACACATAATAAATCAATATTTGAGTGTTGTCAAGCCACATGACACATGGAAAATAAGAATTAGGTTTCACTTGGTGGATATTGTCACCTCATGGAAGATAATGTCCCCCAAATACACTAGTCTGGGACTTACCCACCTTTTTCCTACCCTGGTAAAGGCCTACGCTACGTAAGAAAGATTAATGATGAAACCAAAAAAACTATTAGATGCAAACCATATTTTTATTAATCCTTAATCCACCCAAGGAAATTATAGAGGATGAAACATAAACAAAATAATTAAAAAAAAAATCATAATCTAAAAATAGTCTAGCCACTATTTTACAAAAAATAAAAATCCATAAGGGAGATTACCAATATAAAAGATCAAACCCAATGATCATAAAACTTGGTTTCATCCTTAAAAAGGTAATTAAATAAAATTTATTCATAAAAAAATCATGGTTATAATTAATAGGTTGTATGCAATCAATAAATTGACTACGAAGAGTGACCAACACATTTTTGGAACATTACCTTTTTCACAATAGTATATTGATATTATTTTCTTTCTCAATTCCTTTTCTTACTTGATTTTTTTCCATTGAAAGGTCATATTTTTATTCTATATCCTTCCTAAATCAATCATTAATTTTTCCGTCTCTTCTCACCAAATATTTTTTTTAAATTTTAAAATATGTGTGTAGTTTTATTTTCTTATTCTTTTTTTTTAGCTACATTCAGAGTTTTGAGTATACTTGCATTGATCTAAAGCCAATAATAATAATGGGTATTATTTATGTCTTCACCCATTTTTGGGTTTTCATTTCTCTTTTGAGATATTCAACCCTTACTATTTATTATTTTTACCATTAGTTGTGGTTTTTTACTTACTTGAAAATTTATATTTCTCAATGTTATAGAAGTCCCTTCCATTTTATTTCTTATCTTTAATGATTTTCCATCTTTGATTTGGCATATTTATATGTCATATGCACTTTTTTATTTATTTATTTATTTATGACCATGAGATCATACATTAGAATATAATTTATTCATTTGCATTTAATTGAGAATTACCAACTACCCAAGAGATCACATGATGTGTATCCCATTATATGCAAGGTGGATGCTCATTATTTGAGCTCACGCTACACCACATTAAATCAAATAATATCCTAATGGACAATGTGCAAATACCATACCTAATCATCTTAGCATTGGTATAATAGTATGTTTCTTTTCTTGTCATCTACAAAAAACCATATTCATCATTTTACCTCTATGGTAGAATTAGGTGAATCCATAACCTCTATAATCAATAACAGTGATAAGTGAAAAATCATAGTCCACCATGACATACTCATTTAAATTTATAATACAATGTCATATCATCATGAAATAGAGAAAACATAAAATATTATAAATTAATAAGGTCTCTATACCAAATTATGATATCATAATCACATAAAAATATATGTATTCACATGTGGGTCTCAACACATCCCTGGCTTATGGAATTATGGAAGCAAGCTCTACCATGTTTGATTTGGAATTTATGGAAAGAGCGCAATCACAAAATTTTCAAGGACACTACTAAAAATGCTTCTCAGGTGTTTAACTCCTTTGCTAAGACCATTATGGAAAGTGTTACAACAGCTCATATTCGTGCTACAGAGAAACCCCTATCTCAAATTGAAAACCAAATTGCAGCCAAATGGAAGGTTTTAAACCAGATCCCTGGGTATAATAACTCCAAAATGATACAGAGACTTAATACTAAATGGATCCCCCCTAAACCTAACTGGATGAAACTCAACTTTGATGGGGTATCCAAGTTGGATGGTAAAGCTAGTGGAGGAGGAATTATAGGGAATGATAAAGGATGGATGTCTGCTATCTATGCTGGTGGAATTGGATGCCAGAGCAACAACTATGTAGAATCAATGGCTTTACTATGGGGATTAAAGTTAGCTATATCCCTAGGAATAAGGAACTTGAATATAGGAGACTCTAAGATGGTCATTGATGCCATTAATAAAGTATCAAATGTGGGAATAAAGCTAAAAGACATCAGAACTGATATCCAATTTCTTTTACAAAAGTTTTCTAAAGTTGAGATTTCACATACCTATAGAGAAGGCAATAGGGTCACTGATGCTTGTGCCAAATTTGGTCAACAATTTTTAGGTTGGAGGGTGTGGCGACAAGGTGTTCATATTCCCTCAAACATTAGGGAGATCATTCAAAAGGAGATGACTTGTCAAGAATAAGGCACATTGATGACAAGGATAGCTCTCAGAGGTGGTCCACATGGAGAGGGCCATTAGGGATCTCAAAACTTGATAACCTTAGTGCTTTCTTTGTAATCATTAATAATTCATTATATCATGAGGTTGAGGTGCATGGGTCTCATCATGAAAATCAAGGGGAAATTATTTTAAAGCATGGGAGTAGACAATGTCATTGCTGTAGGGCATTTCATAAAATGAGCTATCACATCTGCTTTCTGCATAAATAAAAGCAAGGGTTAGCTACTAGTTCTAAGCTGAAGGCAGAACTTAGGAACTCCACTATCTAGGTCTGTAAATATAGAATGGGGGAGACCATATTTGAACTAAACCTATCTCCTACTATGAATTTAAAGATAATCCACTAGTTTGGCATTATTTTAAAGAAGGGGGTATTAGCCCATATTTGGAAAGGCTGAATGGTTATGATGAAAACTTGTCCAAGCAGTTTGAGAGATCCTGGTTGAATAGGCAGGTCACAGTGGGCAGATTTAGTTTTGAAATCTTTGAAAAGGTGATTTATATGGCCATAGGAATGACCATGTAGGGTATAAAACTTCAAAATAAAACTTCAAAATAAAACCAAAATCATGGATATGGCCAGCCATAAACTGTTACTAGGTGAGGGAGAAGAACTCATCCCATATCAAAGAGGGTTCAAACGCGCTAAACTTCTAGAGCCATGGGATGGAGTGTGCTTCATTCTCATGAAGTACTTCACTCTCAAGGAGTGTTTTACCAGGTTCTAAAATTACCACCTTCCTTTGTTAAATCATTTCAGGTGCAATGTTATTATTAGCTTTCCTTTTTACCTGCTCTCCTCTTTAGAACACTCTATCCTAAGGGTGAGAGATAAAATGGCTAAGAAGCCATATATAAACCCTATTACCCTATAACAGGGGATAAATTTTTACCTATATAACTTTCACCATGCCCTTGAGCCAAATAGTAATATTAGAGTTAATAGTGGAGACATTCCTTCCAACCCAGTGTCTAGCGATGATATTGATGAGTCTTGGGTTTCCCCTGCTCCTACCAAAACAAAAGATGTCTCTTTCTCCACCCCTGAAAAGACACCTGTTGATACCCCCAGCTCCTTGGTGAGAAAGAAGGGTAAAAAGAGAAAGGTTGATGAAGAGGAAGAAAATATTAAAGAGACTATAGAAGGGACCCATAGGAATCTGGGCAGGGCCATGGGGGGCCAAGGTGGAAAATCTCACAAGCCTTCCAAAATTAATAAGGAAGGATTCCCCTCTAGAGTGCGAAGGTCGGGGTGGATTGTTGGTAAACCCACCATGAAGGCTAGACTGATTGATTATTTAGAAAGTGCTTCAAAAGAAGCAACCCAAGAGGAAGAGTCTGAGGAGCTAGAAATTAAGGAAATTTTGGAGGACACTGGAGGGAAGCAGGCTACTAGGGATTTTGAGGTTACTGAGGAGCAGGGTGCTAACACTATGGGAAATACTGACAGTAAGGTGAAAATTTATGTCAAGGAAGTTGGTGAGGGAACTAAGAATG
The DNA here is from genome assembly GCA_037957365.1 of Torreya grandis. Classification (NCBI taxonomy): domain Eukaryota; kingdom Viridiplantae; phylum Streptophyta; class Pinopsida; order Cupressales; family Taxaceae; genus Torreya; species Torreya grandis. The sequence continues at coordinate 3,158,119 of JARHVA010000730.1, read as the reverse complement.
AAAATGATTGGAAAACTAAAATTGGGGCCCTGAAGGACCGCATTTAGAAGCTGGAGAAGGTTTTCGCCAAAGGGCTTCAAAATACAATTCTGCTGAACATGTCTATGCTAGAGGTGGTGGGTAATACTAGGTATGCTAACAATGTGGAGAATGAGAAACTTAATGATCTTATCAAATCAATAATTATGTAAGGGGTGACCCCTTTGACTCTGGTCTTTCCATTACTTGTGTTTTGTTTTTGTCTATTATTCTCGGCTGTACCGTCATCTCTCTGAAGGCATTTTTTGATTGTTTGCCTTATTTTATTTTTTGATTGTAAAGGGCTTAGCCCCTAGTTTTCCACCTTAATTTATAAAAAACATATAATAATCCATGGCTTAGTATATATATTTCATGTATTCAAAATATATAAAAATACATAAGTATATAATATAATAATAACATGAAGGTGAATCCCATGATCAAAAAATAGGGGTGTCTAGATGGGGCATTACATACTCCCCCTATAATAAAATTCATCCCAAAATTTAATAAAAATATGAGGATAAAGATGATACATTTTAAAATGACTATGCCAAGTAGTAGAACTTGGGTTGCATCAGCCCCATCAAAATATCACTTGATCAACTTTGCAGTGTCAAATTTAAAGTGACCACTGGTCCAAAATTATAATGGTATATATATTGGATGATTTTCATTACATATATAGAGAATACAAATTAATCACATGTTATGGGTCATACACATACTTTTTTAACATAGAAACATGCAAAATGTCATACATACTATATATGTTGGGTGGCAAGGCAAGTCGATAAGAAACTAGGAAAAATAACTCTAAAATATAAAATGGTCCTATTAATTATGGTGATAACTTAATTCCACCACCAATATAACATAAAACATTTAATTTTTTCACTGACAAGAACACTGAGTCTCCAACCATGAAAATTTTACTAATCCTATGTGAATTTGCATACTTTTGCTATCAATCTTGTGCCTCATTAAAGAGTTTTTGATATAATAAAATTCCATCATTTACCACATAATAGTCATTATACTTGGGTTAATCATGGATTTTCTATCCTAAATTGATATAATGACATATTTATAACAAGTATCATGCCGTTAAAGCATTAACATTTAGACTCTTAAGTTGTCTTTCATAATTGAGATTGAATGCAAGCGTGGCCTTCTAATGAGTGTAACACCACTTTATTTTATATTCCTTTTATGTAGGTGATATAAAAATCATATTTATCTAAATATTCCATCCAATTCCTTTCCATATCATTAAAATTTAGTTGAGTGAATATGTGTGTCAAGCTTAGTTATCTAGTTTTAAGCATAAACATTTGCCAACGAGATAGTGCCACCACATTTGTAATGCATTCATTAATACATAATACTATAAATAAGGAGTCCTATAATTAATCTCATGATCTTTGAGCTTTATTTATTCATAATAATTGACTCAAAGTTCCTAACTCATAACCCCACTAAGGCCTTGAAGATACACATTCATGAAAATAAGGAAATGTTTATCCATGTCAGGCATTTCTAAAATGGGTGTTATTATCCATAGATCCTTGAGCTTCTAAAATGTTGATTCATGCTACTCAGTCCATATGAAATTCTCACATTTTCTCTATATAGATGTGATTTAGCCTCTAATTCATGATAAATTCTCAATGAATCGTCTACAATACCTTGAAAGTCCCATAAAACTAGGAACCTGTGACATGTTTTTTGGCACTAGCCACTATATTATGGAATTAATATTTGATGGATAGCAAAAATAACTTTAATAAAAATGATGTACCCTAAGTATTTCACTTATTTTTGGAATAATGTGCACTTAAAAACTTACCCATAGATCTATCTTTCCCCTAAACATTGCAATCCTTATTCTAATTGCATCTCATGCTCTTCCTTAGTTCAAGAATATATGAAAACTATCATCAAGGAATACGACCATAAACTTATTTAGGTAATTATGTAAAATTATATTCAAAATACTCATGAACACTATTATTACATTTATGAACCCAAATAACACTACCACAAACTCATAGTGACCATATTGAGTGTGAAAATCTGTCTTCGATATGTCACCTTCCTTAATACTAACCTGATGGTATGATACCCATAAGTATATGTTGAATAATATTTAAGATCATCTCATTTTATCAAAAAAATCATTGATCCTTGACAAGGGATAACTATTTTTAATATTTACCTCATTCAATTGTCTATAATCAATGCATAATATCAATGATCCATCCTTCTTCTTCATAAATATGACTAGAGCTCCCCAAAAAAACATGCCTAATCCCTTGTCAATAATCTATTGTAGTTTCACTCTTAATTCACACAATTTAGGGGTTGATATCCTATGGAGCCTTTGAAATAGGCTCTGTTCTAGGCACTAATTCTATGGAGAAATTAATTTACCTATTTGGTGGTAATCCTAGAATATATTTAGGAAACACATTAGCAAACTCTTTAAAAATGGGGAAGTCACTCAAATATGGTCCATTTCTATCCTCCTAGATAATAAAAACATACATTTGAGAACCACTTCTCATTTTTCCTTTAAGCTACATGGATGTAATAAATCTCAAATATATAGGCCTTTCAATCCCTTGGATTTCTACAGTCTAACCATTATCATCAAAACATTTCACATGCTACTTGAAGTAATTCATCATTGCCTTATGGGTCTCTAACCAGTTCATTCCAAGAACTATATTTTATTCCCCAAGTGTGGTGTAATAAAGGTTCAATTGGGTGATGAAATTTCCTAAATTTAAATGACAATATCTTATCATAGAGGCAATGGATTGGTTTACACCAAAGGCCATATTTATATTTCCTACATTCTCAAGTTATGTTTTCCAATCCACACCTTCTAATAATTATATGTGAAATAAAATTAGTGGCACATGGATCTACCAAAATAGACACAAAAATAGAACCAATCTTATCTACAATTTTAACCATAATGGATTGGTGCTCAACCTAGTGTCTATTAACAACTACATGAATTTGATGGTTATGACCATCGTTATTAGTATTTCTATAATGATCCTATGCTGGTGGAGTATATAAATTTTGTGGGAATTTGTGAGCATAATGTGGTCCTCCATAGATGTAACACTCTATAAAAATAGGATTTTATGGTAATTTTGTGATTATGTCCTTCATCTCACTTTTTTATACTCTTTGACAAGTTTTTTGCCTTGTTGTAGTTCACCACCTATAGACTTAGGAGATTGAGTCTTAGATTGTCTTCCCTAATTCCTATCTTTTGAGTGATCCTATTTTCCACACTATTATTTTTATTTTTTATGGCATTTAAAACCACTATGTAAATAGGGGAAAAATAAATTATTTTGGGTGTCATTTTGAGCCTTATAATTCTTTTGGAATTTGCATTTTATGACTTCTTACTTAGCTACTCAATATTTTCTCACATTCTATACTAGAGTAGTGGGCTAAAAATTTCAAACTTTATCCCCAATAACAATTAAAATTCTAATAATATATTTGTTGAATTTTATTTTCTCATCATGGATATATCTAACACACTTAATCAAGATTAATAAATTCATATGATACTCCTATATATCTTTTCATCTTGCCTAAGGTTATGAAACTCATTAATTCTATCATTAAAATAAATATATGAAAAATAATAGCACCAAAACAATTCCTTGAACCTATCCCAAGTAACTATGGATGAGTATATGGTCTTTATTATTTCTTGATAGTCCTTCCATAGGTTTCATTAGTCAATAAATTATAAAATAACCAACCTAGCCTTGTTATTTCTAGAAAAATCTCTCAGTTAAAAAACAACATTTCATGCCAACAATACAAACTTTAACCTCCCTAATACATCCATTAAAATTTTGAGGAATTAATTTATTAAAATCATGAGTTATCCCATCCATGTTTAAATGTGTGTCACAAATTCCAACATCTTCCCTAGTGGGTGTTCTTCCATGGAATAGGTTGGGATCTATTTTGGTGAACATTATGTTCATGTTCCTACTCATAATATTGCTAATGATTTACTTCCATCCCATGATTTTGTTATGGATGAATTATATCCCAGAGGTATTTTAGTAAAAAAAGTTTTTATAAGTCAATGGTACTCATCAATATAACCTCTTCTCTACCTATGAAATATTCCCCAAGTAGCACAACTTTAATAAAAGGCTCATTCTCTTTCCCTTGTCTACTCCAATCATGGCTCATCTTGTATATCTTTAATACAAGAGAGAATATGGTCAATTTTAATTGTGTAAAGGAAACATTTCCAATAAATTCAAAACTTTAATCATTAACATAACTTAATAAAATGCATGGTTGGTCCAAAAGGCCAAAAGTGTTGAACCATGCTCTAATATCAATGTGTAACACCCTCTTGTGCCACTCCAAAACCAACTACAAAATTTTTATTTATAAGATAAAAAATCATGGTGACAACATGATATAGAGTTATGCACACACATAATACATGTGTATTATTGTACTATACTATCTCATGAGAACTTCCATAATTAATCTTATTGGATTAATATGGGTAAGATAGACAAGTTACAACAACACTATCTTGTGCCAGGTATGATCTTGAGACCTATAGGTTATGATCCCCTAAGATGATAATTAATTTAGGTTACTTCAACAATAAAACCATTGCATTTGGAATATCCAAAATCCTATTAAACACTTATAAATTTACCTTCGTATGACATTGAATGAAGTCATTAATTAGTCCCATAACAAGTTAACCATTAGAAAAAATATATAATATTAGCCAAGCTAATAAATTTAATTAAGATTTAATATACCTAATTTATTGATATCAACTTGGGGCTTGATATAAATAATTCTACAAAAGAGTACTTTATATCTTGAGCTAACTTATTGACATATTGGTCCTAACTTATAAATTTCACCCTAGAAATTTTTTTATCATCACTAGGGGTAGTTGAGTTGGTGTCCACTCAATATTATGGACTTGAGAACATCCTAATTATACTATACATTTTTCACACTAATGATAGTGTGATAAGTCTACCACTTATCACAATTTTATGATTTTATGGTGCTCAAATGAGGTCATGGGTTTATAATTACATGTAGTCTATTGGAATGCTACTTGTCATTGTTACATTACATCATGACCAATCATAGGTTTGAATTATATTTGAAAGTACACATGGCTAAATCTCAAAAAAATTTAGTATACAACCTAGTTACAATTATGTTTATTCAGAGTTAGCCTTGACACTATTTGTCATCACTATGTTACATTATGATTGGATAAGGGTCTAACTAAGACTTTTTTGTGCATGTGGCCAAATATCATAGTTTAGTTATGTTTGAAATTGCATTGTGGAAATCCTAGCTACAATGGTCTACACTAAGCACCATGTTGTGTATTTTTACATGCTCTCACTATTACAGGTGAAAAGAGAAGCCCTTATAGTGGTTTAGAATTGTGGGGCTAAAAACAAATCACAACATGACACACATCATGATTTCATGGTCTCATAACTTTGTAATCACTTAAAAGGATAAGATGTAAATAGGTCATCATAGGGATGCAAGTAAATCGCATCTCTATGCACATCACAATATCATAGTTTCATAGATTTATGAGTCATAAAGGAATTCACACCATGCTAAGGGTCCATAGAATTATAAGTTAATTAGAAGTATATATTCTAAAAAGGGTCAAGTGGTTCAAAAGTTAGACTTCTTAGATCAAAGTGAGAATAAAGTTGGTAGTTTAAGATATATGAAGTTGATTGAGTAAAAATGATGTCACTTTCTCGCCCAAGTAAAATATATTCCATCATAATAGATTCATGCAAGCTTGCATAAGTTGACATATGAAATTAATAATGAGATCAAAAAAGGCTTTATATGTTAGAATAGTTTTCATGAGGTAGGAAAAACATTATCCTAATGTTTTCAAGATAACATATGAATATATAAGATCTCAACCATACGAAGTCAATTCCACCAAGATTAATCCTTAAGGTAATCATTTTATTTCTCAAGCCTATAAGAGGTCTAAGGAAAGGTGATGCAAAATGAATCCTTCTTATTATAGAATCCTATTGGTTTGGATAAGGATAATTTTTCTTAAAATCTCCTAAAAGAAACACAGGTTGGACTAATATAATTTATACAAAGCATAAAACAACAACAACAACATCAAATATCAAACAACTCTATGTTCCTTTCCATTTATAATATGAGATATTATCATAAGATAAAAGGTTTATATGTTAAGGCAGACAACATACAACTATAATTTATATTTATTATAAGCTTAGTCATCATTTCTATGTATGGTCATGACCATCAACATAATTTTCTAACTCTTTTAGATAAGCAATCCATTTTAATCATAATCAAGAAACTATCAATGCACTAACATTTAAATAATGTTTTTATTTAAGAAGAGTTAAAGGAAATAATTTCTATAGTTCTTATCCATTTAACCATATGAATAATTGATTATTTTTTCTTATAGGCATTCAAGATACCCACACTATCATAATAATGTAATTATAACATTATAATATTCAACATATGAATCAACATAATATCATGAATTTGGAATACAATTCAATTTTACTATAATAGATATCTGACATAGTTTTTCCCTCTTTCATTAATGTCATAAGAATATAAATGCAAGTTGGAGGGCATGCACCATAAAACTAAAGTTTATTTCTCATTGGTTGGGTTTCTAACTTGAAAAAGAATATCAAATGAGGAGATTATTCGGTGCCATGTTCCACCTGGCCACCATCATGATGATTATAAACCACCCATAAGGTGGTATTGAGGTATCTTGTGACTACTATATTTCTTATTCATTAAATAACCCACTGTATTCTAAACCAAACTTCTATTCCCAAATGAATCTAAGCCATCCTTTCATTTCATATCATTTAGACATACTTAAAAAACTAAGCAAGATAAATGGTATTATATGGGTTTAACAGTTAACAAATATGAATCAAGGATAATAAACACAAAGGGATTAAAACCCATTCAAAAAATCATAAATGAGCTAATAGAGGTCAAATGCAATAATAATAAACCAATCAAATGTTCAAGTATGGAAAGTATTACAATGAACACATGATTCTAAAACCTATAATAACTCAAGATTTAAGTGTTGTCATGGCATGTAGCACACAAAAAATAAGAATCAAGTTAAACTTGATGGATATATCTCACCCCATGGAAGATAAGGTCCCCCTAAACACTAGCCTAGGACTTACCCTCTTCACTCATGCATTGGCAGAGGCCTCTATTCTATGTAGCAAAGAATAATAATGAAACCAATGAAACCATTAGATGAAAACCCTATTATTATTATTATTTAACCCAACAAAATAAATTATAGAGTATGAAACATGAAAAATAATAATAAGAAGAATAATATAAGTTAAAAATAGTCCAGACACTATTTTGCAAAAATACAAGTCTATAAGGGAAATTTCAAATATAAAAGATCAAATCCAAACATCATAAAACTTGGTTTTATACTTAAATAAGTAATTAAATTTAACTCAATCATAATAAATAATCATGGTGATAATTCATAGGTTGTATGTGGCCAATAAATTGACTAGGAAAAAACTAAGCAACACATTTTTGGAACATTATCTTTTTCACAACAATATATTGATTCATTTTCTTTCTCGATTATTTTTTTACTAGATTGATCCCCTTGAATGGTTGTAATTTTATTATATAACCTTCCTAAAATAATCATTAATTTCTCCTTATATTTTCTCAGCAAAGGTTTTTTACATTTTAAAAATAAACACAATTTTCTTTTCTTGTTCTCTATTTCTATTAACTGCGTTAGAACTCTTAATATACTGCACTAATCTAAGGATAAAAATAAGAATGTGAATTATTTATCTTCACCCACTCATGGATTTTGGATTCTCTTTTGAGATCTTCAATTCTTCTTATTTATTCTTTTGACCGTTTGTAGTGGCTTTTTGCCTAAATGGTGATAATTTATATTTATCATTGGGACTAAAGTCCCTTCCATTTTATTTCTTGTATTTAATGCTTTACCATATTATATTTGGAATATGTATATGTCATATGCAATTTTATATTATTTATTTATTTATTATGACTATGTGTTCATGCATCATAATGCAATCTATCCATTCACATTTTTTTGAGAATTTCCAACTACCTAAGCAATCACATGTTGTGTATCCCATTTTATGCAAGGTGGATGTCCATTTTTGGATCTCTCATTGAATCATGTTAAGTTAAATACAACCTCAATAATAAATGTGCATATCCCATACCAACTCATCTCAATATCGATATAGTTTTATGCTTATCTTCCTATCATTTGTACAAACATCTAGATTCATCAGGTTATCTCTATGGATTAATGAAGTGAATCCATAACCTTGATAATTAATATCATTTATAAGTAAATAGTCATAGTCCATCATGACATACTCATTTAAATTTATAATCTTGTGACACATCATCACGTATAAGAGAAAACATAAAATCTCATAAAGCAATAAGGTCTTCATATCAAATTATTATCTCATAATCACATAAATATTTATGTACCCACATGTGGGTCTCAACATATAATAATCCATGACTTGCTATATAGAGTTTCAATAATCAAAATATAATAAAAGGCATAAGTGTATAATATAATAATAACACAAGGGTGACTTTCATGATCACAAAATAGGGGTCTCAAGGTGGGGAATTTTCAATGTATAAGACCCTCTTATGCCACTCTAAAATGAACTATAATTTTTTTTATTTTTGAGACAAGAAAACATGGTAACAACATGCTATAGAGTTACACATAGACACACAAAGCTTGTACATGATTTATAATACTATCTCACAAGAACTTTAGATTAATATGGGTAAGATAATCAAGTTACAACAACACTAGATCATACCATGTATGATCATAAGACCTGGTGGTTATGAGACCAAGAGGAAAAAATTATCTAGGTTTTATTGGGGCTAAAACCAACCCAACCATTACATGTAGAATATCTGAAGTCCTATAAAACACTTATAAATTTTATTTCTTAGAATTTCATAAGAAGTCCTTATTTTGGTCCCATCACAAGTTAACATTTAGAAAATAATATAATATTAACCAAGTTAATAAATTTAATTAAGATTTAATATAGCTAATTTCTCAATATCAACATGGGTAATAATCTAAATAATGCTATAAAAGAGCACTTTACAGATTGGGCTAACTTATTGACATGTTAGTCCTAGCTTATCATTTTTTCCCTAGACAAATTTTATCACCATTAGGGGTCACTGAGTTAGAATCCAATCAATATAAGGAATTAAAAACATTCTCACTCTACTATATATGGTACACACTAATGACAACCTACTGGGTCTACCACTTGTCATAAATTTTCGCTTGTATGATGTTCAAACCAGGTCACAAGTTTAAACTTTTATGTGGTCTATTAGAGTGTTATGTGCCATTGTTGCATTACATCATGAACTAATATGGGTTTAAATTGGCTCACCAAGTCCGCATTATGAAAAATCATTACTTCATGACACATAACTTAGTCATAGTTACAATTAATCATAGTCAACTTAGACACTAAATTTAATCATAATGTTGCATTACAACTTGTTAAGGGTTTAATTAGGCATTATCAATCCATGTAATCTAATATCACACTTTTGTTATTTTTACACTTGACTTGAAACAATATTGGATATGAGGGTATACACTTAATCAAACTTGATGTATTTTTAAATTCTCACACTCTTTTAGGTGAAAATAGAATCCCTTGTGGTTGTTGAAGACTATGACACTATGATGAAATCATAATATATGATGCATCATGATTTCATAGTCTCACAACTTTACAGTCATTCATAAGGATATGATGGAAACCAATAAACCTAGTGATATGATCTAATCACATCTCACTAGATGTCCTAATGTCATGGTATTTTGGATTTTCAAGTCACAAATGGAATTTTTACCAAGCATAGGTTTTATATACTTACAAGCCAACTAGAAAAAGACATACATTCATCCTAAAAAGGGTCAAGTGGTATAAATTTTAAACTTGGAAGATCGATGTGAAGATAAATTTGGTTGTTTAGAAAAACTCAAAGATAAAATTTTAAGACAATAAAGAAATAAAGGCTCACCAACTATAAATTAAAAATTTCTTCAACTAATAAAAAACTAAGTCTTGAGTAAAAATGTCACCTTTCTTACCAAAGTAAAACAAATTCCAACACATGTGACCCATGTAGGATTACATAAGTTAACTTATGTAGTTTATAATGATATTGATAAAGGATATAGATATTAGAACAATTTTCATGAGATAGGAAAAAATATCATAATGTTTCAAGCCAACATACACATATACAATGTCTCAAATATACATCGTTAGTTCCACCAGGATAACTCTTTGAGGGAATATTTATATTTCTAAAGCCTACAAAATATTTAATGAAAGGAAATTCAAAATGGATCCTAATTGTCATAGAGTATTATTTATTTAGATAAGGATATAATTTATAAAACTATCTTAAAATAAACATAGGTTGGGCCAATGTATTTTATACAAAGCAAACATCATCAACAACATCAAACATCAAGTAGCTTTATGTTCCTTTCAATTTATAATATGATTTCATATCACAAGATAAATGATTTATAATTTAAGGTAGACAAAATAAAACCATAAAATTTATTTATTATAAGATTAGTCATAAGTATTATGCATGGTCATAACTATCAACACAATTTGATAACTCTTTTAGATAAACAATACTTTTTATCCTAATAAATAATTGTCAATGCACTAAAATTTCAATATTTTTTTAATCTAAGAAGATGCAAGGGAAACATTTTTTATAATTATTATCCATTTAGCCATATGATAGAATGATTCTTGTTTTTTATAGGCATTCAAGATTACCACACTATCATAATAATGCAATCAAGACATTATAATCTTAAACATGTGATTCAACACAATACCATGACTTTGGCGTAAAATTATATTATAATAAAATAGAGACCTAACATAGTTTTATCCTCTTCTTTTAATGTCATAAAAATAGAAATACAAGTCATAGGGCATGCACCATAACACTGAAGTTGTTTGTTTATTGGTTGGGGTTTCTAGCTTGAAAAAGAATTTTGAATGAGGAGATTATTTGGTGCCATGTTACACCTAACCACCCTAACAACAAGTTCAAACCATACATAAGGTGTAATTAAGGAATATTATGGATTCTCTATATATTATTCATAAATAACCCATTGTAATCTAACCTAACCTTTTGTTCCCAATTGAATCTAGGGCATCCTTTAATTTCATATCATTATAAATTAAATAAGTGAGTGAGATAAATGTATTTATATGGGTTCAATAGTTAACAAAACTTACTCAAGGATAGTAAACATAAAGGGATTACAAACCATTCAATAAAGCATAAGTGAGCTAACATAGGTCAAATGTAACAACAATAAACCAATCAAATATTTAAGGCTGAAAAGTATTATAATGAACATAGGGTTCCAAAATCCATAAAAAATCAAGATATGAGAGTTGTCAAGGCATGTATCACATGAAAAATAATAATTAGGTTGTGCTTGGTGGACATGTCTTACCTCTTAGAATAAAATTTCCCCCTAAAACACTATTCTTAGACTTACCCACCTCTCCCACACCATGACAGAGGCCTCTGTGCTATTTAGCAAAGAATACGAATGAACCCAATAGAACTACTAGATGTAAGACCTATTATTATTATTATTTTTAAACCACCCAAAAAATAATAAAATATGTAAAATAAACAAAATAATAATAATAATAATAATAATAATAATAATAATAATAATAATAATAATATAAGTTAAAAACAATTTAACCACCATTTATCAAAAAATACAAATCCATAAGCGAGATTGCCAATATAAAATATCAAACCCAAAGATCATAAAACGTAGTTTCATATTCAACAAGGGAATTAAATCAAACATAGTTAGAATAAATAATCATGGTGATAATTCATAGGTTATATGTAGCTAATAAATAGACTAAGAAAAGACTAAGCAATACATTATTGGAATGTTACCTTTTTCAAAACAATATATCGCTATCATTTTCTTTACTAATTCCTTTTCTTACTAGACCTATCCCCATTGAATGGTTGTATTTTTATTATATATCCTTACTATAAGAATAATTAATTTATCCTTGTATTTTCTCACCAAAGATCTGTTATGCATTTTAAAAATGTGTGCACAAATTTATTGTCTAGTTCTCTATTTATGTCAGTTACATTAGAGCTCTTAGTATACTTGTTCTGATCTAAGGACATGAATAAAAATGAGAATTATTTATGTCTTCACCCACTTGTGTATTTTAGTTTCTCTTCTTAGATGTTTAGCTCTTCTTATTTATTCTTCTAACCATTGGTTATGGCTTTTTGCCTACTTATTGATAATTTATATTTCTCATTGGGATTGAAGTCCCTTCTATTTTTTTCTTGTCTTTATTACTTTTTCATCTCATATATGACATATTTATATTCCATATGTACTTTATTATTGATCATGTGATCATACATCAAAATGAAATCTATCCATTTGCATTTGACTAAGAATTACTAACTGCCTAAGATATCACATGCTATGTATCCCACTGTGTGTAATATATATGTCTATTTTTGAGCTTCAAATGCACCAAATTGAATATAATAACATCTCAATGGAAAATGTGTATATCCCATACCAACTCATCTCAACATTAATATATTTGTATCTTTATTTTCCTTTCATCTATAGAGAAAACTAAATTCATCATGGTACCTCTATGGTATAACGAGGTGAATCCATAACCTTGATAGTCAATGGCATTGATAAGTAAAGAGTCATAGTCCATCATGACATACTAAATTAATTTTATAATTTAATGCCACATAATCACACATAATAAAAAACATAAAATATCATAAATAAATAAGGTCTTCAACCAAATTATGATATCATAATCACATAAACATATATGCATCCACATGAGAGTCTGAACATATAATAATCTATGGCTTAGTATATAGAGTTTATTTAATCAAAATATAACAAAATACACAAGTATATAATATAATAATAACATGAGGGTGGCTACCATGATAAAAAAAATAGGGTTCTCAAGGTAGGGAATTATAATAGCTAGATGCATTAGTGTGAAGTTTAAAGGAGTGTGCAATTTTGGGAATTAAAAGAACATGTGTTGCACAAAGTTATTTATTTATATCCTCAAAATCACACTATTATGCATGATTCAAGTCAAATTTATATTTCAAGCACATTATTTGGTTGAGTAGGCAAAATATGTGCAAGAAACCAAGTATAAACCTATGGTAAATGTTTGAAATTCTAGGAAATCTCCTTGTTTTTTTGAGATTACGTAGAGTTTGATGATTATGGATCACTGTGATCTTATCTAATCAATTTGAATTCCTACATAATCAATGGTGTATCCCAATTACTAGATTTACACAGTGTCAAGGGTACACTTTTAAAAAAAAATCCTACAACTTGTGATGGCATAAGGTTTATAAGATTTGATTCACATTCTATTAGAAGTATTGTTGAAGATGATAATATAATCCAATTATATGATGACAAAGGCGGTAATAAAAGGCCCGAGTAGATCGTTTATCAAGCACATGAATTTTTATGACACATTGGTCAAGATAAAAGGCATAATCAACTAATTTTACAATTATTACCATATTTTAAAATATTTCTTCTAGACATATTCAAGATGGAAAAAAAGTTGGTGGTATCCTAAGTTCATGTTGATCTTGCTGAAGTATTGTGCATCTCAGAGCTACTATAGGAGATCATAAATATATGGTAATGGGTACCATTTCTTCACTATTATTTTTTTGAGTGCATTATAGCCTATGCAAATATTTTATAACCCATAATTCTTGGGTAAGAGGACCATCAAACTCTTTGAAAGAGAAGATATATCCCTTATCTTGCATTGATTGAGGTGTTCATTTTTGTTTGTTAGAATTTATCATTCTCCCTAACTAATCTATGATATAAAGGGATATTTGGAAGATGAGATCAAGGAAAAAAATATATTTATCAATTTAATGTGTATTGTGTTAGAATACCTTTGTTATTTTCAAATTATCTATTATGATACTATAATAACTTGTTGATCTATTGTTGATGTGATGTGAATTACACTAATTATGCAACCAATGCTTTCTTTCTTTCTTTCTTTCTTTCTTTCTTTCTTTTTTCTTTCTTTCTTTCTTTCTTTCTTTCTTTCTTTCTTTCTTTCTTTCTTTCTTGTGTAGGTCTCTCGATATGGACCATGAACAACACTAAATTTTACATGTTCAAGATGACTTTATGATATTTATTGGTATATACTAATGTGACTTCAGTCATTGGATATTACTCTAAGAGGTTGAAAAAGTGATGTTTGACATGTGTGATCCACTATTGTGGTTTGGATACCATTTCATTCATAAAAATATGGTATCCCCATCAAGATGTTGTTGTCTTATAGAGGTGTAATGTCATAAGTGACTGTGTTTACATAGGATTTAATATTTATTAGAATGTGAATTATTATTAGACTTGTATATCCTTACCCTAATAAATCCACCCCAAGGATTATGGGTTGGAATGTGTATAAGTGGAAATGCCAAGGCATTGAACTATGGATTAGTGATGATTTTATTTTAGCTTCCACTTCAAAGATTATACTAAGAGGCTAACCATATACCTAAATGTTGGTGTGAAAGAGGAATTTGGGATCCTTGAAACTATATATGGTAGTGGTACTAGTGCTTATACAAGTGGTATCTAGATTAGTGTCGTCCATTTATGTGAGACATAATGTAGACTATGTAAGCAAGGATTGTTTCACATGGAAATCAAAGTCATTATGGGTATGTGACTAATACTAATTACACCACTTGTCAATGAAATTACTAAATATGTCTAAGGTATAAGGTATTAGAGACTTCAAGTTTTGCGTAGTATTCTTAGATTACTCTCCTTTGAAAAAATAGTTCTACTTCTACACTAAAGGTTGATAAAGAGAGTTGTGTGCAGGCTATCTCTTACACATGATATTTGAATAAGGATTGAGACACCAATACATATTTGATTTTTTTTCAATAATATTATAGTAGAGTTTAAAAATTCAAAAACTCTATCTTCACATAGATATATGGTGAAATTATACTAATGTAGTTTAGAACCTTATGTTGTTTAGTCTAGTTAACGTATAAACTCATGGTGTATTCATAGAACTTATTAGTGTAGTATTCCACTAACTCCTCCTTAGACTAGAAAAATTAATATAGCTCAATGTATTCATCCTTAAATTGATATAGAGGATGTTAATCCTCCTTGAACATGTAACAAAAAAATTCCAAGACGTGATTGTAATGTAATCTTTCAAATGTTGCATGTTGAAAGTCCCAATAGTTAACTACTATAATGGATATATTCAACATGATAATGAAAATATTATTAGCATTAGTTAATAAATTTACTTAGAATTATGCATCAATCTATTAAATTTAGGCATGCAATGTTGTAGTGTTGATTTTGATTTTGATAATGTGGATATCAAGATTAAATTTTACTTTGAAGGGGGTATGCTACTACAACTATTATTGAAGACACTGTAGGATAAAATTTAAAGGTTTTAGGTTGAGATGCATCATTCAATCACATAATTAGCCAATTTTTTTGTGTGCTATCTTTTAGGAATCCCATAATGAGTTTTTTGATGTCTGGGCTACCTCAATTTGCTTTTAGGTGATAATTATCTTAATTTTTCTAAGAAATTATTTTGGCTAAGGTAAAATAAAACTAACTAGTAATCCTTCATTATCTTGTTCACTCATGTGTTTACAAGCATATGCAATAGATATAATCTAATACTAATGATATTTTATATAGGGTTGAGGACTTTGTGTGTAAGGGAAATCCTTACACTTAGAATTAGTTTCACAATTATAGAGAGTACACATTGTGTCACCTTACAAAAATTAAACCAACACACACTAAAGTAAGAAAAAGTTTTATACTTGTAATAAATACAACTTATATTCAATAAAAATGAATAAGAAAAAGTACAAATATGTACAATGATACAAAAAATTTGGGAATGCATGTTCTTGTGATCATAAGGAAAAACACTTCCTCTAATTTTCCTAGACTAAAGGTGTGATTATAATGCATATGAGAAATAATAGATTCTTAGGGTATACTATCTATAAATATTATTGCATATGTCATAATATTTTTTGATGAATATGTTACTTATTTATACACAAAATACAAGATGTAGTTACAACTATTGATAATTATAAAGAGAATGATTACAATTTTTTTCAACTTCTTCCCACATGATGGTTGAACTTTCTCAAGGTGCATGGTGGTTTAACTTCTCAGTCAGAGATAATTACTCAAAGAGATTTCATGAAATTTTATATAACTATGAAGTACCAATTAGAAATCCATGTGGAGTCTACATTAAGAGAAGCTCTACATAGGGTTCATAAGATGTCACTAGCTTTCTGCTAGGTAGAAGGAACTCTATATAGAAGTGACTTGAGACTAGTGTGACATATAAGAGATATAACATAAAGGACATAATTATAATTTATGTGCAAGTAGTTCAAGTGCACAAAGAATAATTTTACATAATTGTGCATGGATTAATACCATGAGGTTAATATTACCTAAGGAGATGCAACCATTTAAACTTGAGTTGAGTGTTAATGTCCCAACAACCATTAAATAAGGAGGAGTGATATAGGTTCAGTTCCATATAAACATCAAATACACTACTTTGAATATATGAATATTATTTTTAACCTTGAAATATGTTTGTATATAAGAGGATCAAGTGTTGCATATGGAATATAAATCAAAAGTGTTATGTAGTATCATCATTCCCCATCAATCCACATTAAATAAATGGAACAATGTTTGAATGAACAATTTTAATGCCCCAAGAATTAAATGAATATTTAAATCAAAGTGATATATAATTTCATAATTTATCTATCATAATTTCATAGAATGTTCATAAAAATAATGTAAAATTCCCCATCTATGCCTCACATATACATAAATTTGTCTAATTTATCCCATTTGAATCACCTAAACTAACCCAAAGTGTGTATTTTTTGTATATCATGGTATTAATATCTAAATAAAAATAGTATCAAGAAGTATATAGTTTGATTAACTTTTTCTTTGTTCTTACTCTACTTCATGATCAGTTGGAATGTCTATGGAAGGAAAAGGAGAACTAATCTTTTGGATTATAATATTAATTTTACCTACATCTCCTTCACTATCATAGATAAATATACACCAATAACATATTAATCCTCAACATAATTTTGTACATATGCATAATCATAATCATAATTTTTAGTCATTACCCCTATTCACATAAGCGTGATTATCACTCATATAAGCATAATCATTGTTCACACAAGTATGATTATCTACATATAATTTTTCCACTCATTGGTATAATCATAAGCAATAACTTGGGTAGAAAATGAGTAATCCATTGGATGAGACATAGTAGGGGTCAAAAAAATCACAAGGATATTTTTTTTCCAAACCTTAGGATGACAAGAAATAAAATCATAAGCCATTAACCCTAACATAATGGTATAGACACATCAATTTGGTATTAGACACTTAACATCATCAAATTTTGACATACCTTTGACATCAATGACTTGTGCATACACATTTGAATTTTGTGTATGATTTATCCTATTTATTTACCTATCTATTGAATTTCAAACCAATTTGCTATCATTCATATTTTGTATCTCCATAGTTTGTATCATAACCCTCTATAATCCTAAGGAGACAATTTACATATTGTAGATCCTTGATTTTCCCTTTATAAATAATGCCAATAAATATCAGATGTTGGTGGTTACAATTTTTAGGGAATCTTGATATCTAGATAGGAAATATTAATCTAAATAAATAAATTAATGTAAAATAAACACACAAGAGAAAATATGTAGACAATAAAGGAGAGACAAGAGTTAACATGGTTCACCCAATGTGGGATGCATCCACCAAAAATAACCAGTCCTTGTTATTCAATCCATTAAAAACCTATCACTCTCATAGTGCTTCCACTATTACAATATAATCACCATTACAATGAGCCACACCTCACATATCTTAGGGTTTTTTTCATTTTTGGGAAACAAATAAAACCACTATAATTATACCATTAGATTTGTGACCTAATAATGAATGACCTAGATTTCATAATGCATAAATACATATAATATGTGGCTTTTAGGGGTGCTACCCTTAAACCCCCATCGAGGAACACAACCCTTGGACCCCCCATTAGGAGGGACATCCCCCTTGGACTTGAAAAAGGGGGAAAATCCCCCCTTTTAACCCCATCACTATGAGTGTTAACTAATAAGATCAGGATCCATAATTAACAACAATAGGCATATACCTTCATTGACTATGTCCTACAATCCTCAACTATTACTGTTGGTTCCCAGTTGTACACCTTATACTCTTAGCCTTACACATTTTAGAGAAAATGGAAAGTAATGATGAAAAACCCACTAGTATGTTATTTTATCTAGGGAAGGGTTTGGCATCGAGATTAGACTAAATGTAAAAAATGATTGAGACACACCTAAAAAGGGTATGATTAGCTCCCTAATACTTCTGACTCTACCTAAAATAAGGTGAGAGGACCTATGGGGTAGCTTTCACACATGGAGAGATTATAAAATTCAACCTCCATGTGGATTTTTATCATAAGGAAAAAAATATGACCAGGGCATAACCAAGTTTGTACACTTCACCCATGAGGTGTTTTCACATGAAATGCACAAATGCTCTAAGTCATATACAAGCTACTAAAGATAGATAGGAAAGAGATCAAAATATTTTTTTCTATATAATATTCAATAATAGGGGTCAAATAAAAGACTATAATGCTAGAATTTAAAACACAAACTACAAATACATTTCAAATATGCAAGATATTATGCATTTACAAGGCAAATAACACTTATAGTATGTAAAGGGTGTATTATTTTTAGGGTAAGACAAGTTGGATAATTATAAAAAATGAATGTAGCATGATGGTGGACTTAAAATAATAGGGTATCTTGCAAGATTCATGACATCATTCCTTAGCATAAATGTAGAAAAACTGAAATACAAGTTAGTGGGAAATACCAAATGATCCTTGAAAGAATAGAACATACACTGAAACTAAAATTTCAAAGTTGAGAGAGTTAATGAAAAAATTATATGGATTAAATCATAATTAAAACTAGAGGAATGAGATTTTTTTCCTCATTTTAATGAGGAATTCACTTTACTAAGAAGTTACGAGAATTTTAGTAACTGATAGGTAAAGTTTTTCCTTGTAGTAGATTATGGATTTCTATACCCACCTTCCATATCCCTCTCCCCCCTCTATGTATATATGTGAGTTATCTATATATAGAGGGGTCCTCCCCACAATATATAGAGTAGATCCCATTAAACTCAACTCAACTCAACTTATATGATCTAGGGGCCCCATTAAACTCAACTCTATATGGCTATATATGGGGTGAGAGGGGGGAACATAAATACCCCATAGATAGATAAGGCATTAGTCCTAAACCTACCTAAACTAATATATCTATATAGATGGGGGTCAAACACCTTATAGTCACCCCTAGATAAGATAGCCAACTATGTAGATGTATAATATTCACTACTCCATCTATATAGGGGCCTAATCTCTAGATGGATCTCTTGAAAACTATAGACTCTATAAATTATATAGCCCCAAATATCTACTCTATATTGAGGCTATTGGTACCATATATCTAGGGCCTTGGCTTCCTTTAGCCAATTATATAATTATTAGATAGGCCTATCAGTTGATCTCAACTTCTACTTGGGATTGAGGGCACCCTATCTAGAGTTTGGGGGTGCCCCATATCTAGATAGGGTACTAATAGAATATATATAGTTGGGATCAAGGGTACCATATCTAATCCATATATAGGGTGGGGGTATAGATATGACACCCACACCCTCTACTCTATCTATATGGTGGATCTTCCTTATTGTATATAGCCATATCTAGTGTTTTTATAGGGTGGGGGTGACATATCTATATGGTGGATCTCCCTTATTGTATATAGCCATATATAGATTTTTTATAGGGTGGGGGTATAGATATGACACCCCCACCCTATAAAAACTCTAGATATGGCTATACACAATAAGGGAGATCCACCATATAGATAGAGTAGAGGGTGGGGGTATCACTATCTAGTCTAAAGGGGGATAATCTCATATTCAACATGAGGAGGTGCATTCTCAAGGAATTTTATCTATCTATTATCTTCCCACCACTCTAAATACATAGGTAGACCTTGAGAGGTGGAGGTGAATGATGATTAGATGGTTTTATAACCTAGATCCATGATAAAAATGATAACTGATAATGAACATAAAACTAAATATCCAGTCAATAATATTTACAAAATAGATTATTGCACTTCATCAATAGGAAATTACAAATAACCACAAACATTTTCATTAAATTTAAAATAAATATAATGAACATAAATATTTCAAAATGATACCATGGGATAAGCATGGTGATATTTCTCTTTTGATAAGGGAGACATAAAGATGCTCTCAAAGCTCAATAATGACTATATAGCTGCAACCACCTTAGCAAGGGAGACAAGGTATACACACATCAATTAATCCCAAAAATTATTGTAAAACCTAGACTTAGAGAAAATGAATACCTAAAATAATGACCAACCCAGAATAGAGGAGAAGCCCTATATTTATACATTGTCAAATCTGGGA
The DNA here is from genome assembly GCA_037957365.1 of Torreya grandis. NCBI lineage: Eukaryota > Viridiplantae > Streptophyta > Pinopsida > Cupressales > Taxaceae > Torreya > Torreya grandis. The sequence goes on along the minus strand of JARHVA010000730.1, from coordinate 3,137,112 downwards.
CTATGGGTTGTAATTTACAAAATTATAGAACAAGCCTTTAAGTCTACCAAGATACCTCTAGCTAGAATATGCCCTTTTCCATGCCTAAGATACTCATCCAATTTCAATAAAAGAATAATTATTATAAATGCCTTTGTAAGGAATGATGAATATTTTCAACAAACATTTGATCTTTTAATTGAATATGCCCTTTCACTTGAACTAGAGGGAGAAAAAAAATCATTTGAGGAGTCAAACAAACTTTATCATTATGTGCAACTACCTAGAAATGATGTTCTATTAATCGATGGAATATATATAATATTATAGATAAATTCCATTCTCATATGCATGCAAAATAAATCCCATTACTTTGTGATGATCACAATCAGAATACTCTAGCTATGGAAAAAATAAAAAATGATTTATGACCATTTGGAAAACATGCTTTGGGGTGGCCCATAGATCTTTTTCCATGTTTTGAATCATTTCCCATCCATGAAAGAACCATAAATTTTAGATTTTAAACCCAATTTTACCATATACTAACATTTATCATGACATATTGGATCCAAATAGGCATTCATGGGGCTTAAAAGTGACTAAATAAATTAATTAGATCTAATTTCCACACTTGTCATTTTCTATCACAATCTAGATGCTAGATTAAATATGCACCCTTAATCTTATTTATATGGATCAATCATGGAAAATAGATCCATATCTATCTCATTAAAATTGTGACACATGTCACTACCACATTTATCTTGACCCCTTTTGAAATTCCACTCCCATTCACATTATCAATTTTCTAGATGCACGATCGACTGTGAACCATTGATTTGCTTGGTCACTCATCAAGGAATTAACACTTTTCATTTTTTTGTCTCCCTAGAAGATATTAGACTACTTCAAATCTTTGATTTCCATCAGATCTTACTTGGGAAAATGAATGCTTTTTGTTAGATCATGATCTGAGGGGTGAAGCATTATTAGACACTACCTATACTTGTCATCCCTATGGGCTTCCTATGTACCTTACAAATAGTCTCTATTTATTTGAGCACCATTGCATCATGTGGTGGCACCTTATAATTCTTGAACTTTTGACCTATTTTTATTGTAATCATATCTATTGTTACTTTCTCAAGATCTTAACACTTTCTGATCTTGCATTCTCTTATAGTGTCTTTGATGCTTGAAATCCTCACTCACTATTGCATCATCCTTTTTTGAGAAAATACATGATATTAGATCTACCTATATTTGAACTCAAATGACTACTTCACTGGGCACATTTGAATCCCAATAGCTACTTTTCATGGCTTAAAATTGATGTCTACGTGCCTATCAATGACATTTGTGAGACTGTCACATTTATGTAATTCGAGTAACTTTCTTTGGAACTTTGCTTATTGAGCCTTTTGTTCTACAAGAATTTGTTTTATGGGATTTTTGTCTTCAACATTCCTATCTTTGGGCATCTTATTTTTGATAACAATTATTGTTCTTGGGCCCTTTGGTCTTCGAGCTTTTTTTTTGCATGAATTTATTTGGGACAATTTATTTGGAAGACTTTCCTATAGTAATTTCCTGAAGCACTTATCTCTTTTAGACTTGTCTTTGTTAGGAGAATTGTTTTAGACATTTTGTCTAAATTTTTTTTTTGAATGAGCTGATCCCTACATTTTTATTGAATAACTTGAACCTTACATTTTTCCTAAAGAAATGCGATTCTCTTAGACTTTTTGTGTGGGAAAAATTCTTGAAAGAAATAGACCTTCAGACTTTTTGTCATCGACAAAATGTCTGGCAAAATTCCTTTGTGATTTTTGTACAAACATTTTGCCCAATGTAAATGAACTTTATTAGAATTTTTGTAAAATATTTTTCCCAATGGAAATAGGTCTTTGGGATTTTTATCCAAGACAAAAATACTAAATATTTATTTATGTTGGGCATAGTGTTTGCATAAAAATTCCAAAAAAATTCTAAGGGATTTATACATATTAAGTAAAGACCAAATTAACACTTAGCTGATTTAACATGAAACTTAAAAATAGGACATGGGTTGAGGACTTAGGCATTTATAATTGACAAGGGCCCAATTTCTTTAGGGAAAATTTTGACACTAACACTAGCTCTTTCTCAAGGATGCATACCCCCTATAGGTGTGCAAAGAACCCTAAAACTTAAGACCGGGTGCAAATATAATGGGCCATAGAGTTAAGACTTAGTAAATTACCAAAAAACACTCATGGAGGCTTGATAAAATAATGGTAGACTGACAAAAATATATCAATAGGATTTGAAAATGAACACATAACAAAATGATGAAGGGAACTGTACAAACAAGGCCTAAAGTAGAGGGGTGACAAAGTAATGATACACCAAAACTAAATACTATGTATAGGCTCAATTAAAGAAATGTTTTAAATGTCTGTAATTGATTGGTAGCTCCATAATTTTACTATCCCTTAACTTCTTGAACTTTTTTAGTAGATTAGTGGTGGAGATGAAGTAAAACAATCTCTACACATGATTGAAGGTACTACTGCTAGGTTGCAATAGGATGACAATTTGAAATAAATCCTTCATATATGATCTCAAATCTATATAAGAAAAATCCAAAAGATTTTTTTACTCCTTTAGTAGTTGTAAATAAACTTGTTTCTTAGCTACAATTAGGTAAGTACCAAGCAAGAGTGCACCAGGATCAATAATGTTGTTCATGTACTTGAAGTAATACTTGAAATAAAACTAAAATAATTCATCCTTAAGGGTATATAAGATAACCCAATCTTCATCAAATGGAATTTTCCAAACAACACCTTTGTTTTCAAACCCAACATCAAGAACAAATAGTTGCTTACTAATGTCTATATTCCCAACTAAGCTACCCAATTTTACCTCCATGTTGAACACTTCTTTCAAATCACACTTCAGATATTCAATTTCATCATGATTGGGTAACTCATTTGATTTTGTCATATTATCATCACAAGAAAATTCATATGTTGGGAAACATACCTTCTTGACCACACTCCAAAATTGATCAACAATAGTAACATTCATCATTTTTATAGAGGTAAAAAACATGCCAGGGGAGTCTTGATAATTAAACATCATAATCTCATCATCAATATAGGATGTAGAATCAAGATCATCTTCATCTTCATCACTCAATTAAATAGTATCACATGGGGGATGCATAAGGAAGCACTTATCACACCAATTAATATCAATGTTAGAATTCACCACATTTACTTTGACATTCAATAGATCAAGATTTTCTTTCATAACCCCTTTATTTTGACTTCTATTGTCACATGTAGGCCTATGAGGAAGCCCCTTATTATCACTATCTATCATGTAGGACATCTCCTTGATAGTGGAGGCCAAAGTATTAACCATTTTTTCAAGGTTGGATATCTTAGTGGACTATGTCCTTTCCAACTTTACACAAGCCTCCTTATTCATGGGCTTATCCAAAGCCTTTATGTTACTCTCAATTTGGATGGCCATATTGAATTCCAACCATAGGTTCATGGGATCCTTATCCCTCAAGTAATACATATCCTTATTATCAAATGCAAAACAATACTTTATCAAGCATGGCATATCACTAGGCTTGATGTTATTGGGTAGCTGCATCATAACTTTATTAAACCTTGTATGGAAGTCCTACACACACTCATTGGGGTTATTTTTATGTTTTAAAACTCATCTAAAATGAACCTTAGATCAATTTTATCACCATATTAAACTCTAAAAACATTATTCATCTCTTCCTATGAATCATTGCATCTACAAGGAAGGGAATTTAACCATCCATGAGTGTCTTCCTCCAATGTGTGTATAAAAAAATTAATGTACACATCCTCATGCTCAACCTTATAGTGTTTAATGATATTTTAAAAATCACTCAAAATGTGATCACCACTAACTACATTATTCCCTTAGAATTTTAGAAGGCATTTCCTTACTTCATTTGGGACCTCATTGGGATAGCCTGCGATTTCATCAAAATTGATAGGCCTAAATCTGGGAATGCAGAATGTAAGACATTCATTCTCATCTTGGTCCCTATGACTCATGATTGGTTCAATGGGATGTTTAATAATAAATGGAAAAAGGATATGAGGGTGTGAATAAGGTAGACTTTGGGGATCAAACTTAGGGGGGATTTAGTTAATTGAGAAGCTAGACAGTAAATGGGGCTATATGATTCTAAATCACTAGGAGAGATGTGACAATATTGAATAATAAGAATTTTAATAGACAAAAGTTTAAAATTACTAGAAGCTTGACAATTGACATAGTCTTTAGTAGATGCACTTTGCTCTTCAACATGCCTTCAAACTTGTCTCTTTCTTCTTTGATGAACACTTAGGGGTGAGATAAGTTTCTTAGATGAGTCACCTTTGAAGGATGACCTCAGTCCTTTTAAATTTGAAAGCAAAAGAAATCTCAAATTTGAAGATATTAAAGATGCTCACTAATCTTTGTTTAAAGCTAGATGATGTTTTAGATTCTCCACTAGAAGCAAAGTTCTATAATATAACCAGTTACAAACTTGAAGTGATACATACATAAACCATATCTTTCTAAAAAAGCAAAGATAATGAAACTTTCAAACTCATGTTCAAAAGAGGAAACCACCTCAAAACATGATAAATCCATAACTCCTTACAACAAACAATATATGTCAAATATCAAATCTTAAGATTCCTAGCACATCCCAAGTGGAATGCTACATCATTGATGACAAGAGATAATAAATCACATTCAAATAATCCTAACTTTTAAATACATGAGATAAATATGAATAAACTTGTCTAAAAATGTAGATGAGATTACCTACATATAATAGTACAGAACATTTTCAAACTTAAACTTATAAAATTATATCTTTAGAAGTGTCCCCAACAACACACAAGTGACCAAGACTTCAATCTAGTCCTTGAAAATGGTGTCAATAAAGTGGTAATGTTGACAAAGAAAAGATAATCAAATCAATGACGATATAGGTAGATAAATTTAAAACTTGAATCAACTTAAAACTCTAGCTCTCTACAAGAGTCCCTGATAACACAAGCACAATGGGTCTATTTTCTCCCCAATAATAGTACTAGTTGGGTGTTGACGTTGATGAACTAAAGATAGTTAGAATAACACAAGAAGGTAAAAAACTTTAAAAATGATCGTAACTCTCTGCAAGAATCCCTAACAACAAAAGTGACTAGGACTTCAATTTAATCCCTAGAAATAGCATGAAATGAGTGTTGGTTCTCAGTTTTATGCCTTGTACACTCGACCTTACTCACTTGAGTGAAAATGGTAAGTAATAATGAAAAACCCACTAGTATGTCATTATATTTTGGGAAGGGTTTGGCATCAAGAATAGACCAAATACAAATAATTACTAAGAGGTACCTATAAAGGGTATGGTCATCTCCTTGTTACTTATGGCTCTACTAAAATTAAAGTGAGAGGACCTATAGGGTAGCTTGTTCACATGGAGATATTCTACAATTCAACATCCATGTGGATTTTTATCACAAGGAACAAATATGACTAGATCATAACCAAGTTTGCACACTTCACCCATGAGGGGTTTCCACACAAAATGCACAAATGTTCTAAGTCATATATTAGCTACTAAAGATAGATGGGAAAGATATTATAATATTCATTATATATAATTGTCAATAATAAGGGAAAGAATGCAATGCTAGAATTTAAATCACAAACTACAAACACATTTCAAATATGCAAGATCTTATGTATTTACAAGGCAAGTAACACTTATAGTATGCAAAGAGTGTATTATTTATAGGGTAGGACAGGGTATGAAAAGTTAGATAATTATAAAAAAGGAAGGTGGCATGCTAGTGGCCTTTAAATAGTAGGGTATATTGAAAGATTAATGACATCATGACTTAGCACAGATGTAGAAAAACTCAAATGTAAGCTAGTGGGAAATACCAGATGATCCTTGAAATAATAAAATATACACTAAAACTAAACTTTCAAAAAAATCTTTCCTATCAAATCCATAAACCTAGGGTGCCCTAAAAATTTATTCAACAGCATATTCTAAAATAATGTAGAAAGGGTTTTATAACCCAGATCCATGCTCAAAATGATAACCAATAATGAACATAAAACTAAATATCTAGTGAACAATATTTACAAAATAGATTGTTTCACTTCATCAATAAGAAATAACAAAGAACCACAAGCATTTTCATTAACTTTAAGAGAAATATTATGAAAATTAATATTTCAAAATGCTACCATGGTGATAATATGGTGAGATTGTTCTTTTGATAAGGGAGACATAAATATGCTCTCAAAGCTCACTAATGGCTGTACAACTGCAACTACCTTAGCAAGGGAGACAAGGTATACACACAATAATTAATCCTAGAAATTATTGTAGAAATTAGAATTAGAGAAAAAGAACACCTAAAATAATGACAAAAACTAAATAGAGGAAAATACTTTTATTTATACATTTTAAAATCTGGGACTATGGATTGTATTTCACAATCATAATATTCTAACTATGACAAAAACAGAAAATTATCCATGACCATTTGGAAAATATACATTGGCGTGGCCCATAGATCTTCTTCAATGATTTGAATCATTGCCCATTTATTAAAGAACCATAAATTTTATATTTTAAACTAAATATTTCCACATATTGACATTTAGCATGCCACATCAGAACCAACTAGGCATTCATGGGGCTTAAAAGTGACTAAGTAAATTAATCAACTCCAATCTAGACACTTGTCATTTTTAGCACAATCTAAAAGCTAGATCAAATTTGCACCCTTGATATTATTTGTATGGATCAAGCATGGAGCATAGATCCATATCTATCTCATTATGATTATGACACATGCCACTACTGCATTTGTCTTGACCTTTTTAAAAAGTTTGCTCTCATTTGCATCATCGATTTGATAGATGCATGATCGATCATGAACCATTGATTTTATTGATCACTTATTGAGGGCTTGACACTTTTAATTTTTGTATCTCCCTAAAGGATCTAATACTGATTCAACTCTTTGCTTGCTATTAGATGTTGCTTAGGCAAGTGAATATAATCTATCAGATCATGATCTGAGGGGTGGAGTGTTATTGGACACTACATATACTTGGGCTCAAGGATGTGCCACTTGATAGCCATAAATGATTCTTATATACCTTGTAAATAGTCTCTATTTCTTTAATCACCATCATGTCATGTGGTGGCACATTATGCATCTTGACTTTTTGACCTATTTTGCTCATTGTTAGATCTAATGCCACTTTCCCTAGATATTGAAACTTGCCAATGTCGCATTCTCTTGTAGGGTCTTTGGTGCATTTAATCCTTTCTTGCCATTAGATCATCATTGCTAGATTAAATGTATGTCATTAGATCTACCTCCATTTGAACTCAAATGGCTACTTCACTGGGCCTAAATTTGACACTTGCATAATCATCTTGGAACATTTGAATCCCAACTATTACTTATCATGGCTTAAAATTTACATCCACATGCCTGTAAATAAAATACATGAGACCATCACATTTATGTAATTCAAGCATCTTTATCTGGAGCTTTATTTAGTGGGCCTTTTATTCCATAAGAATTTGGTCTGTGTGTTTTTTGTCTTTGACATTCTTATCTTTGGGCATCCTATTTTTGGTAGCAATTCTTGTTCTTGGGCCATTTGGTTTTCAAGATTTTTATTTGAAAGAATTCAGTCAGGATAATTTCTTTAGATAACTTTCTCATAGCAATTTCCCAAAGCATTTATCTCTTTTAGAATTTTCTTTGTCAGGAAATTTTTTTTAGACATTGTATCTAGAATAATTTCATCGAAGAAGTTGATCCTTAAATTTTTCTTGAAGAACTTGAAACTTACATTTTTCTTGAAGAAATGCAATTCTCGTGAAATTTTTATGTGGGAAAAATTCTCAAAGGAAATATACCTTCAAAAAAATTTCCATGGATAAAACGTCTAATAAAATTTCTTCAAGCTTTTTGTACAAACATTTTATTTGAATCAAGTGAATTTTATCAGACTTTTTGTAAAATATTTTTCTCGACACAAATAGGTCTTCAAGAATTTTTTCCATGATAAAAATAATAAATACTTATTTACATTTGGAAAAGTGTTCACACAAAAAGTCTAAAAAAATTCAAAGGGCTTTATACACACTAAGTAAAGAATGAATTAACACTTAGCTGATTTAACATGAAACTTGAAAATGAGAGTTGGGATGAGGACTTAGGCATTTATACTTGACAAGGGCCCTAATTTATTTAGTGAAATTTTTTTCACTAACAACTAATTTTTAAATTCAAACATATCCCTTGGGTCAGCCTAAGCATGCTTATTATGTAAGTTATTGGGGGAGATATCAAAGAGCCATCTATAAATACAAATTAGGTCTAATATCATACTCAATGGGTAATTACATATAAGACCACTTGAACATTGATATAAATATTTACACATCCTTGAGACATTAACACAAAAGCATTCAAATATAAAAACCCATTAAATGATCAACCCTATATCCAAGTATGGCTACTAACAAGGTAAAAATTTCATGTTTTCAAGTGTCAAAATTTAAAGCATTAAATTGCATTCCATTCAAGTTTATAAATATTAAACAAACACACATTAATGTGGGATAAATACATTTAGTTTTAGTCCTCTTCATAATATTAGAACATAGGTAACACTCAATAAATTAGTAGGGAGTCGGTGGGACTATCAACCCATTTTTACCAAGTCTATATTTTGTCAGAAGTGAAGCTAGAGTTTCAAGGAAGAGGGATGCAAAATCAAGTTTTATGAATAATATTAAGGTCAAGAAAGAATATATAAATCATCTAGATAGTTAGGTGAAATGATATATGGTATAATATACCAACACAATCAACTTGGAAAATTCTGAGAGATAATAGACAATACTAGTTGCCACAATTGTCTATGAACATGTTTTGATACTCTATTTCCTAATCCAAACAATTAAATAACTATTACATAGAATTTCAATGGACCATAACATAGGGATTGAGTATTATAAAATAAAATATTAGATAAATTCCTTATCTCCTCTCATTTATTGGTCATCATTATATTTAGTAAGTGAATTTAACAATTCATATTTATATGGTTTGTGCCCTATTTTACACAATCTAAATTTCAATAGTTTTATGTTATTTAGATAACCTAAATCTTAAAAAAATAAAACATTATCATGAAATTAATCTTTGTTTTGAGTGTGTAAATCCCTACCTTTTTCTCCCTTAGGGTTTCATCTTTCTTTCTTAGGGTTTCATCTTTATTTCTTAGGATTTAAAATTTCTCTTGCATTATGGTTTCAAAATTGATTTTTAATTTCCACTTAATAGATAGTAATATGTGAATTTTTCCTTAGCTTTCTTAATGTTTTCATGATTTTATTTTATGCCATTTAATAAGGATAAATATCTTATACCTATAAGCCAAAGTTATAGGTTAAGTGGTGTTTTAATTTATAATAATTAGATTCATTTGATCTAACCATGTGTTTTAAGTGTAGTCTAAAATGGATAAAATTAATGAAATTGCAAGTTCCTTATTTTTATAATTTAAGTTATGATAAATAACACATAAATCTAGAGGAACATGTTGATATTTATGAAATTGAAAATGTTTATGAAGATGATAATGAACATAATAATGAATATCAAGGTATAACACATCTTGATGAGCTTACTAGTGTAGATATTACATAAGTAACAATAATATATAATATTTAAAATAAAATTAGTAACCAAACTTATGATTCACATAAGATATTGAATGTAATCCTAGAGGATAAAAATGTAAAGAACTCTAAGGAAGCCACATTTTAGGAGGAAAATGATGAACTATTTAATGATAGTGATATAAGTTTTAGAGGCACATATTATAAATTAGGTTTTCAAACCACTACTCCTACTACTACTATTCCTATGTATACACCTATGTGTTCATATGTCTACACCTATGATTACACATTATAATGGTAAAAGTAATATACTACAACATATTTAAGCATTACATACAACATGTTTAGATTATACATCTAATGATAAAGTTGTTGACTAGTTATTTCTAAGGAGTCTTAATGAATATGATTTTGTGATGAGTTTATGATCTCCCTTTCCAATCAGTGCATGCTTGGAATCCCTTGGCTAATCAATTATTACTATAATTTTATATCAACATTAGTGAGAATATATCCTATGTTCAAATTGGAAAACTTAATTAAGTACCTTATGAGCCTAATAATGATTATACACTTATATATAAGATTGTGATTTTGAAGATTAAAAATCCTATGGCTGATAATGAATTGCAAGATATGTTTAAGTAAAGCTTACTTGCTTTATTGCATGAGTATATTATGTTCAAACACTTTCAATATTCTGATGACATGTGTTATTTGATTAAAGACTGTGAAGTTAAACTACTTGCTATGAATAATCTAAGTATTTCCCTCATACTAAAAAATAATCTATTACAAAGTTTTAGAGTAAATAAAATTTCAGATCTAAGGAAAATGATATTAAAAATGAGGCTAAAGTAATAGTTAATGTAGTTCCATAATCTACTAATTGGCTTTTCCTATTGAATCTTCAAATAAACAAGTTTACATGGATATTAGAACCCCTTTCATAATATATTATAAAGGTTACTTGAGTGCATAATCATATATCTCCCTCTACCAATGGAGTTTGATATGACAAAAGTATAACTCAATATCAATGCATATTATGACTGCATATATGCATGGGACACTCTACTAATAGATGCTTTGGTTAGAGATATAAGATACAAAATATAATTGAGGATAATACTATTGATGTGAATGATGTTAATGTTTAACCCTTTTCAGATTTTAGTGTTTTTTAGATAGGGGTTAATGGGTTAGAATATCCTAACCAAATAACTAAAAAAAAAATTCTAAATAAGCTAATTAAATTAATTTAGATAACACTATATACTAAGTCTATAAAATTAAAAAATATAGAAAGTACAATGCCAATTGATATTATGAAAATTGATACACAAATAATAGATAATACATAGATAGTTTATAGATGCATAGGTAGATATGAGATATATAGGTGTAGGAACAAACAAACTGATGCTTAGGATCCTTTCGTTAGATTCTATAAATATTATTTCTTGAGGCTTAGAAATTACCATTGATCTATGGGTACTGGCATTGATGCTTATGTTTATGGCTTGATGATTTTTTCAAGTATGAAATATTTTATGTATTAAGAAGTGACTACTTGGACCTATTAGGTTTTTCTTTAAAAATTTTGTTGATGTGTCTGGATCATGTGCATAGGATCTGTAAAAATGTATATAGCTTAAAACCTAATTTTTTACCTTAGGTCATGTCACTTTTACAAAAGTGGGTTAATGGGCTCATAAAGTTGAGTTGACCTAAATGACCCCATTATTAATGAGCACTATATGCATACCCAATAATATAAGGAGTGCCTATGACATATGTATTTATCCCCTATGTGTGGATTTATTCATGTATAAGGGTGTAATATGTTGTGTAAAGAAATACAATGATCTAACTTGTAACTTGACAAAAAATACTCATGGGATATTCTGTGAATGATTAAGCCTTTTAATGAGAATAATCTTATGACTAATAAAGAAATAGGGAATAATAGGGCAATATAACTTAGTTGTGAAATTGATTGAATGATATTGAATATGTGATTTCTTGGTATTTCTTAGATGAATAATGATTAGGCTTTGATTTGTAATTCTACCACACATTTTTAAAATATCTCACATAAGGTTCAAATAAGACAAATATGATGACCCATATGTTTTGAAATATTTTTAATTTAGATGACTTTTATGTTACAAACACTAAATAAGGAATATAGACACTAGCACTAATGCTAGTGTCCCTATGCGAATGGTAAAGTCTGGTAGGTTAGAAAACTATTAAAGGTATGTAACTAAAAATGAAGGATATAAATAATATTTTAAGCTTATTTTAGTGTATAAGTGATCTAGATTATCATAATGATAGGGTTATAGTATAAGATAAGTAATTAAGCACAATGAGATAGTGAATGCAAGACTTTTGGTAGTAGGAAGGTCTAGAAATAAAGGGTAGATCCCTGATAGGTATTTTTCAAGTGTATAATATTGAGATGCTATATATAATTAGTATATAGACCCCCTTTAATCTAGTAATGCATATAGATGAAATTACTAGGTTAAAGGAAATAAATTTGTACTTGGGTGTGTACAACACACCTTGACTTTACTTGAGCCTTGGTAAATTCTATACTAGTGTATGACCTATAACCAAGAGCATGTTATAGTATAAATTAGTGCATGTAATCTGAAATTAAATAATTTAAATGTTTAAAAAGTAAAGAGAGCAAGGAAGGAGTACACCTATGTGCTAATGAAACCATGTTTCCCTTAGTACTTTGATTTGGTAAAAATAATCCTTTACGAATTACTAGATCTAAAAGAAGTTCAGAAAAAAACCTTGGAGATTTTAAGAGGAAACTTGGAGGGTAAATTCCCCTAATTTGGTGAAAGGGTGAGTTAAATGTTTTGAATATGTATTTGAAATTTTTTGTGCCCTTGCATGGAATATAAACCTATAATGTGTCTCAAGTTGAAGTATATATGAAAATATAACCTCTAATCTTTGAATATTTATAATATTTATCACAAATCTGAATCACTATATCCCAAATATGTAAAAAATTAGTGCCAAATGTATATAATTTTGACCAAGTTTATATCTGAATCATGTAAATTTTATCAAATTATGCCAACTATATATGTGCTGAGTCATGTCTCTAAGACATTCCCCCACTAATATTCCCCCCATTTTGAGTGAGGGGAGTGGAACTTGGTAGTCACCTTACCTTAAAAGGATAAGATAACTATAATATCTATGTATTAATATTGTAACATATATGAGTAACATGTATAAATAGATATATTTTAGATGATATTTATGTATTATATGGCACCTTAATCTCGTACACTTGGAAAATTGAAACCTTAGTTGTTCCTCTCAGTTCTAGACCCTTTCTCACTTTCACAAGTCTTGCATCTACTTTATCTTGTGCCCCTTGGCATATCTCTTAGTCTGAACAATCTTATGTTGATGAATTATGCCTTATATCTTACCTAGATTTCTTAAAATGTACTTATATTCCACCCTTACAAGTTTTAATCTTGTATGTACTTTCTTGATCCCTAGACATTAGCATTGATGTTAGAGACCTGACCCAACAAAAGTGTCCAATACCCTAAATTCATCTATTTTTCAAAAGAAACATATCCTTTTGGTCAACCTAAATTATATAATGTAAGTTACTTATCCAAAGCAATTGATATAATTACAAGGTCAACCCTGATTCATTACTCACCTAGAAAATACCAAGATATACCAAGGTAACTTATCAAAAGTACTCTATCAACCATTAAATTAAACAAAGATTCCCTATTTCAATACCATTCATATAAAAAAACATCAACAGGTGTGAAGTACTTGTTATAGACTTAATTTTCACCCTTGGAGAGGGTTCTTCAGGATCTCTCCAACTAAGATCTAATATTGGGACAACCCCAGGGTATAGGTAACCTATGTTTGGGTTGAACCTCCGAAGTAATCCAAATTATGTTTTTATGCTTGCCTAAACCAATAATAAGCTAATGATTCATGAGGAAAAAGGTTAGAAAGATAAAAGGAGATCATAATAAATTTAACCAAGTGATGCATTAATTTAAAGGGGAAACTCACATAAGCTTGAACCCACACTAGATCTACTAAAGACAATACTAACTCACACAACCAAAAAATTAAGATAATTTTCATAAGTATTTCATATAAGAGGTTCAAAGTATAACACTAATCTATACTTTAAAATAACATTGAAAACACCCTAAACAAGGTCATAAAGAAGGATAATGGATGAGGAAGATTCTCTTTCACACAATGTCATCATGCGCAACTCACCAAACTAGATCTAAAGCATGAAATAGGTAAAGAAAGTCTTATATTGCATCAAGAGGTAATTATTATAAATGCTTGATTGGGTTGAGCATAATCAAGATGAGCATACTTTAAACTATCCCAAAGAGTTCCTTATCTTTTAGAAAGATAAAAATTCTAAATTATGAGAACCTTTACAAAGGAGAAGGGAATGGGATCATATAAGAGAAGGGAATATGAGAGAAGAGATGTCAGAACATGCCATTAGAATAATAACACTTTATCTTGGATTATTAATTGAACCTGAGCTACCACATTTGATCCTTAACCAATGAAAGCTTCTCCACTTTTTGATCAATCAAGACACTACCCATGGCTTATTGAGTGAGGATGTCCCCAAAGGTTTTGAAAATACATTTAATGCCCCTAGCTATAGTTCCCAACACTAAACCCTTTATTGATATTATATGCATCTTTTCACTTAGTTTCTAGATAAGGATAAAACCCTTATAGCTATAAACCTGACTAAGATATAATTATGTTTGCTTTTGGTGGCTATCTATTGAGAGCATGGATTAAG
>JARHVA010000730.1:2980000-3117500 GCA_037957365.1 Torreya grandis | reverse complement strand
CCTTTGAATGTCATGAGAAATGCTAAATGACCCAAGTAATCTATATCTTGAATAATATGAGCTAAATATAATAATCTAAATGTTGGATGTGTAAGAGTCATGACATATATATAAACTAAAGGTGTATCCCTCTAAATTTCTTGAGTAATGCTAAGTTACCCATGTAATCTAAATCACTATATATCTTGATTGGTCTAAGTTGAATTTGATAATCTAAATATTAGAGGTGTATGAGTCATGGTATATCTATTTATGAGAGTGGATATGCATGATAGATAAGTGTATAAATATTAATAGTAGGAATGATGACCCCCTTTTAGGGAGAGGGATGAGATCTGTAATAGAGGAGGTTGAACCAAAATTGATGACTAGTGGTGTAATGATAGAAGCAAAGTTGGTATAGTTTAAATTGATTAAGAAGTTGATTTATTAATTAAACTGAGTTGTTTTGAAATTTAAATGTGATGTTGATTGGTTTGTCTAAATTATTTGATAGTTAAATGAGTCTTTGATTGGTTAGGACCAAATTGTATGTCTGGGTGAAAAATTATTATAGATATGTGTTTGTCATAGTATATATATGATGTAGTAAGAGAGCAAGGCTCATATGATATCAAAGGTATCATTTTTATGATTCTATAGAATAAAATGGTTTACAAAATGGATCTATAGGGTTAAATTTATAGGAAAAATGGTATTTTTCTTTGAATGAGAAAGTTATTTGATATAGGATAATTAGATTGATTCCCTATTCATTTGTGCATTGACTATGTTGAAATTTGGAGCTATGGAGTAGGAGATATGCTAAGGAGATGAACACCTAACATGACCCATTTTTAGCATTTGGTAGCCTAGGTAGAGGTTGGTGGGGAGGTTACCCTGGTATGTAGTTGAAACATGTGATTTTTGCCTATTTAGAAGCTTGATTTTGATGTTTTTGAGGTGTTTTAAGTAGCCTAGGAAAATTTTAACTAGTTTCAGTGATCCTATCCCTCATCTAACACTTTTGTCTAGGTTGTAGCACTCTTGTTCAATATTGCTATCCTATACCCAACACTATTATCTTGGAGGCTAGATTTTTTGAGTTGTTACTTAGTTTAGTTGTGTTTTTACTTGGTTATTGATTTGGCATAGTTAACTAATGTATATGATATTTTATGGTGTTTTTACAAGTCAAGGTATAGATGAGAGATTTCTATAGAGGTTAGGTTATATAGACACTATGGTTGTTGCCTTTATCAGTTGATGAGAGGGTTATGATGGATAGAGTAGGGTTGGGTCATGTGTGTGACCTAGGTCCTATGCAATGGGATAGGTATCAGATTGCTATCTTATGTGAGAGGTGAAATATATATATGTGTACTTTTTAGCTTCCTACTAGGGAGATTATGATTATTCTAGAGAATGTGTACCATATTTTTCACTTGCTAGTTAGTGGGTGTAGGGTGACATTACATGATGACATGGGTGCAAATCTTATTGATCATACATCCTTGTATTTTATTGGTGTGCCCTCATACATACATAGGAGAGGCAGTGATAGTGATGTATTACTATTAATTATTGTGAATTTAAGTGTTTCATTCCTATGAAAGTGGTTAGCCATGTTGTGGGCTTCATTTTTTACTATAGATGGGAGTGGGGTGTTGATTATATACATGATGCATATGAACATGTACAATATAGAGGTGTATGGCACTATGTTCTCATGGGGTAGGACTATGATTTCCAACTTATATAAGGATCTTTATCAGTTTACTTAGGAGGCATTCAATTGTGGTGTGAATGTAGCTACTTTATTACATTATTAGGCTTATGAGTATATTGTGGTTGTGTAGATGATAGGATTGTTGAGGGAGACATGGGTACCCCCACAACCATATGGGGAGTGGTGGATGAGTACATTGGATATTTAGTCTCCTAGGATAGATCACTATAGATAAATTGTAGATATGTTGGTGGCTTGAGATATCATATGGAAGCATTATAGAGGATTCCTTGAGTGGTCTAACGATGGGGTGTAGTTGTGGTATATGAGTGTCAGTTATTAGTTACATGATCACTAGGTTGGAGTGTATAAGAAATTTTAGTATGAACATGTGAATAGATAGTTTAGGGTACCATAGGATGTGCCCCTTATAGCATGGGTGTGGGTGAGGAGTGCATGGGACTTAATGAGGGAAGGATCTCATGGGAGACCTACTGAAGTTAAGTTAACACCATTACCTTTAGATGTACAAGATGTAGCTATAGATATTTTTGATGTAGATGATGTTAGATGCATGGAGGAATATAACACATGGTGGATGAGGCATTGATGGGCTCTATTATATCATATTAATGGAGGGGATGCACCTGAGTATGAGGACCCTACTCTAATCTAGATGATGGGAGGTGAATATTGATTATATTTGAATTATTGTTCAAGTTTGCACATGTTTTAACTTGTTTTGAAAATGCATGTCTAACAACATAGTGTTGTTCTTTTGTGTGCAAGTGGAGTGGAAGGTGCTCAGGATGAAGCCAAAGATAGGGTAGGAGGTGGAGATGATGGGTTTTGAGAGATCATCATTGAGTATACACTTCATAAGCTGACACATCATGTTCCTGATGATGTTGTGGATGAGGGTTTGATTGAATGAGTGATAGTTACAACCAATGTTTATGCTCATTTTTTTGATAGGGATGATATAGATATAGCTACATATGCTAAGGTAGTATGAGAGAGGGATGAGATGAGGGTTGAACTAGATAAACATACAATGCCTCCACCTAATTATGGAGTAGTGAGTATGTAGATCATGGATGAGTACATAGACTTATAGAGGTATTATACAGACTTACATGAGGAGCATGGTCGGTTATTGAAGAAAGATAGTTAGTATAAGAAGCATTCAGGAGCTTGAGGAGCTACAAATTCATTGAGTGTTAGGCTAGACTATGGGATTAGTACTGGAGGAGAGAGTGAGACTAAGAGTGAGGGCATAATGCCTGTTCATGATTGATTTTACCTTGATATGATGTATATGTTTTAAAAACTTCATTATATATATATATACACACACACACACACACACACACACACACACACACACACACATATATATATGGATGTTAGTTTGATTTTGGCTCATGTATACTATGTCATGGGATTTGAAATATATTATTAAATTTATTGCAATTTTTTGATTAGAAGTAGTTGATCTAGTATTGATGTTGAAGGTTATATATGTTTGGTAAAATGGTACTTGGGATATGTGATTTGATTATTTATTTGATAAGTGTGATGATAGATTTTGGTTTGTAATCATATATAAGTAAAAATTTGTTGGTTTTGTAATTAGGAAATTATTTAGATAAATTGATCTAGTTTGAGGTTGGTAAATTATTTGGATGGGTTGAGTTGTTTTAATGTTGGTAAAAATATGATTTGGTAAAATCTAGATTTTGATAGGTTGGTTTTGGCTATAGATATTTATTGGGAATTATGAATGTTAGTTGTTAGTAGGTGTGGATTTAAGATATCATGCTATGCATATTACTTCCCTAAGAGTGGCTTAAGAATACAAAGGATAGCTAGACCTTTGGCTCCATCATTTCCCTGCTAAGTGAAGCTTATGAAACAAAAAACCATATGAATATGTGTCATATCACTCTATGGTATATCACTACCTAAATATTATTGGCCAACTCAACAAGTGCCTATACTACTCATACTATGTAGGAATATGCTTTGTATATGATACCATCTACCATGTACTAGCTATATCTAGTTGTGGAGATGTTAAAAAATGTAGCTTTATTAGTCATGCAATTGAAACTATGTGTTGTGAATAAGGATCATCTATCCATAATCATATACCCTATGGTATTTGTTGTGAGGTGTATCATTGAGCCATAGATCAAGCTAAAGCTAAAACTTGTGATGAGGGCTCATTTTTTCTCAACCACAATAGATTGCTACATGAGATAAGACCCAAAAAATTTAGTCATAGTGAATATTTCTAATGAGTAGTACTTTGTTATATGGGTTCATTTAATATTATAAATAACATATTGTTATGTGAGATAAGACTCAAAAAATCTAGTTGTAGTGAATATTTCTCATGGGTAATAATCTGTTGCAATGCCAGTGACTCTACTAAATATGTGTATGGAACTACACTATGTACTCCTCAAACCAAAGTGATATATGTAGGATAATCTTGTTGTACTATTTTTTAAACCTTTTAAATAGGTAGAATATGAGATCTCTTGTGAGGCTCTATCCTAGAACCTACATTTCTCTCATGATGAGTGACCGATGATTCCTATGAAGGAATGTCTTGAGATGACTTAGTCATGGATGAATCAGGTCTATGGTTCCATGATGAAGGATATCTTGGTGCCCCCTATGTGAATGCTATGATGAAATTATCAAAACATCTACTAATGCAATCCTTAAGTCTATAAAAATCATTATCTCTATGTCCATAGATATGATAATAGTTGTAAAAGGGCTAATGAGGCTATTTTTATAGGAGATGTAGATCTCATCGATGAGTACAAGGAAATGTGATTAACCTAATTTTTAATAGTGATGATAATATGAAACCTAGGCTATCCTGCTCTAAATCAAACTATAGTGATGCTTTGATATTATTCTCTATAGTGCATACTGTAGGTTTTACTCTAGAGATTGGCTCTCTAATCTTAATCAGTTGCTTTTCTAGTTGTGGTCTCTTATCTTGTTTAGGACATGGTGGATGCTAGAGGCTAGGAGATATAGATAATACTATGAAATCTAGATTAATTTGATCAACTGAATCTACCTCAATCAATCTCAATTGATTTTCCAAAGTTAAAATTGTATAACATAAATGCTTGAAAGAAGACTCTGTCTAATATAGTAGATGCTCGAGCAGAGGTTGGCATAGCCCCTTAATAAAGATCTACTGAATCTCTAAATCTATTGTTTTGTATATCAATTATAACATGTGATTCTTGAAGCATAAGATATAATCACTAACTAGATCTAAATTATTCTGATGTAAAGCTACAAGTTTCTCATATGTGACATGAGGGCCTATGTTTGCTATGTAATGTCTAAGAAATGCCTCCTCTAAGTCATCATATGTATGTAACGAACTAATGGGAAGTAGATGAAAGAACCAATTTTGTGCTTCCCCCATAAATGTTTATTGTAATAACTTGAGTAGAATCAAAGGACTCACATGAGATGGCAAAGCCTTCCAAAAGGATTGAAGGTGTACGAATGGATCTCTAGTTCCATCAAAGTGAGGTAATGATGGTATATAGAAATGATTAGGAAATGAAGCTTTTATAAATGTCTTCAAAAGTGGGTTACCATGTAAATCATTAGCATCCATATAAAACTTATAGGACTTATTTTCCAAGGTAAGGAGATGTACTTGGTATTGTAATTCACCAACTACATGCATCAAAGAGATAATCTCCTAGGATGGTACAGTATCATCTTGAAGTGGTTCATTTAATTACTAAATTTGATTGTTAATTTTATCCATGGGCATTCTAAATTTAAAAATTGGATCATAAAGATGGGGTGTGCTCACTTGAACCTTGGGAGTAATGGTAACTTGGACCTTACTAGAGGGATGTGGGATACCATTCTCTTTAGGTGAAGAGTAAGAACTAGGTTCTACTATAGTGAGGGGTGGGTTGGGAGATTCATTGGTATCTTTATGTTTTAGTGTATCACATTATAATTGAGTAGAAGATGTACTATTATCATTAACATGTGCATTATTTGAAATAGAATTGTGCATAAAATTAGAAACAACATTTGGAAGTGCATTATGTTTGAGAGGAGTGAGAGAAGAGTTAGAAACATGAGATGCATATTCTTCTTCATAATGTGCATAATAATCATCATTGTTCCATGAATTGTCATCATTGGAATATTTTTCATAATCATTCTCATTTTCAAATTCATTTGCATGTTCACTATCATACTTACTATCACTTTCAGTGTAATTAGGGAGAGGTGTAAGAGAATAATTTAATTATTTTCTAATATGCAATAAAGTATCATTTGAAATTGGAATATCATGTGAATCTATGTTATCCATGGATGGAGTGTATGCATTATTTTCATGTGTAATATGAGAAATAAGAGAAGAAGAGTTTTCATTTAGACATTATTTTGACAAAGTAGAGTTAGGAACATGAGATGTATCATTTGAACTATACATTGGAAATTTTATGCTATTGCATTTATAGAATTGTAATTTGAACATGGAAGTAGCAAAAGAGAGAGAGAGAGAGATTAGGTTCAAATGGAATAAAATTATCACCAATAAAAGTTTCACTTGGAAGTGCATGACTAATTTTTTCATTTGGTGCATTGTGCATAGGAGAATGAGGTCAAAAGTACCTTTCCCATGTATCAAAATTATTTTTTATAGAAGAAGGAATAAAAGAGATAGGTTTGAGAGAAGAAGATGCATATATTTGTACTTCACTATCACTATCATGTATATCATAATATTACTCATTACAATAATATTAATTATATTCATTGTAAATGAAATCATTTTCCACATTTTTATCTAATGTGCAATTTTGTAAATTTGTCCATTCATTGTCATAATTATGAGAAAAGTTTAAAAATTGATCTATGGGATGAGAGGGAAGAAGTGACTTAGTGGAAATTTTATTTATTTCATCAAAGAGAATATTGAAAACCACTATTAAGCAAATAAATGAAAAAAAGACTATGAATATAGATATTTTGAAAATACTTTTGACTATCCAAACAATTTGCAAAAATTCCAAAGTATTTTTCTAAAAATTGTGAGGAAAACTTGGGGTTTGAGGACCTAGTTTGGAAATATAGGGTTTTGGGATAGGGTTTATAATTTTTGAAAATTATGAAATAATTTTGAATAGGATAAATGCATAAAAATTTATACAAAAATTAGGAATTTGAAATTTAAATTTTTGCACAAGAAAACTACTAATATTGAAAATTTGAATTATTTTTGAAAAAGTAAACAATTTGAAAAAATATAAAAATGTTTTTATAAAATTTGAAAAGAAGAAAGGCTTGGGGTTTAAGGACCTAGTTTGGAAATTTAGGGTTTTGAGCTAGGGATTTAGACTTTTTGAAAATTATGCAATAATTTAAATTCTAAAAATAATTTTAAATATAATAATAGCACAAAAAAATTATACAAAAATAAAAAATTTGAAATTAAATTTTTACAAAAAAAATATGAAGGAAAAACCCTAAAGGTACCTAGGGTTTTATATTTGTTCAAAGTAAGCCAGGTTCACCAAATGTTTTATTATTATTGGGAAAACTAGTGTTTAGTTCCTAAATAATAAGGGGCATGGATTAAGGTAAAATATAGTTTAATGTGGTAAAATATATATATTTATCAAGTTAATTACATGAGGAAGAAAAATAAACTTATCTAAAAATAGGCTGAAATGGATGATTCAAGAGCTAGAAATTGAGATGCAAGACTAGGAAACTATCTAAAATATAGATCTAGCCTTCATTTATTGATTATATAGGAGTATTAAAAGTGTATATTATTCTCACTAGTTCTATATTTCACCTCTACCACTATTGTCCTAAGGATTTGAGATTTTAGGGTTTTGTTCACTAGGTTAGTGTGAGCTTGTGTACCAAATTTTAGAGGCTAGAAGTCAATAGAGCTTGTTGTAGGTCTATTTTAATATCATAAATCCTATATTAATCTACACACATGGAAAAATAAAATTCATCAGAATTAAAAGTAGAAAAAACTAGGTTAGGGGAAGAATGATCACATGATCTAGAATCCTTGATATCTTGATTACTACCTACATTAACTCTCAAGCTAGGGTCTCAGATCAAATGTAGTTATCCATTAGGGAATGTTTATAATAAATTTACATTATATATGAAAGAATTAATTTAACCTAATCCCTTCCTTGATCAATCATGCAAGTCTATGTGTGATGCAGAATGCTGAGCTATAGTATTGACTAATTTTTATTATATTTAATGTGCTAAAGTAGTAAGTGCTAGATATAAAATGACTTATGAATTAATTTATATAGGATAATATTTATTTAAAATTTGGGATCTTTTTTAATTTAGATGACATGGGAAAACTTAATGTTGAAGCTAAGAAAAGGGTAAGACTCAACTAGCAAAAGAAACTAATCATTGGAGGTGAAAATGGCTTTAGATAAGAGCACTAGAAATAGACACTATTGGTAACAATGCTATTGTCCAACCCAAATGGTCCTATCCTATAGTCCCCAAACCTAGGGGGATAGAAAGAGGATAGAAAACCTGGCCTAGCTAAGGTAGAATGATCATTTGAAAATATCTAAATGACTAGGAATAAGAAAAAAGGTGACTTAAGCATAAGACAAGACCAAAATAAATAAAATAAAGGACATGGCCAAATGTGAAAAAAAATCTCATATTCTCTAGTCAGAGTCTCCAATGAAAATAATATGAAAATATATGATATGTGTGGTTTCTTGACCAATTTAGGGTGTATACAATCTCTAATATAGACATACTAGTCTATTTCTTCAAGGCCTGCCTCATATTAGACTATAGAAGCAATTACAACCTTCTCATTTTATTGCTCAATTTTATGCTCTGAATGAAGCACATGTTATGTATCCTTTAAAATTGTGCTTCATTGACTATTTAGGCTTAGGCAAAAAATATCTAAGTCATCCCAAAAGGTAGCTTCCTCTTGTTCATTTGAGGTAATGCCAACTTCAACACTTTCTTTGCTCTACTTGATTTTAAAGGGACCATATGGTAGTTTATCATTCCACCTGAGGCCCAACATGTCATTTTTATATGGCTCTAAATCTGACCATTCTTATTTTTTATTGAAGACATCAATACTAACTCTAAAGCACAATTCATCTTAAGATTGGTCAGTTTCTTTAACCTTATTGGCAAGTTCATTTTCAAGATCTGGAGGAGGCACAAGCTAGTTTAGAACCTCCACCTAATCCATGAAGTCATGGTAAAAATAATACTATACTTCATCTTGATCCTCTTTTTACTTTATTTCTTCCTCAAGTTCATTTATGACCTCTCCAACATGGTCAGCTGACTGATTGACTATATTAATTTATGCATCTTACTGACTTTCATCTTCAACCATGCTAAAAGGAAACTCTTATGGCCAAAAAAAAACCTCCCTACTATTAACCACATCATTTCTATCCATATCTTCAAAGGTGAAGGCATAAATATTTATTTCATGCTCTAAAATATCAAATCCATGCCAAGAAGTTAGATCAAAACCTGACTCTTTACATTTTGAATGAAGTGGACTATCTATCATGATCTCTTCATCATATAAAATTATATTATCTTATTTAGGATCAAATTTGACTACAAATTCCTCCTTTATGAGGGAAATGGTGGGAGGATGAAGAAGTTCACCTTACTTACAGTGTAGGAGAGTATTCATCTAGCTAGGCACTTTGAAAGTTCTTTTAGGTAGCTCTTGAGGGAAGGAGAGAGAGTCTTGAAAATATTGTAAACTAGTCTCATTGAGATGAGATATGGTTTTTTGATTTATTTCTTACACAAATAACCCTTCCTCTAATAATATTTACTCTTGGACTACTTCAACTGACACCTCCTTTTTTATGCTCTTTTAAACTAATTTCTATGATGGAAATGAGTATGGAATAGACACTTTTTCTTCCTTTTGGATGGTCATAGGAGAGGTTGACTTTACAAGTGAGGGAAAGACATAACTAGGGCCAAAGGGTTTGGATAAGATCCATGATGGGATGAATTCATGTTCTTGAGTGGGAATAGGCATAGCGGAAGGAGAGGGAAAACTAATTGGCTCAAGATTGACATACTCTTTCTCCCATTGATCAAACACTTTAATGGATAATACCTACCCTTTAATATATTGCTTCTCAACATGTGGGTAATTATCCTCTTTAATGGATGGCCAAATATTTTAAAATTATTTCAAGAAGATATTTATCCCTTCCATGGCATGAATAGGGAAATCTTGTCCAAGCTTGACTTCCTCCTTGATCTTCATGATTGTTCTTCCTTGGTCTAATATTGCCTCTCTAAGTTTTGACTAGGATGGACTTTGACAAGGTTGATTAGTGGGATTATTAGGGACACCTGAAGGTTGAGCTTGAGGATCTTGGATGGGAGAGGACACATAAGACTAGTCCAAATGAGCCTACTACCCTTCATAAGATATTAGAATACTATCTGCATTTTAGACCATGTTTCTTATCATTGCTATATCTCCATTCTCACAAGGTGACCACTATTCTCCCTCACAAACTAACCATCTATCCTTGACTAATTGAATATCACTCTTTGCTTTTTGTAGAACATGGATAGGGATAACTAGAGAAAACTAAAAAACCTTACCAATCCCCCTTATCAACTCAATATAAACTGATAATGCTTTCTTAACTCTTGAAAAGGGGAAGTAAATGACTAATTTGAATGTAAAGGAGGCTAACCTTAGTCATATGTAGGGGTAGAAGGAGGACAAGGGATATGATAGGCTTGATAGGATATTTTAGGGCTACTTGGGGGGAATACATAAACATTATTTGCTTGATAAGTGTGATGCTAAGGTAGATGATAAACATATTAATCAAAAGATGACTGATTGTACATACTACATTATGATGATTAGGAACTTAGTTAGGCTACTTAACCAAATAATAGATGCTCAAAGTTACCATTGTTATTTTTATAATGCCTCCAAAGGCTAATATGTAGAAGAAAAACATAAAAAAACATTCCAATACTTTAGACCTTAGTCCCACTAGGCATGCTAGAAAATATTATAAACTTAATTTGCACCCTTAGAGAGGGTTCTTCAGGATCTCTACAACTTAGATATAATATTGGGACAACCCTAGGATGTGGGTAACCTATGTTGGGGTTGAACCTCCAGAGTAGGTCGACTTCCTCTTTCATGCTCACCTAAACTAATACTAGGCTAATGCTTCATGGGGAAAATGGTTAGAAAGATAAAAGAGAATCCTAATAAAGTTAACTAGAATATGCACCAAATTTAAAGGGGAAAATCCCATAAACTTAAACCCACATTAGATCTACTAAATATAATACTAGCTCACACAACCTCAAGATCAAGCTAATTTGCATATGTATTTCATATAAGAGGTTTAAAGTAGAACATTAATTTAGACCTACAAACAACATTGAAAACTCCCTAAACAAGGTCAAAAAGAAGGACAATGGATGAGGAATATTCTACTTCACACAATGACATTATGCACAACTAACCAAACCATATCCAAGGTAGGAGATAGGTAAATAAAGTCTTATATTACAACAACATGTAGTTCTTACAAATGCTTGACTAGGTTGAGCCTAAAAAAATTAAGCATACTTTATAGTATCCCAAAGAGTTTCCTATCTCCAAAAAAGATAAAAACTCTATAATTTAAGAACATTTATAAAGGAGAAGAGAATGGGATCATATAGGAGAAGGGGAGAAGAGATGTGGTAACATGCCATCAAAAAAATAATACTTTGTCCTAAGTCATTAATTAAACCTGAGCTACCACATTTAATCCTTAGCCAAAGAAAGCTTTTCCACCTTTTGATCAATTAGGATAATACTCATGGCTTGTTGAGAGAGGAAGTCCCCAAAGGTTTTGAAGATGAATTGAATGACCTTATATGTAGTTCTTAGCATTAGACCCTTTCTTGATCTTATATGCATATTTTCACTTAGCTTCAATATAAATAAAAAGCCCTTATGTTTGTAAGCTGACTAATCTTTGATTATGTTTGCTTGGGTGGCTATCTATCAGGAGCATGGCTTGGGTTATTCCTTAATTGATCACACATAGTTTCTCCTCGCTTTTAGAATTGGACTTGGGTCTCTTATAGAGGAAAACCAATCTAAGATTATTGTTTTTCCTATAGTTCATATAGGTGTGACATTATTCTCGATGCTTGGTCCAAAATAGCCACTAACTTATTGACCTTTGATCAATGTTATGTCTAAAATACCTAATCTATCTCTTCAAAGCCTTGAAAATAATGCTTAATAATTTATTTATGAATTCTAGTCTAACTAAGATTGTAATTGATCTTGGTTTTATATTTTTCCACCAGCTTAGGTTAATTTATTTGATTTGCCTGATTCAAGCTGTTCCATCAACCCTAGTGAAAATGTCTTGGCTCAGCGCTTTTTCATTGGCTATCAAAGTTGAATCAGATCATTTACCCTTTTGATTTATCTCACCCCATTGATCCTTCCCTATATGATTAAGTAGGGACTATGGATCCTCTACCTAAGCTAACATGATATTAACACTTGGCTTCTACATATTTTCTTTTTGGGTTTGATTGGTCCCACTTATGTCATCCTTTCCTTCACTCCATTGGTTATTCTAAGTATGAAAAATGTGAGCCCTTAAATCTATCTTTGAATTTTCAACTCTATCTCCACTTATGCCATGTGTTAAATGCTCATTAATCCTCAAGATCTTACTATCAATCTATCAATTCATGCACTTATGCCACATGGTGGCCTCTTGATCTATTTATTTATTTGACCCATCTCACATTATTGGATTAAGATGTATGATCAAGCAATGACTAATGATCTTGATGGGCCCTAACATTTGAAATCCAATGGCTAGTTCATGATCTTAAGTTTGATGGTCTATAGGACATTAAATGACATTCACATGATCAACATATTAATATGGCTTCACATCAGTAAGGAAAGACTATCAGGTAAAGGTAAAAAGTTGAAACTAATCTAGTATGGTCCTTTTTGGATTATGGAAAAGATTGGTAAAAATGCTTTTTGGTTGGATTTTTCATCTTATATACATATTTATTTAGTTTTGAATGTGTAAAATATGAAATTGTATGAGCCTCTGATGATTTTAGATCATTATGAGAGTGTATCCATTCCTTCTATTAATAAATTTTCTCCTAAGTATCTAATAGAACTACAGGATGATACAATACTTGATAGGAAGGTTCAAACTTTGTGAAGGGAAAATGTTGAAAATCTTCATGTTGGTCTCAAAGGGATGCACCCAAAAAAATATAAATAGATGGAAGATGGAAAAGTGAGGGAACAATACCCTCACCTCTTTATCAATTAATCAAATTTTAGAGGTCTAAAAACTCCTAGTGGGGAGGATTGATCTAGGAGGATCTATATTTTGATCCAAAAATAAAGTATTCAAATTGTAGGTTTATCATTGCCATAGTGAAGGTCTCATTGAAATATTTATGATGAATTTTGTGGTTTATAAAATGGAGCGTGTATGCATGAGTTATGACATCTGGAAGATTGTTTTAGGCAAATAAAAAATTGGGTTTTGTCAACAAGTGACAAGAGGTCAATAATCAATGAATATCGACAAGTGGTGAATGGAAATTAGACCACATGGTGGGTCCTCAAGCCACCACATGGATTTCCATCATTCAATATGATCTAATTTTATATTATGTAATTAAATTTCATGCCACTTATAACATTTTGTCCAAATTTCCATGTGACCCCTCATTCTTCCCATGCATATGCCATAAGACTCTATGTTCCATGCCACATGGTTCCCACATACCTCAATTTCCACACCAAACACTTTCTAGAAGCCACCAAATTTCCATGAAATTTAAGGCAATGTCAATCACTTGGAAATGGTTACCATGTACTTCTTGGTATTTAAAACAAACTTACCTTCTCATTTCTCCAAATGTGGGATATATGATTTATATGACCACGAAAACCGATAGAATAAGGAATTAAAACTTGTTATTTGAGGTAAAAGTATAAGCTCCCAACCATTGGGATGCTAGAGAAAATAGTATATAAAGGGGGTCGAGTTGTATTTGAATACAAGTTTTGGATGTGAATAGTGTTTCCATGGCATGTAAAGAGTGTGGGAGAAACATAGATAGATTTTGTGACTCAAATGACTTAATATAGTTTTGAGAGATTATTTGAGATAGATTTTAAGGCTATAAGATGATTTTTTTAAGACTTATTATTATTATAAAGCAATTTTTCTATAATTAATAAGGAGTAATCCCCCATTAGAGCAGATCTAGAGATGTAGGCTTTATAGTTGAACTCCGTTTTCAAATCATTTGGTTTTTTCTATTGATTATTGTCACTAATTTTATTACACTCTTAAAATTATGTCTATTTTGGATATTTAAAAATGGATTTTAATTCTGTAATCAATTAAAATGTTGATTTTAAGTAAATCATTAAATTAAGGTTTTGATTCAATTACAAGTGTGACTTTTGCTATTATGACACTTGAATATTATTGATTACAGATCAACCTTCTAGATGAGAAATGTCTCAATGCCTTAACCATTTGAAATTCTTACCAAAACCACCTTCATTATAGATATAATAAATGGATTTGTTGTATCCAACATCCCTATTTTTTCTAGAAGGAAATAGGGGCCCACTTTCTTTCAAAATATGACTTTAATATGGAGTCCTTTTCATATGTTTTTGAAAAATTTGGAAAATATAAGACATTTCATTCCTTTGGAAAGATGATATTGGCATTGTGTTTGATGTGACAACCTATGTATTGTAGAGATGAATTCTTTAGGTTTATATTCTTCAAGCTGATTCTTTTGGTCCTCATGCAAACAATATTTTACTATCTTTTAATGATGAAGAGCCCTAGTTCTTACTTTAAGAGTATACAATGAATAGAGATCAAGTTAGAGCTGAGTTATTTACATCAACATACATGCATATATAACACATAAAATGTAGAGTAAAATAAGCATGAAACATATAGTAATGGAATCTATATCTAGAACATTCTAAGGTACCAATATGCTATTTCCATACTTGATTAAAGACTCTATAGAATTCATTAACATAGTCTTCAACACCATGGTGTTCAGAGATAAATACAAGAATTTTTTAGTGCTATAGGATGTAATTGATCTAGTATACTTGTTTTCACTTGAAGATGATATGACATTGGTAGATAGATTATTTGTGAAGGAATTATTGGTATTAAAATTCTAGAGATTACATTTTACTATAGTAAAACTAGAAGTGATGCCCTTCATCAACCTCTTAAGAGACTTATTCTTCTCCAATAAGATATCAATGGATACATTCTTACATCACTCTAGCAACAACATAGTGGTCGCTTGCATCTTAGGAATAGATTTTCAAAGATATTTGTCATTAAACATCCATAATTCCTACTTCAACAAACACAACTTGGTGAAATTCAATGCAGAGACTTTGATGGATAAGGTGTTGTCAACATGGTTCCTCTCAGACCAATATATCACATGGAAAGGGAAGAAGCCAAAGGGGGCTATCTCAATTGATAAATTTAGGATGGGGATCTACATAGGCATGAATCTCATCAATATATTATATAGTATGCCTAGAATTCACCTTATCAATTTGGATTGGGTACAATTATTGTACATGATGCTTATGCATGATGCCCCTTATGTTCTTTGTGAGATAATAATCTTATGACTAAGGGAGCACATTATCTATAAGGACAAACATCCTACACCCATTGGGGATTTATTCATGATGTCGTATCTATTAGACATAGTCATAGGAATGTGATATAAAGACCTTGGCACATTATGGAATTTAACCACTGATTGTAGAAAGAATAGGATTTATGATTATTATTATTTCATGCACATCTATTTCTACACCAAACACATGATAAGAATCTTTGAGGATGTATATCCTCACATTTGGAAAGCTATTCATGGCTCACCTATGCCTTAAATTGGGTATAACATTATGAATAACTTGGATAGGAAAGGGAATTATTTACTCTATCCAAACATCACTATCATTAAGGTATTGATGAGTAAGGTTCACCCCCTATGTATTCCAAAGTTTGTTCTTAACAAGTTGGTTGAACACAAGATTGCCTTCCAATTATGGAAGAGCATTGAGGAAGATCTATCAAGGAAAAATAAATGCTTATACTTTGTTCATATAATCACCATCAGCAAGATGACCTATACAATGAGATAGTAACTCAAGGATGTAGGTGGTAAATGCAAGAGCTATCCTTTACCTTCACTTCTACATCAAGACTTGGATCTACATAGGATGATCTAGAAACACATCCATAGGTTCAATATTCCATATAGTCATGAGCCCTATGACTATGATTTTATATTTTTGAATGCTAATTTAGATGAATAAGTGTTGGAGCGAAAATTTCTAAGCTATAGGAGGACCATCTAAGGTTGATCCAAGAGGATCCCTCAGTCTCCACCAAGGAGTTAGATAGCAAAAAGGCACTCTTTAAGGGATGGCAACATTCAAATTTTTGGAAGAGATAGTCCAAAGAGAAATACAAGGACCAAGATACATCCTCCTCCCAAATACTCCCTCTAAAATTAAAATTGAAAGTAGTAAAGAAGGAACCTAGCCTACTTGAGCCTGGTGTAGCTAGGGGAGGATAAGTGGGAGACCCCATCAACCTTGACTCTGATGAAAAAAGGAAAAAATAAGAGGATCATGCTTCTATTTATACCCGAGTTCTGATTATTACATCTATTTGGGTAACAACTCTTAGAGCATCATCACCACTAGACTACCCCACTCAGGTAAGGACCCCATAGTTTATAAGAGGAAGCCTAGGAATACCATGGGTTGTCTCATAGTAGAGGCATAACAAGGCTTGTCCACTTAGATTCCATATTCATAACTAGCCAAGGGAGGTGTGGTTATTATCAAGGACATCAAATATGATTCTGATGAGAAAATTGAGTTGGAAACAACTAAGGATATGAACCTCCAAGTGGAGCCTATGGAGATTTCTCTTTAGGATACCCTATCTTTTTCTAGTTTTTCCTTATCTTCTATACATATTTTTGAGAAATATGCCTCTATGGAAGTCCCCACATCCATTAATTACACCTCCATTACTATCATTCCCCTTTCTATCTCTACTTCCATCTTATTCACCACATCAATTCTTTCTATTCCTACTAGAACCTCCATGGTTAGGTACCTCAACAAAAGGAAGGTGTCTAAGAAGGTGAAAAAAACTTTGGAAACCTCCCAAATCCATATTAAATCCACAAAAATCACACTTCCACTTATTAATATGACTTTTATAAAAGAAACTACTATAATAACCACTAGTAGGGGAAGGAAACCAAAGCCTCAAATAGTCATAGTCCAACCACTCCCTTAGTTTAGAGGAGTGGATTGGTCTAAAATCATATGGAATTCCCTTCCATATTTACTCACAAAGGCCCCTAAGAAGCAATATAAATCCAAAGAGGATAAAGAGGAAGATGTTGTTATAACCTCTTATGCATCCCAACTTGATATTCCTTCCTAGGCAGTAGATTTGAGGAGTAAGGTCTCTCAACTACCAAATTTTAAGATCATAGAACTCTCATCTATTTACACATTATTTTATCCTCAAATTGATAGAATATAAAGGGTTAAGAAGACAAAATTGGAAGATGAAAATAGAACTCAAATCATCTTTGAAGAGAGGTAAGAGGTGTTCTCCCTTACCAAAAGGTAGAGCAGATAGCTAGGGATACCCTTGTATGAAGAAAATATAACAGACTTAGGTGAGGCACACAAGTATGTTGTAGTTGTAATCCATGAGGTCATAGAGATATCTTGGTAGGAACTATAAGTAGATGTAAAAGTGATAGAGAAGGAAGTGGAACAAATTAAAAAAAAGCCCAAAATAGTTCACATTCTGGCTGATATTGAAGTTGAAGTCCAGGAGGTAGATTTAAGATGTTACAATGCCTTATAAGATATATATTTTATGAGGGATGATATGGACATTAATTATAGCCAAGATAATCTATTATACAACTCTCTAAGAGATGATAATGCCAAACTAAAGATGCAGTGGTCTACATAGGTAACTCACTCTATAGTCATCTTGACCTAATGACTACACTAGAGGATTCCAATGCCTTAAACTTAGTAGTCATTAGGCATGAGGAAGAAAAATAATGGTTAAAAAATTTTAAGTCTTTAGTCCCTAAATACTAGGCACATGAGGCTTAGATCCTTTAGATTTTTCATGAGCTTAAGCTATCTAAGATAAAAGATTCCACTGGTAAGCTGATTAGTAGGTTCAATTTTGACAAGCTTATCTAGAAGGTAGCTGATGAATTCAAATAGAGATTTTAAGGATTATAAATTTATGAAATTGAATCAAAGTTTAGCAAGGATCAAAATAAGGTCACTAAATTTGAGATCTTCAAGAATAAATTTTAAATAACCAAGAATGAGCATGCCAAGCTCCTTGGATAGATGAAGAGAATTCATTAACCTTCATTGTGAAATTTGGACATTATACAAAAGTATCATGGAGAATCCCATAAAATATATGAATCTAAGGATGCAAAAAAAAATCCTTTTAGTGGTGCAACTATAGCTTCAACAACCATGTCAAATTTCACTCCAACCAAAGTACATGCAACACTTTAAATGAATAAGCCTTGATAGGCTAAAATATTATACATGTACAATTTTGTAATAGCCTATGTACTTATATTTTTAATGGATAATTTTAAATAATTGAATTTGTATTTTATGTGCATACACACTTATAATTTTTGAAAAGTCAATTTATTTATTTTTATCTTCTAGTTATCTCTTAGATGATTCTAGAACTATATGTTCTAACTGACACTGGTAATCACTTGCATGAACTTGGAGGATGAGGAAACCCCTTCCCCAAGTGTGTGTATATATATATATATATAATTTTAACCCCACTCAATTTAATGAGTTAAAAAATCTTGGAACATGAATTAATGAGAAATTTTGATCATTAGCGAAGTGTATTGAGTATTTTCTTTTCAATTCTATACAATTAATCATTATTTCTATGGTTGTATGATTCAATAAATCGTTAGTGTGCTATAACTATGAGTATATTCTTGATTTTTTGATTGATATACTGATTTTTATATATGCAATATCTATTAAAATATAATTAGATTTATCAATTAAATGGGTCAAGCTAATTGAATTATATTTTTAAATGTGTATTTATGATTTCTTTAGTGTATTTTTTTTGTGTATGCAATAGCTACCCTAGATAATTCACTTGATCAAGTCATAATATCTTGTTAAGGGTGTGTAAAAGCTACCCTAAAAGGTACAACCTTTGTCTCATGCATGTGAACTTCCTACATCTCTATTTCCTTAGACTTCCTAGCCATGTCTAACTGTATGTGTGCTATTGCTACTAGTAATAAACATATATTTGAAAAAGTATAGGTATATTTAGAAACCAAACAATGAATTAATTCCTAAGAAACAAAAAGTCTTCTTTTCTTCCCTACCTTACCTTACCTTTTGATTTTTTTATTAAGATCTACCCACTTTAGATTATAAGCTAGCCACCCATCCAACTCACGTAGAAATTCACTCTTTTAGAAGGCCATGCCTGTGTATAGAATCCTTTTCAACCACATAAATAATCCACCCCTATTCCATAAATAGGTTGAAATATAATACATACCTGCAACTCATGACTTAGAGTGGAGTTCACTTCCATTGAGATTCTAAAATGTTAGAGGCTACCTCATTTGACTGTAGTGTGCATGAAACCCACATCAATAGGATGCAAGTTAGGGAATTCAAAATTTGAGATCTTGTTCTAAATGAAAAATAATGGAATACTAATTTTGAGAGGGAAAAGAAAAGAAAAATTGAACCTAATTGTTTGGGCATATATGTCATTATTACCAACTATAGATCTAGAGCTTATAGGTTGGCTACTGAAGATGGATAGGACCTTGATGAGCATATGAACATCATGAAAATTAAAATATTATATGACTAACTTATTATAATGTTGTTTTTTATATCTTAAATGTCAAAAAAATAAAATAAAAAATGTATAAAAATTTAAAAAATTTCAAAAATTTAAAAAATTGAAAAAATGAGAAAAAGAGAAAAATTATACATCTACAAGTGAAAATTAGTTTACTTTCACTTCAGGTAAGTACTATGGTGAAAACTATGTTTGACACCATGATTAATACATTTTATATATCCACCCTAGTTACTTGGGGGTATCCCATTATAGTTGTCACTTGTATATTCCCACATTGTCACTTGTCTCATGATCCATTTCATAATATATTAGCATAGGGTGTGTTCCTTATATTTTTATAACTATGTACTTGATCATGTTAGATTAATGTCTTATATATTAACATCAATATCACGTTCACACATGATTTCAAACACACATTCTAACCACACACAAACATTTTAACTATACATGTTTACCAACCTATATATCGTGTCCACAATGTAATCATTCACTTGCTCATTTTTCTATGAAGTAAATCATGCATCTATTAATCTACACAAAAAAGTCATCAATAAACTCATTTTCTCATCACTTACCATTTGGGATAACTACATCTTGCTTTATATCCACACACAAATTTTTTCCATGATGGATTATGTATGTAACACTAAGAGACATGGGGTATCTAGTGATAGCTCAACCACCATCATCCATATAATCCCATTCCCACAAGAATGGTTTAATTATTTTCACATCCCCTATCTAAACCATATGGTTGTCTTGGGGATTTATCATTTGATTTCTTAGTGTTATCATGGATATTAGCTACCAAAGGTCTTAACCCTAACCTACATTATTCGTAAAGTCATTTGCTTCCTTATGGGTGTTGTTTGCTTTAGTTTTTGTTTAATTTATTTTTTGTGGTTTTTTAATTGATCTTGTGTGTCTTATAATCTATTTCAAATTTCTTATCTTTTATTTTTACCTTTTTGTTTAAAATTTTTATGTGTTTTTCAATTTTAGTATAAGTTTGTCACTTTTACACCATGTCTTTTGTTTTAATTAGCTTGTTTATTTTATATGTTTTTGAGTCAATATTATTTTGTGTATTAAAACTAGTGTGATTATGGTTTTATCATATCATGATGCATTTAGTTTTCATAAATAAATCTTTTCAATCCTTATGCATACAACATAAATACTCATGTGTTTAACTGTAAGTCTGCTTCTCCTTTACTGGGATATATTTTTGGAATTACTTCTTCCTATCCATCTCTTGGAACTTTTTCTTCTACGTTGTTTTCCTCTATTAGATGGTTACCTCTTTCTCCTTCCTTAGACATATTAGTCTATTTGTCTACAGGGTTGGCTATGTTTAATATAGCCTTCTGACTATCATCTGATACTATATTTTCTTTTGGGATAGCTTTTCCCTCACTACTAGTGATATCCTCCTTACATGTCTCCTCCTCTATATTTTCTATATTGTCAAGATTTTCTACATTAATCTCCATTCCTTCCTTGTTATTCTTTCTATGGTTGAGAGACTGATCCTCCCCTTCAACCTGGGAATCATCTTTCCTTCCCATTTTCTTTGCTTTGCATTGTGTCATTAAATGTCCCTTTCTCTTACATATTTGACATAAAGTGGTAGCATTTTCATATGTGATCGGCTTAGTCCAAATCCCATATTTAGAGTTTAGCTTTATGGACGTAGGGAGAGTCCTATTAATTTCAACATTGACACAAAATCTAGCATACACACATCTAGACTTTGTTTTGGTTGTGTGATATATAGTGACATATTGGCCAATATAATTGCCAATAGCTATGAAGATTTTTTCATCCCAGAATTCTAGAGAGAACCTTGGCAGTCTTACCCAAGCAGGAGCAGACTTATTAAGGTCTGAGTTAAGGTTAAATCCTAGTTTCCATGAGCATAAGGTAAGAGAATGTGGGCCATCAACCATGGTCCTCCAACAAGAGTAGCTTTCATGTCCTCCCTATTCATAAATCTAAAAAGGAATAGGCCTCTTGCCATGGCAGTGATCGAAACACTACCCTTAACTTTACACCTAGACAAAACCCATTTCCTAACCATTTCAATATTAGGACAGAATGAGAAAAAATTACCTACCAATGTAAGGCCATGGATGCCACAATTTCTTCCACCAGATCATCTGGGATATTTAGGGCTGTAACCTTAGAGGTAACAGGGAGGCTCGACATTCTTTTTGAGGGACACGTCTTTTCCCCTGTTAGTGCTTTCTTCCATCCATTGGATGGAATATCCTTTATCATATTTCTAATGAGATCACCATAGGCATTGCCATCAGAAATAGCCTCCATTGGATCTGTGATCCCTCTGGTCACACTCAGGAGGCCCTACTAGGTAGGAAAAAACTAGTTTCAAATGTTTTCCACATAGAGTATCCAGTTAAAAATGGAGTATCCATGCTCTGGAAGTTAGAGACCAAGCATGAAACTATTTAACAATAGGTTAAATAGGACAAAGTGATAGTAATGAATAGGAGGAATGGGTTACCCCAAAGAAAAAGAATCAAAAGGGTAAAAAATATATAGATGTTGGCACTAATCCCAAACAAGGGAGACCAACCCTAAGAGAAACAAGACAAAGAGAGATTGCTAGGGAGATTACTAGTGGTAAACAAAAAACACTTGAGACCCAACCCCTTAAAACCTCTAAATGAGAATATTATCTTGGAACATGAGGGGCTTTAATAGTCCCTCAAAGTAGTTTGAGGTTAAAAATTGCATTTTAGATAATAAATT
The DNA here is from genome assembly GCA_037957365.1 of Torreya grandis. Lineage (NCBI taxonomy): Eukaryota > Viridiplantae > Streptophyta > Pinopsida > Cupressales > Taxaceae > Torreya > Torreya grandis. The sequence goes on along the minus strand of JARHVA010000730.1, from coordinate 3,094,883 downwards.
AGATATGTTATTACTCCAAGAAGTCAAGATGAATGAGGAGAGTTTTAGGAAAATTGCTGACTAGATATGGCCTAAGGCAAATTTTTGCATTAGTCCAATTGAAAAGGATTTATGGGGGATTATAACTATGTGGAATAGTGATAAAATATAGGGGTCTCTTATGGCTTATAACAAGCACTTCTTGATTATCAATTTCTCTATGAAATCTTTAAACTGGTCATTGATCAATGTCTATGGACTGAATAATAGAGCTTTGAGGTAGAAATTATGGATAGATTTGAGCAGTTTCAAGAATAATCCCTAGAAAACTAGATGGATGTTAGCTATATATCTTAACACTCCTCTGTACCCTTCTAAAAAATAGGGTGGGATTATGGATTACTCAGACAACATGGTCGACTTTGCCAAATTTATCAATGATTGGGGAATTGGATATAGAACTACAAAACCAAAATTTTACCTAGACCAATACAAGAAGAGGAGATCAAATGATTTACATTAAATTAGATATAATTATTATCTCAAGTAACTAGAAGGATTATCATAATATTCATGTGCAGGCTTTTCTTAGAACCATGTCTGACCATTTCCTGATCTTCCTTAGTTGGAGAAAACAGAGACAATCTAGACCTTCCCCATTCCATTTTGAAGCTATATGGATCAAGCACAAAGACTTTAGACAAATGGTGGCCCAATGGTGGAAAATTCCTATTCAAGGTACTCCTATGTTTAGAATAGTCAAGAAACTTCAACATATTAAACAAGAAGTTTATGGATGGAATAGATACAACTTTGGGCAGATCTTTCAGTAGAAGAAAAGTATAGTGGGAAAATGCAATGATATACATCAACTGATAGATCAAAGGGATGACTCTAAAGACACTTTATAAGAAGATAATGTCCTATCTTTTGAATGGAAGAATCTTATGGAAAGAGAAGAGGTTTTTTGGAAACAAAAATCTCGTGTTCAGTGGCTTAAAGAGGGGGGATAAGAACACTGCCTTCTTTCATCTCTCAGCTATGAAACATAGGAAAGCCAACTCAATAACTAAGCTTGTTGTGGATAATGGTGACATTATAACCAAGGATAATGAGATAGGGGAACAAGCCAGGGCTTTCTTTCAGAATCTGCTCACGAAAGAAAATAATAATGATATAAATGATAGACCTATGAACCAATTCATTGATAAAACCCCCTGTTTGATAATGGAAGAAGATAATCTGGAGATGTTAAAGCCTATATCCAAGGAATAATTCCATGCTATTTTGTTCTCCATGGGTACATTCAAAGCCTTAGGTCTTGATGGCTTTCCTCCTATATTCTTTCAGGAATATTGGGAGATAGTAGGAGTGGATCTCACAACTATTGTTTGTGATTTTTTTAGATCAGGTAAAATTTTGAAACAAGCTAATAATACATTCATAGTACTTGTTACTAAAAAATCACAACCTTCACACCTTACTAATTTTAGGCCCATTAGTCTATGAAACACTGTTTATAAGTTATGTACTAAAGTGTTGGTTATGAGGATTTAACCTTTACTAGACAAAATTATTTCTCCTTCTCAAAAAGGTTTCATCCTAGGTAGGCAGATTCTTGATGCTGTGATCACCACACAAGAGACTATTCACTCCATGGATAATATTAGAATCCCTGGTATGGCTCTCAAGCTAGATATTTCTAAATCTTATGATAGAGTCTCATGGACTTTTTTGTTCCAAGTGATCAAAAAAATTGGGTTTAATGATAAAATGTCTTGCTTGATATAAAACACTCTTTCTTCTATAAAATTCTCAGTGCTAGTAATTGGTGTACCTAGAGGAGTTTTCTCATCTTTGAGAGGAATTCATTAGGGAGACCCTCTCTCCCCATACTTATTCATCATTATGGTAGAGGCACTGAGAAGATACATATAAGAAAATATAGCCTCAAAAAAGCTAGTGGGCATCAAACCTGCCTCCTCCCTTCATCTTATGGTGGTGCAATAGTTTGTGGATGATACCATCTTCTTTGGCATCTCATTGGTGATTAAAGCTAGAATATGGAAGAATATATTAAATCATTATGCCAGAGAGTTGGGACAAGGGATAAATTTCCAAAAAAGCAATGTGTATTTCTTCAACACTCCTAATGAACTTAGACATATAATTATTGATATATTAGAATTTGTTGAAGTTGCTCTACCAGCTACCTACCTAGGTCTCCCACTCACGATCAAAGAGGTATCTCCTAGTTTTTGGAATGGAATTGTGGAAAGAATGTAGAGGAAACTTTTAGGTTGGAAAGGGAAACTATTCAGCAGTGCTGGTAAACTACAACTTCTTTGGGCCTCACTGAAGGGTATTCCTACATACATCCTATCTCTTTTTAAAATTCCTACATATTTTGCTAAGAAACTAGAACAGATTTAAAGAAAATTTTTATGGATGGGGGTGGAACACAAATAGAGAATGTATTTAGTTAGATGGGAAAAAGTGTGTCTTCCAAAATCTCATGGTGGACTCAATATTAGGTCTATCAGAAACATGAACAAAGCCCTTCTCTCAAAAGTTAGTTGGAAATTGATCCATAAAAATAATGATTGGGGGGAAATAATGTATGCCAAATACATGCATATCATTGATGATTCCAACTTTATTCAACAGATGGGATTACCCTAGGGATCTGTGATATGGAATAAAATGCTAAAAAGATGAAGCCTTCTTAAACAGGGAATTAGATGGAAACTTGGAAATGGCTGGCATATTAAATTCTGGGATGATATCTAGTTAAAGTACAAGGCTCTAATCACACAAGGAAATTATGGAGAGATTGCTGACTTGGCTACTCAATTTTTTAGAGATAGGGTCAGTGATTATATGGAAAATATCAATGGGATGAGGAGCTAGAAAAATCTATTGGACTGTTGTGATCACCGACCTGAGCTTCTCCCTAGAGTGCAGGAGATCTAGCAGTGTGTTCAGGAGATTAGAATCCCTCTCTTCCCCTAGGAGGATGAATAATATTGGTGGCCAGATAAGAATGGATCATTCTCTGTCAAATCTACTTACCATCTGCTCATTCTTGAAGATTAGAATAAAGATGTATGGAAAAAGGTTTGGAATCATAAAATTATTCCAAAAATTAAATTTTTTTGGTGGGATGCTACTCATAACAAAATCCTAACTTAGGATAACCTTCAAAAGAGAGGGTTTACCTTGGTTAACATATGTTTCTTGTGTGGTTCAAAAGAGGAATCAGTTTCACACCTCTTCATCCATTGTGATTTTGCTTGATAATTATGGGGCACAATACTTAACAACTTTGGTATTGAATGGGTCTATAATTATGACCTTAAAGAATTAATTCTCAGCTAGAATCTAACCTTCACACATCCCTAGCTTTTGGAATTATGGAAGCAAACTCTACTGTGTTTGGGCTGGATTTTATGGAAAGAGCACAACCACAAAATTTTTAGGGACACTGCTAGAAATGCATCTCAGGTGTTTAACTCCTTTGTTAAGACCATTATGGAAAGTGCCACAATAGATCATATTCATGTTGCAGAGAAACCCCTATCTCAAATTTAAAACCAAATTTCAGCCAAATGGAAGGTTTTAAACTAGATCCCTAGGCATAATAACTCCAAAATGCTACAGAGACTAAATACTAAATGGATCCCCCCAAAGCCTAACTAGATGAAACTCAACTTTGATGGGGAATCCAAGTTAGATGGTAAATCTAGTGGAGGAATTATAAGGAATGATAAATGATGGATGTCTACTGTGTATGCTAGTGGAATAGGATGCTAGAGCAACAACTATGCTGAAGCAATGGCTCTACTATGGGGGTTAAAGTTAGCTATATCCCTAGGAATAAGGAACTTGAGTATACAAGGAGACTATAAAATGGTCATAGATGTAGTTAATAAAGCATCAAATGTGGGAATTAAGATAAAATACAACATTATAGATATTTAATTTCTTTTGCAAAAGTTTTCCAGAGTAGAGATTTCCCATATTTATAGAGAGGGAAACAGGGTCGCTGATGCTTGTGCCAACTTTGGTCAGCAATCTTCAGGTTGGAGGGTGTGGTGACAAGGTGTTCATATTCCCTTAAAAATTAGGGAGATTATTCAAAAGGAGATGACTTGTCAAGAATGAGGTGCATTGATGACAAGGATAGCTCTCAGAGGCAGTCCATTTGGAGAGGGCCATCATGGATCTCAGAACTTGATAACCTTGGTACTTGTTTGACAATCATTCATGATTCATCATATCATGAGGTTGAGGTGCATGGGTCTCATCATGAAAATCAATGGGAAATAATTTCCAAGCATGGAAGTAGATAACATCATCTTTGTAGGGTATTTCAAATAATGAGCCATCACATCTTCATTATGCATACACAAAAACAAGGGTTAGCAACCATTTCAAAGCTAAAGGCTGAACTTAGGAACTCCATGATTTGGGTCTACAAATACAAAATGGGAGGAGACTATATTCAAACTAAACCTATCTCTTGTTGTGAATTCAAAGATAATTCACTGGTTTGGCATTATTGTAAAGAAGGGGGAATCAACCCATATCTGGAAAGGCTTAATGGTTATGATGAAAACTTATTCGATCAATTTTTGAAATCCTGGTTAAATAGGTAGGTCACAGTGGGTAGAATTAGTTTTAAAATCTCTAAAAAGGTGATTTGTATGGCCACAAGAATGACCATGTAGGGAATAAAACTTCAAAGGAAAACCAAAATTATGGATCTGGCAAGCCATAAACTATTTTTGGGTGAGGAAGAAGAACTCGTCCCATATCAAGGAGGATTTGAGTGTGCTAAACTTATAGAACCATGGGATGGAGTGTTCTTCATTCTCATTAAGTAATTCATGCTTGAAGGGTGATTTACCAAGTTTGATAATTACCACCTCCCTTTGTTAAATCACTTCAGGCACAATGTTATTATTAGTTTCCCTTTTTACATGTTCTCCTCTTTGGAACACTCTATCCTGAGGGTGAGAGCTAAAATGGCTAAGAAGCCAGGTATGAACCATATTCCCCTACACCAAGGGCTAATTTTCTACTTATACAACTTTTATCAAGCCCTAGAGCCATCCAAGACTATCAGAGTTGATAGTGGAGACATTCCTTCCAACCTGGTGTCTAGCAATGCTATTGATGAGTCCTATTTTTCCCCTACTCCTACCAAAATAAAAGATGTTTATTTCTCCACCCTAGAAGAGACCCTTGTTGATACCCTTGGCTTATTTGTGAGTAAGAAGGGTAAGAAGAGAAAGGTTGATGAAGAGGAAGAGAATATTAAAGAGACCATGGAGGGGACCCACAAAAATTTGGGTAGGGCCATAGGGGGCCAAGGTGGTTAATCTTACAAGTCTTCCAAAATTAATAAGGAAGGATTCTCCTCCAGAGTGAGAAGGTTGGGGTGGATTGTTGGTAAACCTACCCTAAAGGCTAGACTGATTGATTACTCAAAAAGTGCTTCGAAAGAAGCAACCTAGGAGGAAGAGTCTATGGAGCTAGAAATCCAAGAAATTTTGGAGGACACCGGAGGGAAGCAGGAGACTAGGGATTTTGAGGTTACTAAGGAGCATGGTGATGACACTATGGAAACTATTGACAATAAAGGGAAAAGGTATGTCAAAGAATATGGTGAGGATATTGAGAATGAGACTGATTGGAAAGCTGAAAGTGAGGCCCTGAAGGATTGTATTCAGAGGATGGAGCAAAATTTTGCAAATGACTCCGGAATACAATTCTCCTGAACATGTCTATGCTTAAAGAGGTGGGTAATACTGGACATGCTAATAATGTGAAGAATGCTGAGAAACTTAATGATATTCTCAAATCAATGGTTATGTAAGGAGATTCCTCTTTGACTCTGGTCTTTCCATTTCTTGTGTTTTGTTTCTTTGTCTATTGTTTCTCTTCTAGTGTCATTGTCTCTCTGAAGGCATATTTTGTTTGATTTCCTTCTTGTCTTTTTTGCTCTGTAAAGGGTTCAACCTTTGGTTTTCCACCTTACCTTATCAAAAACATAAATACTCATCATGATTTCTTCATATCATTGATGATTATTATTTTACACAAAATTAAAAATTAGGTTGCTCAAATATTACTTGATTATACATGTTGGAATTACAATGAAAAAAATAAATAAACAAAAGGAAGCTATCTAACCAATCCATACATCCATACATTTTGCCATATTATACCATAATAAAAAGATAAAAATAATTAACATGTGCTATTATAAATCAAAAAGTAGGAAATAAATTACCATATAATATCCATTTAAGTCATATACCATACATGAAAAAATAATAATAGTCCACAATGTCCATCACATATCCATAACACAATTTCATGCCCAAAATGAATCATGTATGTAAAACTTGAATGTGTCTATACAATGATACATCTTAAAAATATATACATCAATATATCATATCAACCATCTCATGTTTCTCTCTGGCCCTTAGATGGGGAATATATAGTAGGACTAGGATCATGTTATAATGGTGTGATCTTCAGAGGACCCATATCACATTATGAGGCCTACCCTATAGATATTTTTGACTCTAATGGCTAGACCAATTTCCTTGAGATAGAACTCCTAGTAGAGTACTCACTAAACAAATGTGCCTATTGTGACTATGGAACTTCTCCCTCATATATAATCCTATATTGTGTTTCCTGATCCATCACTCTCATGACCTTATCGAAGGTTATTAACTATCTTGATATCGTTAGAAGCTATCTCACCTACACCAAATCTACTCATAGTGTATCCATCTCCCTCTTTTACCTTTATGTCAACCTTTTATAATATGACATTTATGTAGTTTCATCTTGTGTATATATATCTATTCATCAAGAAAAATCCTCTCCTTATAATCTATCCACCTTAGCCTAGACACCCTCAACCTCTCCTTGCACTCGTTTAATCTCTACCACTCTTAATATTAGTTGAGCATCCCTAAAATATAGAAACATATATTTTATAGAAACCTATCTCTATAAACCAAATATCTCTACATCCTATTCCCTAATATCCTCATGAAATCTATCCAAGAGTCTCAAATCCTTTAATGATCTAGATTGCCCTGGTGGCCGTGCTCTATCTCCCTCTTCTGTATGCATCTCTATAATAAGATGCATATTTGTATCCCATGCACCTCCCTCCTCATATTTTTCAATGACTAATAAAAGAGTCTCTCTTTCCATAACTAGCTCATCTATGGTATCTCTCATCATTGTATCCTCACCCATGTCCAATATTGTTTCATATTTAATCTTTACATCCTCAAACTATGCCTCCTTTCTACTCAGTTTCCTCTAACCATCACTTGCCTAGAAATAAATTCATCCATGTATGCCTCCTCTTTGTCTTGTAACTAATCTCCTAATAATTACACCTAAAACTATACCTCATGGATTCCTAGCCAAGCTAGCTACTAATCTCTATCTCCAAGTCCATGGAAGAGCATATGCCACTATTCATCTAATTAGACATTATCTAACCCACCAATCATCATATCTGTCTACTACCCCTACATTAATAACATCTCTCCTCTATACCTAGGTCACTATTTATAAGTGATTCTATATATGCTTTGTAATCTTAGGGTCAATAACTAATCCTAAATAAGCTCTCTCTTACCAACCATGTAAATATATGTGGCCCTACTAGGATATATTGTCTCACACCAAAATGTTTTAGCACCTTGTATGGCTTATATCAATCATTTATATAATCATGTAAACCCATAATGTATCACTATTTCATCATGTAATCCATATATCCCATCTTATGTCTATTTGAAGTAAATCATCTATATAATCTATATGTGATCTGGTCAACTACCAGCTCATCTAGTTCCCTCCTATACCACTCTAAATCCCCTAAATCAGGTATCTATATGCCACTAATCACATGATACCCATATACAATAGTCTCCTCCACTAATTATGTACTCATGTGTCCTATGAGATGTTCCACTGTAATGTGCTCACATGCTTATACCTATAATAATGTAGAAGGTCCTATCTCTTTTCCATTTGAATACAACACATAATGAAAGTCTCTATACAAGTGTGATAATACACATGGAATTCATGCAAATATATCCCCCATATACATCATACCAATTATCACATTTAATATTTCAATAGGGCATAGTCTACCTCTCTCATTAGGTAGCATAATGCCACTGACAATAACCATCAATACCATAGTCAATGTATCTATCTCCAAATTGTTGTATATATCAATGCCTATACCACATCTAAAAACTAGAATCAACTCCTTTAAAAAAATCATGTATAGTGTCATCACATATGGTCCTTCACCCTAATACACCCATCTCCCCCATACTAGGATCCTTAGGATCCTCCATACATTGTTTAGTGTAACTATCATCTCACCTGATAGTGGGTGAAATGTTCTAGTCTCATTATGCCATCTCTCAACTAACATAGTCAATAACAATATATCCACTCTACTATTTGGCATATTAGTAATGTATTATAGTCTAGTCACCTATATCACCCTAAAATTATACTATGTAAACTTCATGATCTTTGTAAGATCATGTGATATACATTCTTGTGTCACTAAAATTGGTAATACCTATATTAAAAACATGAATAATAACATAATGTTAATCTTAAATTCATCTAATCTATCAAAGTCATTATAAAAACACTCATTATATTCATCTACCATCTTTATCATTTATCCATCTACAAGAAAAAAATGTCTATGTACTAAGTAGTTATCCTCATCATCTACCATACTAATTTTTCAACCACTTTAGATGATTTCACTGTGTCAAGCATATATTTCATTATTACATCCCACAATTTCACTACACCATGATTTCACCACTGTGTTAAAATAATTCACTACACTCCTAATTTTTTTTCCAATAACATCTTTAATTTCATAATTATAACTATTTTCCTTTACCCCCATTGAATTTGCTTCAAATTTTGATGATTTCATTGTTATGTTTTATGAATTCAACACAACCATAAATTATTTTGTTGAACCTATTTTCTAAACACATCCAAAATTTTTATCTACCCATCCTAATGATTTATCTACATCTTTAAATGATTTTACATTTCCCATGGATGAATTCATTACTCTCACTATCTAATCCACCAATGGGATAGTTGTGAAATAATTTTAATATATTTTAAATAATAAAAAATGACCTAAAATAAAAAATTCAAAACTCAAAATTGTAATAGCTAAATGTCCTCTCCTCTCTAGTCTATGATATCACCTTACTCACTACGATGCAAGTGAATGGGAATATAATCCATTTTTCTCCATAAACCCCATATAAAAATCACTTAACCAAGCTATATTAATAAATCACTTAGAAAATAAATTTACATAAATGATTTTAAAATTATCCCCTCCTATTTATAATTGGCCCCTCTATTCAAACAATTTCCCTCCATTCTATAGTTTCCACATTTTACAACCAATTTTCTTCAAAATTCAGCCCAACAATTAATCAACATTCTCAAATCTTTATCATTGCTTATAAATATCAAACTTGTAAAAAATTATCCAACTTGGAAAAACATTTTTTTTCATTTTTTAACCTGAAGCTTACCATCATTGGGATATATCATTATTATAACCCCTTATGAGACCCATGAGTCCTAAACACCATGCAAGCATGTAATCTCTAAATGGGGCTTATTCTTTTCTCGACCTTTTTTCTCTAATTTTTAACTAGGGGCAAATCATTTTACATGTTTTAAAATTTTCAAGTACATTATTAATTTTTCATGATTTTACCTATTTATGGTCTTCACTTACCACTTCATCATTTCCCCTTTAACTATTTTGAGTGTTCATCTTCTTTCTCACACAAACACTTGAGGGGGCATCATCACATTCATTTTCATTCCCCTGCAATAACTTTTTTCTTCTTCTCAGTCATCAACACTCTAATTTGTCTATGATTCTTCAAAATGGTATTTTTTTACAACACCATTTGAAAGAGGGGAAAATGTAGAGACATAAATATCACCAATTAATGTCAAAATTTACTTTGACATGATAACTCTTATTATTACCTAAATTTGAATTCAAACTAACATAATTTCCCTCCAAATTCCAAATAATTGAATATTAATCAATTATACACACCTTTTATCCAAATTTAATTAATAAATTCATATTTTGCACTCATGAAATCATCTTACATATTTATCTTAAATATGTGTTGAATCATCTAACCACATTACTCGACTCCCTCAACCACCTTGTGAGTCACCCCTTGACTTTTCAACCACTATGACACTTTCTTGTTGACTCACTTAACTAACTCCCCTTTTCTCTCAACCTATGGAATTGGTCATCATCCTCATGGATGAGGACTAAATATCCACTGTTGATTATTTAAATAATTATAAATATTCAAATAATCCTCTGCCATTTGATTAAACTCCTGTAAACTATAAATAGTCATGCAAGCCATCACTTTTAGTTATCTTGACTTATGCTAATGAAGTGCTATTGAATTTAGAAGCAAAACTCAAGTGAATGCAAGTTATCAAGAGTCATTTTCACATAAAAATTATACCCAATTCCCATTCCATTGGAGAATATTTATCAACCATATCCAATAAAATAAAGATCAAATCATGTTTAATCACAATGGAGGAGGCTAATTTCACTTTGTTTTAGTTAGTTTGTTTCATTTGTTGATCTATAATTTAAGTTTAGGTTTATAATTTAGATTTAATTTTAATTTGATTTATTATCCTTATTTTAATTTTAAATTCACTTCACACAATGTCCAACCTTCCTAGAGATATTTGACTAGTTTAGAAAAGAGTGTAAGGCTTGAGACCTCATGATAACTCTTGTTTTCTGATTGATAATATTTTAACAAAATAATTTAGTCAAAAAAACTATAGATAAGAATTTTTAGAATCAAAATGACGAAGGGGAGGGGGGGGTGAATTAGTATATTAAAATCTTTATTTCAATTTATTCTTAGCATATATGAACCATCACATCAACATATAGATCAAGTAATGCATAAGCAATCAACCATACAAGCATGAAACAAGATTACACAAGAAAAAACATCATATAGTGGGAAAAAATCAAGGTAAATAAAACCAAATTATCCTTGAAAATGGAATACATTCCTATAATTAAAAATATCCCAATTTAGTGAAGCACCACCTCCACATGGAGTACCAACCTCAACTAGCTAAGCACCAACTCAGCTAGGCTTTAACAAGTACCAACTTACAAGGAGGCACTAACCCCATAGATGAATTATCAAAAAATAATAAAAATAATTTATTTTATCACCTTTATAAAATATTATTTCTCAATCAACTGATGATGACCACTTCTTCAGCTCTTTACACTCTTATCCCTCTTAAACTGCCTTCTTGGCATATTTGCTCAATTAGGTCTCTTCAAGACAAATTAAGTGGCATTACCTTTATATTCATATGAAGACACACTTTCAGATATTAATATAAGATAATATAAAATAATATTATGATATAAAATAAATAATTATTATCAATAAAGTGTTATTTATTTGCTTGTACTCTATCCACACTTACACACCAATTAGGCCTAAAATTTCCTTGTATTTATACAAGCCTTTTGCTCATATCCATATTCGTAGGACATAAAAATTTGAAAAATTATCTAACATGAAAAATATTTATTATAAGGACTTTCATACATTAATAAATCATTAAAATAAGTCATCCTCAACATAAAATTCCAAAACCTCTTTTAGGTCTTAAGAATACCTAATTCAATTAGGCCTTCATTAGTACACATTACCATTTGATCTCCTTGGAACACTTTCAATATCCACACAAAGAAATAAAAATTAATATGCCACTAAAATATACCACTTTTAATCTCATATTATATACATGACACTTTTTTTAAATCTCTAACCACTATTTGAAGCACACCATTAGTACTGATCACATTTAGGCTTGTGAACCTACAAAAAGTCTATCAAATAATACTGAAGCATGTACACAATTTTAGAAACATAAACATGAAAATAAATAATATTAATATAAAATATATGACCTTATATACATCACCATATGATTTAGACTTCACAACTTATGGAAAAATAACTCAAACACTTCTTTGCAAATAGCCCACTTAGAAATACCAAAACACTCCAAAACCTAGTCATAAACAACTTGATCTTAAACACATGAAAAACACTTAAAATGAGTAATTATACTTTAAAAATATCCTTTTAAACACACATACACACACACACACAACATTATAAAATACAAAAATAAAAATCTCTAATGTCAAATATTGGTCTTGTAGACCAATCTTTTGATTTCACTATACATAGTCAAACTAGAACTAGACAAGCTATTTTAGCTTCAACATTTTAACCACTCACACTCAATATAGAACCATATAAAAATAATTTATAGGACATAAAAGTCCCAAAAAACAATACCAAGTTCATTATATACTTAAAATAAAGTCATAGATCCTCAAAATCATTACTACAACTTGCTTACCTAGAACTACCAATTTTCCTTAAAGATCAGTCATGGTGGGTAAGACCTCCAACACCTGTATAAACATATTAAATTTATTATAATGAATTCGTATGATCCTATGAGATAATTATACCATTATTATATATAAAAATAATATGGTAAAATGGAAATATCAGTTTTGCATACCAATCTTATAACCTTATATTTCATGGTCTCATATAAACCAGATAGGTCAACTTGTGAGCAACTTTTTCACTATAATCACTGACCTTTAAAAATTATACCAAATATGAGAATGTATAAAAGTTAATTAAAAATATCTCCATTCACTTTTTTTCATCACTATTTTATGATAACACATCCCTAATCATCTTCTCACTGTTGCCTGGGTTTCTTACTGTTTGCATCATTAGGCCTGTTAGGGAATGGCTAACTTGGATGATCAGTTTAACACACTTAAGGGTTATAACCTATAAAAAAAACCTTAGGGACATGAATTTTGAGTCTTAAACTTCATCCTACATCCATTTTCATACTTTTACTTGGTCAACTCTAATTTTTACAATAAATATCTAAGAAATGTGTACTTTTTTGTAGGTTTTACTCACACACCTAACAACTCAATCACACTTGGAGGTTTCTAGGAGAGTTGAATATAACATAAAATATATTTTATATTAATTTGAGACTAATTTGGGCTGTTTTGAATAAGATATTTCACATCAGGTCCTTGTTAGGGTTTTAGAGAGGTTTAACATAGGTTTTAGTGTTAACAATTATTCATAAAGGATTACCCCTTAAATCCAAAACCAATGCCTATAGTTATTATCTAGGACCATTATCCATCTCTCCTTAATATATCAAGTTCCCATGTAGATGTTACATGTTCTAATGAACACTTGAAAGTTCTCAATTTTGTATGCCTTTATTCTATGTACTTGAGAGACCTCAAAACCACTTTTCATGCCTTTTATTACAAATCATGACCTCAAATTAAATGTACACACTTAAAACAACATTAATCAAATTTTTAAATAATCCCATACTCATAATTTTATTTAAAAATGATCCTGATGCCCCATTAGGCTACTTTCTCTCTCTTTTCTTGCTTAGACCTTGACTTATAAACCACATTAGGACTTAAAACTAACCTTTATGCCTCTTTATATGCACTATAAAGAAATATAACATACTAAATAAACCTCATATATGATTAAATTTTTAATTAATCCTTCATATTCCTTGAAAATAGATAATGATGCCTCATTAGGCTAGGCAGGGTCTAGAAGTGGTTCAGTTATAGATTTGATCAATAGGTCCTACCCCTGTAGACTCAACCTAAGATTATCATGAGTGATCCAATACTCCAAATAAATGCATAATGAAATTCATACAACCACTCATGATTGTGTGCACTCATCTCACGAATCCATCATACTCATTTATTCTCACAACATCTTTTCATGCCATGACTAGTGTCATGACTAGGCTTTTTAAACACTTGAAACTTGAAAACTGACCTTTAAATACTTATGAAAGTATATATACTTCACTTACATCATAAGAAAATTCCAAAAAACATTTCACAAGATTTTTCTCACTCACTTCACCAAACTTCACTATTCACACCTTCTCACAGGGTCTAAACTAGGCTTCTCAAGACACCTTGTACTCAAGAACTAGTAATCAAACATGATTACCTTAATGATATCAAACAAGAACGCTCTTTAGAAAAAATCTCAAAGCACTAAAATAATATCTCGTGACCTCATGTAAACCTAGATCCTTGACATTAACAAATAAAAGAATCATTAGGTTGCTTTCAAATTATCTCTCAATAGAAGAGACATTAGTTTGAATTGAAATTCTCTCATCACATGGCTTCCTTGTCACATCAAGCATAAAATATCATACCTAAAATATCACTCACCATACATATTCACCAAATGTACCTTCACATCAATGACATCAACATTGACATCAATGACAACACTTCTCAACAAACTTCCCCTTTATCATTAATGGAAAAATGTTCTTCAATATTATCACTCTCATCTCACTTAAATTGGTAAATCTTCCTTATTAAAATATATCTCCCTTTGACATTTGTAGAGTAAAAATCTCTAAATTTTTCATTTTCTAATATTCAGTTGTGCATTCCAAGTTTTATCCCTATGCATTTTAGTTTCGAGGCAGTAAAGTTTTTGACATAGAGCATGGGCACGAGTTTCTTTTTCCTAAATTTTGTCTAAGTATCAAAGTCATGCAGAAGCTGCCAAGTGTCAGTGGCTGAGACACATTTTATAATATTTGTAAGTTTCTCAGAATGTACCACGTGTCCCATGGTAACTCAATGGAGTGTGACAAGTGTTATCCTCCGTGTTTCAAATTTATTTTGAGTTTTGAAAGATTCTTTCAATAAGTTTTCTCAGGATCAAGCAGAAGGTGCCAAGTGGCAATTGCAGAAGGTTTCAATATGTTTTTCTAAGAGCAACAGAAGATGCCATGTATTCATAGCTGAAGAAAGTAAAAGCTACCACATTCAACATCTGAAATATCTTCAATTTTTTTCATCGATAAGTAAATACTATGGTGGGACTTGGGTTTTTGTTTCTAAAAGTCAACAGAAGCTGCCAAGTGTCACCATTTATATGAATCTAAAATGAGTCCCTAATGTTTCTACATTCTAGCTAAAGATCAATAGAAGCTGCCACGTGTCCCTAACTAAAGAAAATGGAAGCTGCCATGTTTTCTTTGTTAAAGATATGTGGAAAGTGACACCTATCCCTATTACCCTTTTAAAGCTACTCAGGCGAGAAGTGTTGTGGGTACCATTTTTTGTAAGTTGTTAAAGTTTTGAAGCAACAGACTTTGACAAATGTCAAAGATGGAACGCTCCTGAGCAAAGGCATAATAAAGATTATAAGTTATGTGGAAAGTGTTGTGTGTCTTCGATAAGTGCCTCGGAAGCTGCCAAGTGTCATTTTTTGGTACCTTTTGAATAATGAAAAAAATTTCAATTAGAGTAAGCGAAACATGCCAAGTGTCTTCACCCATTTCATAGTGGGAAGCATCTTGTGTATCTATTTCATCCAATGAAATATAGGGAGATGAAATGTTTTAGATCTAAGAAATATCTTTTGTCAGACACTTCTAGTTTAGTTAGAGTTCAGTTAGACCATTGGATTGGGAACGTGTGGGTAATCTAGAGCTAGTCTGATGCTATAAATATGGGTGCAGAGATCACTAAGAGAGCATCATCAGAAGATAGAGAGAATTTTTTGTGAGAAATTATTATCAAAATTTTTGGACTTTTTAGCTGTGGCCAGTAATATCATTTGCCTTTGTTCTATTTTCTTGAGTTAGAAAGTTTGTATAACTATGCATGTTTCTATGCCTTTTATGTGACTAGAAAATTAATAAGAAGACTGAGTTCTATGCCTTTGTTGATATTTTTTGTGTCATTGAAAAATCATCTAAGTTGTGATCCTTTGATTCTATCTATTTTTTATCTTTTACATTGATCATGCCTTTTTTGCTCTTTAATGTAATTGAATCCTAAAGATAGATTCACTGTGCTTAGAATTAAGGGTCGAATTAAATTTAGGAGCATCACCATAGTTAGATTTTCTATCATTGCATTTGTGATTCTATTTAATTCCTATCCTTTTTCCCCAAAATACTTTTGAGATAAAGAAGAGCCAGCTTCTTTAAAATTTGGAGGTCATTTTAGGTCACAAGTCCCATGTTCCTAAAACTTCCCATTGTTGGTGTTGGAAACAATGCAAATCTAAGCATCAACAATTTTTGGCATGCTCAGTGGGACACCATCTTGAATTTTCTTTCAAGACTATATGAACTAATGAGCTACAAGGAGTCAGAGTTGTGGACTAGTAACAAGATCTCAATTTTTTGTAAATCCAGGTATTCTTTTTCTACCTTTGATAACTAGTCCAAGACGAAGAGTCAATCAGTTTATACCAATACCAAGAATAATTATGGGAGCTCATATACCCCCAATAAATTATGCATGTTGGAACATTGGTAGTCCTTTGATCCTCCCAATACCACTAGCCACTTGGGATCCTATTCTAGTAAATGCCTTGAAAGCTCTGCCCAAATTTAGTGGGCAAGATTTTAAAACACCTGAAGAACATCTGCAGGATGTGTCTAATGTTTGTGCTATACATGTGGTCACACAATGGAATGTGGCTATAATATTGTTAGCATCTTATTTTAAAGGAAAATATCTGGAATGGTACCAATATTTGACTCCAAATACAATATCTACATGGGATCAACTTGGAGATCTTTTCTTTGAAAGGTTTGAAGAAAAGGGTGATAAGTCTTCTTTGTTTCAACAATTGATTACTATTAAAAGGGCACCACAAGAAGCAATGACTGATTTCAATTCAAGATTTCAAAAGACATGGGAAAGAATCCCTACTATAGCAAGACCATTACTAGGTATGACTATAGTATTTTATCTTAAAGCTTTAAATTTAGACATATCAGTAATGATTCAGTCACTTAGAGGTCAGACTCTGCCAGAAGCTTATGACTATGTAGTCAGAGCTAAAAATAATTTAATAGATGTTGGAAAGTTGCCTGTAAGGCCTCCCATGCCCATGTTTCCAAAAATTACCTTACCTTTGCCTCAAGAAACCCATAATCATATAGCCCCACCTGTGTCTATGTACACATATCCTCAACAATCTGCTAAAGAACTTGTCCCTACCCAGTCATCTGATATGGATGATATAAAGAACATCTTAAGGACATTTTCAAATGAGTTAATTAACATAAAAAGATAGTAGAATCCTTATCCTAAACCCCAATATCAAGGCTACCAATGAAATAGATCTCCACCACAACCAAACCAGTATCAGGGTCATCAAATGAAAAATAACCTTCAGCCAGCAAACCAATTAGTTGCAGTCCCTACACCCTCACAGACTGTTCCCCCCAATCCAAATAGAGAGATTTTTTAAGGGAAGAATAATTATGTAGATGGCACCATTTCCTTGTGTTTTCCTTGTAATAATGCTCATACACCCAGGGATTGTCCCATGGGTAATCTACAGCAAAAGGTAGCAGAGCAAAGAAGAATGGATGGACAATTTGCAAGTATGTCTGACACTCAAGCCTATCAGTCCCTTGGTATGCAAAATTCAGTCCTGATGGCTCAAATGCAATGGATTTCCTTAAAAAAATAAGAATAAATATCCCATGAACATGCTTTATTTTCATGGGTTGAAGATGAAGAGTCAGTATTCTTGAATGAAGCTTCTACTTCCAAGAAACTAGTAGTGCAATCAGACTACTATACCAAATCAAAGAGAAGGATGATGGAACAACCTGAAGTCATAAATAATGAAGTTATGGAGCCTCCTAAGTCATCAAAACAAAGCTACTAGACAAGAAGTACATTAGCTAGTGCAAAATGAATTAGTTCTTGGACAAGTTCAAGAAAAAGCAAGGTACCCTTATTTTCTAAGAACCCAAACAATAGGGCCATTGAATGTGGTGGATCAGCTAAAGATAACCCCAACACATGTGTCAATGTAGGACATATTAGCTATTCCTGAGTAAAAGACATTGTTACAAGAATCTCTGCAATGTCAAGTAATGCCTAAACATACTAGCACCAAAGAAAGACCTGTTGATAAAGAAAAGCTCAAAAAAATAGTTCATCTATAAACAATAGCCCTTTTGAACAATGTAGTAGAGGTAAGTAAATCCAAACCAAAGCCCTTCTATTTTAATTTGACATTTGGAAAGAAACTATTGGATAATGCGATGATAGACTCAGGAACTAGTACTACAGTTAGGCCTAAGCAAATAATAGATGATTTAAAAATAAAGTATGAGCCACTTACTAGAGGAGTCATGCAGTTGGATGGAAAATTAGTGTAAACAATAGGGAGAATTAAACAACTCCCATTGCAATTATATACTTACCCCAATATAATTGTCAATCAAGATGTAGTAGTCATAGATATACCCCCTATATTTGGCCTATGCTTATCCAGGGATTTCACAACCAAAATAAGAGGATATATGTCACTTGATTAGTCTCACCTCATCCTAAAAACCAAATATGGTTCAAAGATGAAAATAATATCTAATCCATTATCTAAGGATCATATCACCAATGAACCAACCTCAAAATTAGAGGTAGCTCATGCTATGCTAAATAAGGAATAAAAGGTCTTTGTTGAAGAGTTGGGTGACTAAACTGAACATGACCAAGAAGAGGAAAATAACCATTTGTTAGATATGATGCATAGTGATCCATATGGAAAGTATGACTCTACTAGTCTGGGAAATTATGTCATTTTTTATGAAGACCATGAAATCCCAAATGTTTTAATGGAAGAAGCACCAGCTACTCAAGAATCTAAAAAAGATTCAAAAATTTGGACCTTAAATTTTGATGGGGTTAGAAGTAAAACTGGTGCTGGAGTAGGAATTTGTCTTGTTACTCCAAATGGGGAGAAATTTTTGAGAGCTATTCATTTCCAATTTGCTTGTACTAACAATGATGATGAATATGAATCCTTAGTACATGGGCTCATATTAGCTAAGAAAAAGGGAGTAAAGAATCTGATAGTAAAAGGAGATTCAAAATTAGTGGCAAAGTAAATTAGGCAAAAGGCAATAGCCATAAATGTAAGGATGAGATCCTATAGACACAAAATTTGTGACTTAATAGAAGATTTTGAAGCTTTTAATATTGAAGTAGTTCCTAGAACCCAAAATTTTGAAGCTAATAGGATGCCATAGATTGGCTCACAGTTTGATCCAGCAATTGGCCTATTAGTTAACAATGAGTCAGTAAAAGTTAGTAAGGCCAACTATCCCATAAAATGATGAGAATTAGCAAGTATTTCAAAATGATTCTCAGGTACTCTCATTCTTGCAATAATCAGGGGAATTTGTTGATCAATTACAACCAAAAATTGAAGAGGCATATCGAGACCAAGTTATACAATTAAAGAATAATAAGCTTCCCAAAGGCTTAATAACTTTAGAAAACCTATTTGATCTAGAAGATGTAGGCCTAGAGAAGAAAAGGTTCCAAGTAAATAAAGCAGATTAATCTGAAATAGAGGTGAGTGAAGGGAGAAAATTAAAAATTAGAAATTTTGCAACTCAAGAAGAAAGGGAAAGACTAATTGACTTATGCAAAAGATATGATAGAGTCATAGCCTGGAGCTATGAAGGCCTTCATGGATATAATAGATACATCATTAAACACACAATAGAACTGACTGAAGGATCTAAGCCAGTCAAATAAAAGTAAAGGCCAGTGAATCCAAGGATTGAATCTCTAATGGTAGATGAGTTGCAGAAACTTTTAGATTCTAAAATAATTTTTCTAATAAAACGCTCAGCATGGTTATCAAATCTAGTACCAGTCAGGAAAAATAATGGTGACATAAGACTCTATGTATATTTTAGAGACTTGAATAGAGCATCTCTAAAAGATCACTATCCTTTGTCATCTATGGAACAAATTTTATAGACTGTGGCTAGATTAGAGAAATTTTCCTAGCTAGATGGTTTCTCTAGATACAATCAGATTTGGTTGGCTGATGAAGACCAATACAAGACTAATTTTATTACCAAATGGGGAACATTTGCATATGCTAAGATGCCATTTGGCCTATCAAATGATGGAGCCACTTTTTAAGGAGCTATGGATGTAGCATTTGGGGAACTTATAAATAAAATCCTCCTAATTTATCTTGATGATCTTACTATTTTTTCCAAGAATGTTGTTGATCATTTTGATCATTTAGAATCTGTTTTTAAGAAATGTCAAGAATTTGGAATATCCCTGAATCCCAATAAATGTATCTTTGTTGTACCTCAAGGCAAATTATTGGGACATATAGTATCTAAAGGAGTTTTTATAGATCCAGAGAGAGTTGCATCCATAATGAACTTTCTCCCACCAGTAAATAAGAAAGCAACACATTTTTTTGGGGAAGATTAATTTTGTTAGTCAGTTCATAGCTAACTTTGTAGGCTTAGTAAGACTAGTGACACTCTTTTTGAAAAAAGACCTGGTTTCCAAGTGGACTATAGAAGGAAGGCAAGCCTTTAAAGAGGTCAAGAAAGCAATTTCAACAGCCCTAGTACTTAGAAACCTAGACTTTTCTAAGCCTTTTTTAATGTATGTCTATGGAGGAGAGCTCAGTATTGCTGATATCCTAACACAAAAAGATGATAGATAGGTTAGAGAGCATCCAATAGCTTTTTTCTCAAGGAATCTTAGGGAATAAAAAAATAGATACAACTTTGTGGAGAAATAAGCATATGCCATGGTAAAAGCCCTCAAGAAATTTAGGCATATAGTATCAAGAAGTAAGATTTTGATACTTGTGGCTCACCCAAGTGTCAAAGAATACATTATAGAGGGTGAAATTACTAAAAAAAGAGAAAACTAGATAACAAAGATCATTGAATATGATGAATATGGAAGTATCTCTTTAAACATTAATGGTGACATTGATATTACATCAGTTGGTCAGGAAGCCTAGGTATTTCTTTTAAAGATTGTTGATGATAATTCCTTATGTTCTTGCTTATTAACAAATTTTCCTGTATTATTTTGGTGTTGAGTATTTTTTTACATAAGTTGGTGAGGTTTATCAAGCTTATGGCACTCATTATCATCCTTGGCATGATCCTTATCAACCTAGTTATGAGCCTGATACAACTCATGACAAATTTGCTATGGATCATATTGAATTTGGTAAAACTACCACTCAAGAAGGATATGATGTTGATAAAAAAAGAGATGAATACTTTTGGAATTCATATAACCCTTCATTTCCCTCTCCATATTGACACCATGTTTTTGGACAACCCTATGAGGAAGGGTACCAAGAAACGTATCAAGAAATTACTCTCTATCAACCCCAATATGAGCCTTATTATTCATATAATGATGCCTATTAGCCTAAAGAGTACTCATATGAATCTTGTCATAAATAATCAAATGATTCCATGGATTATACATAAAGATATTATTGTAAATATGAAACTCCTACTTATGTAGATACTACTCTTTCTAATTATTCTAAGAATTCACTTCCCTGTGAGCTTATTAGTGATTTTATCTTTCCTAAATCCACTCATAAGCCTTATCCTACCCCTCACACTACATTTTCAATTCATAAAAGTTCCATTTAACCTCATATTCCATCTCTTTCAAATGACCCTATCCATTAAAATTTCACTTCACCCCTTCTTGAGGAAGAACCCATCTTGAGAGAAGCAAGTAAAGGAGCAAACTAAATTCATGGTTGATCAAGAAGATCTCATGAGTCACTATGAGGAATAAATCACCATAGGGACTCCTTTTGGTGTACAAAGGGACAATACTAAAGTTTATGCCTCTATATTGGAAGGGATGTGTCTCCATGAAGTAGAATTTAATATCTTCATTTTTTAGAGGATATGTATCCATGATGAATGTGGTTGAGACTTGAAGAGAGAGGTATTTAAAGAAGACTCCATGTCTGATCATGAGGTTATGGATGACCATATCAATCATGAAGTGGATTATACTAGTAAGGATGAAGTTAAAGTTAATCCTCAATAAGTGTAAATCTTAAGAGAGTATCATGAGACCAAGTCAGAGGAAATAACTCTTGAAGATGACATTCATGAGGAAGAAGATTTATGGTAGAAGTTCAATGTTATATGAAAGGAATTTGATAAGTTGGGTAAAGTTTTTCCTTCTCTAAAAGATTGCATAGCTAATGACAAGTTTTTTGATGAGTTTAATAAACATGATCTTAAGTGTTCAATCAAACATAATGATGAAGGTCATTCTACTGGGCAAGAACCTATTATCATGAAGCCATTTAAGAAGTTGTATACATGGATAATGATGTTAAGGTAGATATTTTTGTACCTAATTGATATTTAAGATCTCCATCTGAGGTAAAACCACATTCAAGTATGTGGTAACATGGTTAAGGAAATCTTAGTGTTTCTAAAAATCAATCACATTATGTTGAGGAAGAGAGCAAGGTCGAGAGGACTATCATATTTTCAAACATGAATATAAATGGACAAGTAAATGAGAAGGTTGAAACTATTTATATGCAAGAAGAGTTCATTTCCATATCCAATCTATGTGGAGCTACTTAGTTCTCATTGAACATCATGCTAATGAAGTTGGCAACCATCATGAAGAAGATGGAGGCATCAATGCTAAAGTTTAAAACACTACATGTCTCACTAAATCCTTCATGTCATAAAGCAAGGAAGGTTTCAAACTTCCCATTTGATCTAGGAGTGAGTTTTTATCTTAGGTTAGATAGTGTTTGAGTTAGTTTATTTATTTTGGTGTGTGTGTTTCATAAGTGCTCATGAAGCACAAGTATGATTTTGCTTAGTTTCTTATCTTGTGTGTTGTTTCTTGTTAGTTTTCTTATGTTTTTTGTGTTATCAAAGGAAAATCATGTGTAAAACCTATGTTCAAATTACTCCCTAAGCCTAATGGACTAATAAAGTTACTAATCTCTAGCATAGCAAGTATGTTACCCTTATGAGTCGCTAATTTATTGAGCAAATTTGACTATGTTGGTCAAATTGGGATCGCTATAGGTAAAACCTTGATGTTTAGATGTATTTGAAAATGATTCTCAGGTACTCTTATTCTTGCAACAATCAGGGGAATTTGTTGATCAATTACAACCAAAAATTGAAGAGGCATATCGAGACCAAGTTATACAATTAAAGAATAATAAGCTTCCCAAAGGCTTAATCACTTTAGAAAACCTATTTGATCTAGAAGATGTAGGCCTAGAGAAGAAAAGGTTCCAAGTAAATAAAGCAGATTAATCTGAAATAGAGGTGAGTGAAGGGAGAAAATTAAAAATTAGAAATTTTGCAACTCAAGAAGAAAGGGAAAGACTAATTGACTTATGCAAAAGATATGATAGAGTCATAGCCTGGAGCTATGAAGGCCTTCATGGATATAATATAGACATCATTCAACACACAATAGAACTGAATGAAGGATCTAAGCCAGTCAAATAGAATTAAAGGCCAGTGAATCCAAGGATTGAATCTCTAATGGTAGATGAGTTGCAGAAACTTTTAGATTCTAAAATAATTTTTCTAATAAAACGCTCAGCATGGTTATCAAATCTAGTACCAGTCAGGAAAAAGAATGGTGACATAAGACTCTATGTAGATTTTAGAGACTTGAATAGAGCATCTCTAAAAGATCACTATCCTTTGTCATCTATGGAACAAATTTTATAGACTGTGGCTAGATTAGAGAAATTTTCCTAGCTAGATGGTTTCTCTAGATACAATCAGATTTGGTTGGCTGATGAAGACCAATACAAGACTAATTTTATTACCAAATGGGGAACATTTGCATATGCTAAGATGTCATTTGGCCTATCAAATGATGGAGCCACTTTTTAAAGAGCTATGGATGTAGCATTTGGGGAACTTATAAATAAAATCCTCCTAATTTATCTTGATGATCTTACTATTTTTTCCAAGAATGTTGTTGATCATTTTGATCATTTAGAATCTATTTTTAAGAAATGTCAAGAATTTGGAATATCCCTGAATCCCAATAAATGTATCTTTATTGTACCTCAAGGCAAATTATTGGGACATATAGTATCTAAAGGAGTTTTTATAGATCCAGAGAGAGTTGCATCCATACTGAACTTTCTCCCACCAGTAAATAAGAAAGCAACACATTTTTTTGGGGAAGATTAATTTTTTTAGTCAGTTCATAGCTAACTTTGTAGGCTTAGTAAGACTAGTGACACTCTTTTTGAAAAAAGACCTGGTTTCCAAGTGGACTATAGAAGGAAGGCAAGCCTTTAAAGAGGTCAAGAAAGCAATTTCAACAGCCCTAGTACTTAGAAACCTAGACTTTTCTAAGCCTTTTTTAATGTATGTCTATGGAGGAGAGCTCAGTATTGTTGCTATCCTAACACAAAAAGATGATAGATAGGTTGGAGAGCATCCAATAGCTTTTTTCTCAAGGAATCTTAGGGAATACAAAAATAGATACAACTTTGTGGAGAAATAAGCATATTCCATGGTAAAAGCCCTCAAGAAATTTAGGCATATAGTATCAAGAAGTAAGATTTTGATACTTGTGGCTCACCCAAGTGTCAAAGAATACATTATAGAGGGTGAAATTACTAAAAAAAGAGCAAACTAGATAACAAAGATCATTGAATATGATGTAGAGGTCAAACCCACTAAGTTAGTCAGAGGTAGGGGGTTGTGCCAATACATGACTCAAGAGCTTGAAAAGATGATACATGAAGAAACAGATTCAGAAATAGAAAAGGAAACTATATTGAGGATATAAGAGGTTGATTAGAACTCTTGAGTCACAAACATGATTCATTTTATGAAGTATTGGATTTACCCAAGAGAACTCCCTCAAAACAAGAGGAGATACTATAGGATGTAAGGGGTCTATTTTGTTTTAATTGAATAAGTTCTTTTCACAAGAAATTCTGATGGCAAACTCTTAAGATGCATAGAGAAAGATGAGGCTAAGAAAATGCTGCATGAAATGCATCATGGAGTCTCAGGTAGACATTTTTATTTAAATACCATAGCTATAAAGATAAGTGAGGCAATTTATTTCTGGCCTACTTTATTTATAGACTATTATCAACTGGTTAAAAAGTTTCAATCTTGTCAATATTATGTGGGGATGAGAAGGAATGTAGCAATGCCCCTTAGTCCTATAATTGTTGATGAACCCTTTGCTCAATGGGGTCTTGACTTCATTGGAATGATAAATCCAGTGTCAAGTATGGGTCAGAAATGGATTCTAACTACCATAGATTATTTCACCAAATGGACTAAGGTAGTGCCACTCAAAGAAGCAACAAAAAATGTGATCCTAGATTTTCTAGGGAGTATCACTACTCACTTTGGGGCTCCTCACACCATAATTTCAGATAATGCTAAAGCATTTTTAGGGTCTAAAGTATCTGAATTTGCATTAAATCATGGAATATATCTTAAAACTTCCTCTAATTATTACCCTTAGGGTAATGGTTTGGTAGAATCAACCAACAAGACCCTGATTAGACTCATCAAGAGAACAGGGGCTGATCATCACAAAGAGTGGCATAAAGTGCTTAATTTAACACTGTGGGCTGATAGAATTACACTTAAGAAGGTGAAAAAATGTCCCCATATGAATTGGTCTATGGCAAGCCTACTATAATACCCTTAAGCTTGGAGATTCCTGCTCTCCAATTGTTAAAATAGATTGAAATTGAGGAAAATGGCCCCATGCAGGTTATACTTGCTTAAATTTTGGAAGTTTAAGAAAAGAGGGATGCAACACATAATTCATTAATAAAGCATCAAAAAATAATTAAAGACTACTTCAATAAAAGGACTTCAAATCCCCATTTCGAAATAGGCTCAATTGTTTTGAAATGGGATGCAAGAGCTGCCAAGCCGGGTCAACACACTAAATTTGAAGCATTGTGGACTAGCCCCTATAAAATTCATGCATGTAAATAGAAAAATTTGTTTAAGCTAGAAACAATGGAAGGAAAACCTAAAGAGATTCTTCTGAATGGGATCTAATTGAAAAATTCTAGTTAAGATGTGTCTCTAATGTATTATAGTTAGATAGTTCCCCTTTCCTTGTTGCTTTGTTTTCCCATTTTTCTTTCCTGCTCTTTCTTTTAAATAAGTGTTTTTGAACATGTAGCCACCACTCAGAGTTTCTTTTCAAAATTTTCAAAAGTCTCATTAAATATCTCTCAAATCCTTAAATTCCCCAAGGTACCTTGCAAAACCACTTTCATGACATGTCTAACTCATTATCCCATGAAGATTTCATAAGATTTGCTAATAGTTATAAAAATTTAATGCCATTTTTGAGACTTGATGGGTCATTAAATACCCCATAAAAAGAGTTAAAGCTTAAAAGTGTCTCAAACATTCCTATGTCTGCTAAAAAAATCCTTTTTATCTACAAATTTCAATTCATAGCAAAGCCTACTTAGTGAAAGTGCTTCCTTATTGCAAAACTCCATACCTATTATCACAGTTCACTATTTACAAGTATAGATATAGATATAGAGGGAGCACAATATCCACAATAAGGTTTTGGGATTTACAAATCCATTGATAATTTTCTCACAAGAAAATCATATGCTTCATCCCCTGCACAACCTTTAAAAACTTATCCACGGACTAGAGTCCTTGAAGTTGGATATGTAAATGACCCAACAAAGATGAAAGATTTTGCAGATAGAATCATGGACCCAATTCTTTAAAATCCTAGAAAAAATCTTAGAGAAGGGGCACATCAAAGGTGTGTTCAGAAGGCCAAGTCTAGATAATATGAAACATTCTCAATGAGGATATGGACTTCCCAGCTGGCACAATTCATTATCCCAGGTGTACATCCGTGCCTTGACTTGGTTGAAATATGCTCTAAATTATTTCATGCACCGTCAAATACCATACAATAGGGTCCATTCATAGTGCAAATTACACCAAAGCCTATCAGAGACATGTTGGCCATGTATCATGACAGACAACCACATTTCCCTCTATTGCCAAAATGTAGGAAATATGGGCAAATGTCAATACTCAATTAAGGTTTCTAAAATCAGATTTGCAATTAGGTAATGATGATACCATTGTGCCAACACTACCAATAGCAAGAGTAAAATTTTCACAAGCTATTCAAGATGCACTTTCCATGATGGCTTTCATTTTTGGAATGAAAGAAGATACAATTGTCTATGAAGAACAAATGGCCATCCTCTTCTGATTGAAAATTGTTGAAAAGACTCAAGAGTATTGGCTTGATTTCTATGAGCAGATTGGATATTCAATGGTTGAACAACTCACCTAGTTCAAATCTAAGGGAATTTTTAGGTATTCTTCTTATCTATTTCATCTCATGTTGTATCAAAATTTTGGCATCTTTTCCCAACACATGCATCTAAATATGTATGACCCAAGCTTCAGTATACATAGAACCATTCTTGTGTCTGCATGGACACATATCTTATCCAAAACCAATGACTCATATGAATTATGGGAACTTTTTGTTTCCCCTAATTTTTGTCATCTGAGCCTAGAATCGGTTATAAATAGACTGTTTCCAAGTGTCTCAAGCCTTATGAGCAATTGCACTATTCCTTGTGATTACTTTTTTGGATCCCATCATACTATTATTAGAGTCTATGGTTTTAGTGGGGAACCAATGTTGCTACCTAAAATTTTGACCCTTAGGTTAGCATTTTTAAAGGTCACCAGGTAGGTGTCTATGGTAGATAATGAATATGGCTTTGGGAAGAAAAAGAAGAAAATGTATGATGTTCTATGGGTAAAAAATAACATGGCCCTAGAGGTTAGAGATGCTGAGATCCTATTGTTAAGAAAGCTAGCCTTCCTAGGTTTCTCTTTAATTGAAGATAAATGGGGATATGACCCCAATGGTTTCATAACTTCATGGGTCAAGAATAATAAGGTTGTTGCTAGAATTGTGCATGAGGGCCATCCCTTTTAGGAAAATAAAATACATCCTAGGGAAGATATTCCTAATTTATATGGAGAATTGATGGATTTACCCCTCCAAGAAGATGTGCCATAGGAAACTTTTTATTTTAAGCAAATGAATTTTGATCCTAAAATCAGAATGACTTCTAGTTTAAGAAGAGCATTAAAGGACAAAGACTAGAACATTGAGAAAATAGAAGCCTATTGGAGATATAGGTAAGAGATTTATGAGACAATTCACTCTTTTGGAAATGTTGATTCATATGAGAAATGGGAGGAACTCTAGGATGAATGTCAACTATCTCCTATCTCTATCCCTGATACAAGAAATGTGTAGACATAAGGTGTAGAGCCAGAAGCTAGAGCAAAATCTAGTCAAACATTGCAGACCTAAGAGCAAACCTCAGCTGTAGTAGCTATAACTATTTGGCCCCAATCTATCAATGCCATTGAAAAATAAAAGAGTGTAGTATCTTCACCATCAAAATCTTCTCCATTAGCATCATCCCTTGGGGTTACCAATTTTACACAATCACCACTAGCAATAGTGGTAAATATTGAAGAGAAGGGAGCACAACCAAAAGAAGAAACACCAAGGAGACATAAGAGGCTGATGTTTAAACTTGATTCAGAGGAGAGAACAAAACCCTCAAAACACCAACCATAGAGTACTTTGGTTTCTCTTCAGGTGAGTGTTGTTTCTCCTTCTTCTTATCAATCTCTCTCTTCTCTTATAAGGGTGCAGATTCCATTTGGCCATATAATTTCCCCTGCCACCTCTGTTGTGCCCATTTATCATTTTGCCCCATCTATCCATCCTCAAGCCATATCATTTCCTCATTTTCCCCCTCTATCCCAAAGAAATTACCTCCTTAGATTTCCCCTAACCAACATTTGGCTATTCCATATGGCTTGCCACAAGGTTATCCTTTTACAGGTGGGCACATTGCCTCTCCTTCTACCTTCAAAACTCAAGAAGATACTGCTAAGAAGGCTAGAGAAGCTAGGATGGAGAAAAAGAGGATGAAAGATAATAAAGCCTTGGATACACCACATATGAGGTCACAATTTGACCCAATACAATAGTAATTAACGGTGACCCATTTGTCACCTAATATAGTCAAGCCAAATGAGTAGATGCAGCCTGAAGATTACATAATGAATGCAGTGGCAATAGACATGTCACTATTCAGACCCCAAGATAAGATTGAGCTACTAAATAAATCTACTTCTATAGTAGTTGAGGATTATTTGAAAATATCAAAGAAGCTATAGAAGATGGAGGTTGATCTAGCCCAAGAGAAGGCAAACTGTAGAATTTTGACTACATAAATCAATACCAAGAATAATGAAATAGAGAGTCTCAACAAACAGTTATAAGATACTATTTCTCTTTAGACTCTTTAGGCTATTTAGGCCCAAAATGATTATTTAAAAGTAAGGCTAATGTAGGTGAAAGATGTAGTGACAACCTTAAGGTGGGAAAAGGCAGCATTTCAATAAAAATGTGAGGAAAGCCTACTACAGGTCACTCAACTTCAATAGAAGCTATTGAATGAGTAGAACAATACTGTTGCTATGTAGGCCCAACTTCAAGCTGAGTGATAAAGGATAGAATAGTTGACACTTAAGTTGGCTAATAGGCCTAAGAATGTAGGGGTTTTGAATCTAGTTAAGGAGCTTTATGAATCAATATGGAAAACAATCTCTGAGGAGATTATTTAGCTCAGACCTTCTCTAACCTTTCTGCTAAATGCACAAAAAATGTGTGAAAAGGTGGAGACTTTAGTTAAAGACACTCTATCTACTATCTCTTTGAGAGTTTTTGATTCTCAAATGCTACTACAAAAGCTATATGATGCAACTGATGGAACATTATCAACAACAGGGATTAGTGATAGAATGATCACTGCCAAAAGAGTGAATGAGGTTCTCAATTGCAACTCTAAAACAATAAATTGTAGAGAGATTCTAGATGTGGTGAAATAAGGAATCAAAGATATGAAATAACACATTGAAGATCTGGTGTAATTGGGTCTTCCATCCCCTTTTCCTTATAGAAACACTATGTTGATGATTGATGAAATTAAACCTTTATTGTTAGCCAGGCAAAATGATCAAGCCGTCTTTATCGGGTTAAGAGATGATTCATCAGTGCCTAAAGTGGAAGCTATTTTGATTCCCATTTCCCATATTTTTCAAAAAAATTCACACAAGGATATCATCAATCTTGGTTTAGCCTCCCACAAATTGCAAAATAAGCATAGATTATCTGATGATGAGTGGTCTGCTTATCAAACAACCTTACTAAAGTTGTGATTTTTGTCACATTTGATCATGTGGGAGTTTGTGTATTATTCTTTTTGAGTAGGCTCAAAAGTCTTCGAGGTCGCCAAGAATTGTAGAGTAAAAAACTCTACATTTTTCATTTTCTAATATTTAGTTGTGCGTTCCTAGTTTTTTCCCTGCATGTTTTGGTTTTGAGGTAGTAAATTTTTTGACACAAAGTGCAAGCACGAGTTTATTTTGCCTAAATTTTGTCTAAGTATCAAAGTCACACAGAAGCTACCAAGTGTCAATGGCTGAGACACATTTTATAATCCTTGTAAGTTGCTCAGAACGTACCATGTGTCCCATGGTAACTCAGTAGAGTGTGACAAGTGTTGGCCTCTGTGTTTCAAATTTCCTTTGAGTTTTGAAAGATTCTTTCAATAAGTTTTCTCAGGATCAAGCAGAAGGCACCAAGTGGCAATTATGGAATGTTTCAATATGTTTTTCTAAAAGCAATGGAAGATGCCACATATTCATAGTTAAAGAAAGTAGAAGCCACCAATGTCAACATACAAAATATCTTCACTTTGTTTCAATGATAAGTAAAGGCTGTGGTGGGAGTTGGGTTTTTATTTCTAAAAGTCAACGGAAGCTACCAAGTGTCACCATCCATATTAATCTAAAATGAGTCTCGAATGTTTCTATAGTCTAGCTAAAGATCAATAGAAGTCACCACATGTCCCTAACTAAAGAAAATGGAAGCCACCATGTGTTCTTTGTTAAAGATACATGGAAATTGACACCTATCCCTGTTACCCTTTTAAAGCTGCTCAAGCGAGAAGTGTTATGGGTCCCATTTTATGTAAGTTGTTAACATTTTGAAGCAGCGGACTGTGACAGATGTCAATGATGGAATGATCCTAAGCAAAGACAAAGTAAAGAGTATAAGTTACGTGTAAAGTGTCATGTGTCTTTAGTAAATGCCTCAAAATCTTCCAAGTGTCATTTTCTGATACCTTTTGAATAATGAAAAAGTTTTCAATTAGAGTAAGTGAAACATGCCAATTGTGTTCACCCATTTCATAGTGGGAAGCATCCTATGTATCTATTTCATCCAATGAACTGAAAAGAGATGGAACATTTTAGATCCAAGAAATATCTTTTGTTAGACACTTCTACTTCAGTTAGAGTTCAGTTAGACCATTGGATTGGGAATGTGCAGGTAATCTAGAGCTAGTCTGATGTTATAAATATGGGTGCAAAGATCACCAAGAGAGAATCATCAAAAGATAGAGAGAATTTTCTACGATAAATTATTATCAAAAGTTTTAGACTTTTTAGCTATGGCCATTAATATCATTTGCCTTTGTTCTATTTTCTTAAGTTAGAAAGTTTGTATAACTGTGCATGATTCTATGCCTTTTATGTGACTAGAAAATTAATAAGAAGACTGAGTTTTGTGCCTTTGTCAATATTTTCTGTGTCATTACAAAATTGTCTAAGTTGTGAGCCTTTGATTCTATCTAATTTATATCTTTTACATTGATCATGCCTTGTTTTCTCTTTAATGTAATTGAATCCTAAAGATAGATTCACTGTGCTTAAAATTAAGGGTTGAATTAAATTTAGGTGCATCACCATAGTTAGATTTTTTGTCATTGCATTTGTGATTCTTTTTAATTCCTATCCTTTTTCCAAAAAATACTTTTGAGATAAAGAAGAGCCAGCTTCTTTAAAATTTGGAGGTCGTTTTAGGTTGCAAGTCCCACATTCCTGAAAATTCCAATTGTTGGTGTTGGAAACAATGCAAATCTAAGCATCAACAACATTAATGATAAAGGGTCATACATGTTACAACTTATTGAAACACTCTCCCTCTTTGGTAACCAATTTATAGACTCTTCTATACTTGTCAATGACTATACTTTGAGCTTATGAAAAATATAAATATCTCCCCTTCAAATCAAGCATATTTTATGCTTATAAAAACTAAAGAGTGTCTCCATGAATCCTAATGTATTCACCCATTTCCATATAGGAATAAAACAACACAAGCTCAAAATATTCCCAAATCTCCATGCTTTCATTAGAATAAAAATCCTCTAGGACATTTTTAGGCTTGATTGACACCTTAGGCTTGACCTTTTAATCAACCATTTGATCAATAATATGAGCTGATAATAGACAATCTTGACTTGATTTCACATTTTAAGTACACTCTACCATAGCAAGCAATCCATTTAGGCTTGTATACTAATCATGACTCACCTTTACTATCTTTGGTTTCCATACATTCATATGTCTTTTCTTGTACTCTAGGTGCTTCAAACCTCTTATTTTGAATTGATGGACTTCTACCTCTATTAAGAAATAATCTTGAAATGTGTCCCATATTATGAAAAATGTAGAAAACATTATCATTCATACCTCTTGACAAATTATTCCTTTCATAATCCCATGCATATTCATTTTTAGAGGGTCTTCTACACTCTCTTGCTTTATGACCAAACTAATTGCATGAAAAACAATAACCATTGAATTAATTAACATACCTTATAGCATTAGATTGTATGACTGGTCCTTTTAAGTTGACCTTCTTATCTTCATTAGCCTTCTTCTTGACTTGAGCTACCTCTTTTTGATCTTATCTGAAACCAAGACTTGTCTTATCATTTATAGACTTCTGACTACTCAAAATTTCATCTAGAGCATTAATACTCTTTTCAAATTTCATAAAGATATTCAACTTGATATATGCTTGATCTAAACTAGCTTTCAAGGATTCCATTTTATTTCCATACCTGGTGAATTATTCCTCTTTAGCTCTTAAGCTAATAGTGACTATGTCTATCTATGATTTAATTTGATTGATGATATCATCATACTCCTTAGATGTGTTACTCAGTCTCTCTTCAAAAAAATGAATCTTCTCTTCATAGTCCTTAACTAATGATATTTGTTTATGATTCTCCTTTCTTTGGAACTTCAACTCCTTTAGAGCACTCACTAATTCTATCTCAAGGTTCACTTCAACCTCTTCTTCATCTGATTATTCATTATCCATAAGGCCTTTCACTTTTTATTAATCCTTATTTTCTACTTATATAGCCATGAATAAGGTTTCATTATTGTCATGTTCATGTTCATTACTATCATCATCACTATTAGATGTACTTATGTCACTTACATCAGATGAGTTATTATCTTCTTTAGTATAAAAACTTCTCTTGTTCTTAACTAATCCTTTCCTACCTTCATATGTCCTAAAATATTTCTTACATTTGTCAGGATTATAGATATTATTATCATCACCATGATGTTCATCATGCTCATTATTATCCTTGTTAAGACACTTAGATATAAAGTGACCAATCCTACCATAGTTGAAACATTTGAAAGACAACTTACCTTTATACTTACCCAATCCAAACCTCGATTTCCTAGAAAACATGGCTATTAGTTCATCACCATCAACATATAAACATGCCCCATCCTTTATCTTCTTGTATTTTGAATTATTCTCATCTTTGAATGCTACTTCTTTTTTGAGAGGTCTTCCTTCATTTGTTCTCATCTCATAGGCAATCAAAATGCCATGAATCCCATCCATTTTCAGCTTGTGCAAATCTTGTATCTCTTTTACTGTAGACACTTTAGAATAAAAATTAGGATTTAGGGATATTAATACCTTTTGAATAATTATATACTCTTTAAATTATTTTCGTAATCCTCTAATTATATTGACAACTTCATCAAATTTCAATAGGTAATATGCAATAGTTTCATCTTCATTCATCTTCAGACTTTCAAACTATTTCTAGTGGGTCTAAAACTTGGTCATATTCACCTTAGTGTATCCTTCATATATAGTCTTCAATTTGTCCCATATCACCTTGGCTAAATCATAATGCATTACCTTCACAAAATCTACCTCTAATAGGCCACATAGAATGGTATTTACTACCTTGGAATTGCTCTCACTTTCTTTCTTTCCTACTGCATCAGTTCATGGTGTAAGAGGTGGAGGTATCCATACAAAAATTAATACCATATGTCATGAAAAATTGACATAGAATATGTCATAATTATTATTATCTAAAAATAATAATTAGTCCCATTGAATAATAGAGCCTTAATAGTAGAGAAACCACATTACACTTGCTAAATAGCCATCCCTACTTCTAGGATCTCTTTAGGATATTAGGCCTACTTCAAAGGACCTGATATGATAAAAAATGTTGGAATAAAAATTAATGATAGGGGGGGGGGGTGAATTATTTTCATAAAAAAATTCTTTAAATTCCTTTTTAGCATATATGAACCATCACATCAACATATAGATCAAACAATGCATAAGCAATCAACTATACACGCATGAAATAAGATTACACAAGAAAACACATCATATATGTGGGAAAAACTTAAGATGAAGAAAACCCAATGATAATTTAAAATTTAATTTATTTCTATAATTCAAAATATCCTAATTTAGTGAAGCACCAAATCCACATGGAGCACCAATCCCAACTAGCTAAGTACTAACTCATCTAAGCTTTAGCAAGAACCAATTTGTAAGGAGGCACCAACCCCTAGATGAATTATCAAAAAATTAACCAATTTATTTATTTAATAAACTTTATAACACCTTATTTCTCAATAAACTAATGATTACCACTTCTTTAACTCTTCACACTCTTATCCTTATCAAACTACCTTCTAGAAATCTTTGCTCAACTAGGTCTCTTCAAGAAAAATTAGGTCATATGATATTGATATTAATATTAAAAAACACTTTAAGATATTAATATAATATCCTATACACTCTTATGATGGTCTAAAATACCTCATTATTATCAACAACGTGTTATTTCATTCACTTTCACTCTACACACACCTACACACCAATTAGGCCTAAAATTGCCTTGTGTTTATATAAGCCTCTTGCTCATATCCATATTGGTAATACATACACACTTGAACAATTTTATTCTAATAAAATAGTTCTTTTAACACATTTAATATATGAATAAATCACTATAATGGGTCATCCTCAACATAAAAGACCAAAATCTCTGTTAGGTCTTAAAGAGACCTAATTCAATTAGGCCTTCATTAGTACATGTTACCCTTTGATCCCCTTGAAATAATTTAAAAATAAAACAATGGTAGGAACACTTAATATTACACTAAAATATACCATATTTAATCAAATATTATATCCATGTCACTTTTTATCTTTAATCAGTAATCGAAGCACACCATTAGTATTATTCACAATTAGGCATGTAAACCTATATAAAGTCTACCAAATAATAATGAAGAATGTATACAATTTAGATAAATAAACATGAAAATAAATAATATTAAAAAAATATATGACCTAAAGGAAATATACATACTATTTATACATCACAATTTAAGTAAAAATGACTCAAACACCCCTATGTAAATAGCCCACTCAGAACTACCAGAACACTCCAACTAGTCATGAACAACTTGATCTAAAACACATGAAATAATAATAACCATGAAAAATAATAATTTAAAAGAATAATTTTAATCTATATACAATTATTAAATTAAAAAATCACAAGGTTTAATGTCAAATATTGGTCTTATAGACCAATCTTTTGATCTCACTATACATAGTC
Source organism: Torreya grandis (assembly GCA_037957365.1). Taxonomy (NCBI): domain Eukaryota; kingdom Viridiplantae; phylum Streptophyta; class Pinopsida; order Cupressales; family Taxaceae; genus Torreya; species Torreya grandis. The sequence continues at coordinate 3,058,860 of JARHVA010000730.1, read as the reverse complement.
AAACTAGAACCAAACAAGCCATTATGACTTCAACATTTCAAATAATTTCAATAAATATAAAACCTTATAAAAATAATTATAGGACATAAAATTATAAAATAAACCATTTTCATTACATACTTCAAATTATGTCATAAATCCTCAAACTCATTATTGCAACTTGTTTACCCAAAATTGTAAGTTTTCTTTAAAGACTAGTCATGGTGACACAGACCACCAACACCTATATAAACATCTTAAATTAATTTTTATGCATGTAGATAATAATATGAGATAATTATAACATTATTACATATAAATATAATATTTTCACATGGTGATATTGATCTTACAGACCAATCTCATAACCTTATATCTCATTGTCTCGTCTGAAATAGATAGGTCAACTTGTGAGCAACTTTTTCACTATAATAATTAAACTAAAAAAATTATAAAAAAAATTATAATGTCTAAAAGTCATGAAAAAAATATAAATTAACTTTGTTTCTTCACTAGTTCATGATAACACATCCCTAATGATCTTCTCATTGCTACCTGGGTTTCTCACTATTTTCATTGTTAGGCTTGTTAGTGATTGGCTAACTTGGATGATTAGTTTAAAAAACTTAAGGGGTATAACCTATAATTTTTTTCAATGTAAATTAAACATTAGTCTAAAACTTTATCCTCCATATATTTTCATACTTTGACTTGGTCAACTCTAATTACTACATCAAATCTCTGAGAAATGTGTACTTTATTATAGGTTCTACTCACACACTTGATAATTTAATCATACATAGAGGTGATTGGGAGAGTTTAATACAACCATAATTATATTTATAGTCATTTTAGACGATTATAGGTTATTTTTAACAATATATTTCACATCAATTCCTTGTTAGGGTTTTAAAGAGGTTTAACACAGGTCTTGGTGTTAACAATTATTCATAACAGATTGCCCCTTAAATCCAAAACCAATGATTTTAGTTATTATTTAGGATAAACATATATCCTTAAAATTTAAAGTTACTATGTAGAGGTTACACATTCTAATGAAAACCTAAAATTCATTCTCAACTTTGCATGCCTTCATTCTATGTACTCAAGATACCTTAAAACCATTTTTCATGCCTTTTATTGAAAATCATAACCTCAAAATACATAACACACTTGAAACAACATGAATCCCATTTTCAATGTTCTCCTACTCACACTTGCCTTGAAAATTGATCCTGATACCCCATTAGGCCATACTCTTTCTCTTTTCTCACTTAGACCTTGACTTACAAACCTTATTAGGCCTTAAAAACAAAATTTATTCCTCTTTATATACAATCCAAATAAATCACATACTCAAGAAATGAAATACATTCTTAAAGATTGTCATACATCCTTCATATGCCTTAAAAAAAGATCCTGATACCTCATTAGGCTAGGTAGAGTATATAAGTGGTCTAATTATAGACTTGATATATAGATACTAATCCTATAGGCTCACCTTGAGAATCTAACTAGTGATATAATGATCCACCTAAATTTTAAAACTTCATAAAACCACTCATGCTTGTGTGTACTCATCTCACCAAGACATCATACTCATACCTTCTCACAAGGTCTCTTCATGCTATGACTAATGCCATGACTAGGCTTCTTAAGCACTTGAAACTTGAAAAATGACCTTGAAACACTTTTTTAAAGTATATATAATTCACATACATGATCACATAATGTCAAAAAAACTTTCACAAGCTTGTGCTTATTCCCTTCGCCAAACATCACTATGCACACCTTCTCACAAGGTCTAGACTAGGCTTCTCAAGAAACCTTATACTCAATAACTAGTATTAAAAAATGATTACCTCAATGATATACAATATAAATAATATTTATATATAAATCTCACACTACTCCAACAATCTCTCATGACCTCATTCAGACCTAGATCCTTGACATCAACCAATAGAAGAATCATTAGGTTGCCTTCAAATTCTCTCTCAATAGAAGAGACATTAGTTTGACTTAAAATTATCTCTTATCACATGGCTTACTTGTCACATAAAACATACAAGGTCATACCTTAAAGATCACTCACCATGCATCTTCACCAGCTACACCTCGACATCAATGACAACAACCTTGACCTCAATGACAATACTTCTCAACAAGAATCCCTTTTCTTCTTGAGTGTATGACATATCATAATATATAAGGGTATGAATGATTAAATAAATGGTTTATTCTATACCGGTATCATCCTTCTAAGCCACCATGTAGGTGAGGGATACCTCAATTACTCTAATATAAAGTATCAAGGGATTATTTAGTTTAGGTGCCATGAGTGTGTGGGGAGACATAAGGAAATGTTTTACTACTTTGAATATCTCTTGACAATCACATATATTTAAAAATATATCAACTAGCATTAATATATATATATATATATATATTTTTTGTAGTAACTACATTGTCTAGTGTTGATATAATTACTTATGTTTTAAGACTACATATACTAGCTTGATATGGTATCTTATGTTTGTAGAATCTATTAACAAATTTAATACAATATCATGGGATTATTTAGTTTAGGTGCCATGAGTGTGTGGGGAGACATAAGGAAATGTTTTACTACTTTGAATATCTCTTGACAATCACATATATTTAAAAATAGATCAACTAGCATTAATATAATTTTTTTTTGTGTGTAGTACCTACATTGTCTAGTGTTGATATAATTACTTGTGTTTTAAGACTACATATACTAGCTTGATATGGTATCTTATGTTTGTAGAATCTATTAACAAATTTAATACAATATCATGGGATTATTTAGTTTAGGTGCCATGAGTGTGTGGGGAGACATAAGGAAATGTTTTACTACTTTGAATATCTCTTGACAATCACATATATTTAAAAATAGATCAACTAGCATTAATATAAAATTTTTTTGTGTGTAGTAACTACATTGTCTAGTGTTGATATAATTACTTGTGTTTTAAGACTACATATACTAGCTTGATATGGTATCTTATGTGTGTAGAATATATTAACAAATTTAATACAATATCATGTGTTTTCATCCTTGATTATATCAAATAGTTTAACACATTTTATTACCATACATATTATATGTTTACATGTGAAACTACATCAAACAACTCGATACAATTCATATATCTCCTATCTTTCTCATACATTTATCCTAGATATTACATCAATGATATCGACTCAGTTTATTCCCTAAAATTTGAAATATACTCAGAGAAAATAATATCAACAATTTTTATGGTTTTATTTATCATCTCCCATGTTTAAATACCTTAAATAGATTGATATAATTCACTTTTACTATATTTTACTTTTAAAACTTCACAGATTAGACTTAATTAGCCAACTTGATATAGTTTGTATATAAACTTTGCCTTTGTAATGATATCTAACTACTTGATACATTTAGTTTTTATCAACTACCATTTGTGCTTCCTTCTTGACTATATTATAGCAATATGTCGATATTATTCTATGTTTATCAAATTCTTACCAATTGCATTGGTCTATTCAATATCATAAATTTTCTATAGGATATCATTTTTATCTCACTTATTCACATTCCATCAACATCATGAAATCACTTATCAAGATTTTTATTGATTGTCTCAACCCATTTAGGTTTTACATGGGTTTATCTTTCCTACCTACCTTGTACACCAATGAATCTAAAACTTCATGATAAAAACATGCTCAACACCCATTTAGATCCACTACATGTAACATGGTTTAAATTAGTCAAAGTGATGATTTAGATAATTACATCACATTTAGGAATCATGATTGTCATACCATTTATATTCCTAATCACAATGGTAATTTATCTAAACTTATGATACTATTAGACAAATTGATACTAATCTTGGGAATCCCACTCCTAATAAAAATATTGGGAATCATCTGCATAATATTGGGAATCCTCTTAATCCATAAAATCCCCCTCCCTCCTAGTACTTGTAATCAAAACCCACTATTGATATAAATCGACTATTTTCACAAATGATTTAAAATATGAAAGACAAAAATAACTGATAATTTTCAAATACTCTAAATCCAAAATCACATCTTAAAAATGGCTAACTAACCTTTAGTTATCATGTCTCAATAAAATCAAAATCTTGTTCTTCCTCCTTTTATAGATGCTAATGTTAATATCATCCCTCAACCTCCTATGCATAATAAATATTAAAACATATCTAAAATGAAACTTTAACACCCTTTATTGTGTTTGTATACATTAGAAATATTTCTCCAACTATTGCATATTATGAGACTAAAGATCCCACTATTTTCCTTAAGTCTTTTGTTAATATATATAATGGGGTTAAAATAGTTCCTTTTATACTATTGAACTTCTTGTCAAAACCTTTATGGATTATTCATTATAATGGTATAATAAATTCCTTTGACATTATATTTTACAACTATAGGATTTATTCAATGCTTTAGTTAAGGAATTTCAACATAATGATCTTCCTAAAAATAACCTTAGTCATTTCCTCAACACTAAAAAACTTCTTAAACTTTTTTCTCACATCTTTATTAAAGAATGGAAATATTTAGCATTTAAATAAGATCATAACATGAGGGATGATAATATTTTCAAGCTTTTCATTATTAATCTTAAATCCTCTCTTCAATACAAGGTTACAATATTTTCTCCCCAAACTTTGGATCAAGCAAAAAGAGAATATTTCCTTATGAATCAATTTGAACCTTCTCATAACATCGTAAATTAATATTTCCAAATCTCAACTAATGTAATAGCCACTACCAAATCTCAACTAAAATATCCTAAAACTAAAAAAGAATCCACAAATTTAGATATTCAAACTCCCTCCCACCATCCGTTTAGTTTGTCAGAATGAGGAAGTTTTTATCTCCATCAAAATATTTCATTCATACTACTCCTATATCATGGTACGATCTTGATAAATTTTATTGGTTTGATTATAACATTGGCCATTCTTATGAAACATGTCGATCTCTTCCAAATTTTTTGGTTTTACTCATATTATAAGAGGATTTTAATTCTATGATTAAGGTTTTACATAATGAATATCTTATATATTCTCAAAAAATAAACGTTTTCCAAATCTATAAATTAAAAATCTCAAAAATATTCTTTAGACACCATTACACAACTTTCAAATGAAAATATGTGTACTATTGATTCCAACTATGATATATATTAAATTATGTGAATGTGAAAAAGGTTAATTACCTTAGTAAACCATCTAAAAAAGGTCATGCCACCAATCCTAAAAAGTCCTCTATAGAGGATCAGTTTTGTAGAGATACTATAGATAATTCTAGTACTTATTTAGACCAAACCACTAGTGATGAGTCACATCTATAATCAGAGCCTCAACCTAGTTCTTCCATTCCATATAATGATTTTATCCCTAATCAACCTAAGACTCATGATAATTAATCCATTAAACAACATTTGAATTTTATAGATGAAATTAAATTAATTCCTTGTAAAATACCACTCATGAAAATAGTAATAACTTCTCCCTATCATCACAATTTTCATAAGCAACAATTTAAAGACATAATAAAACCCATCTAATGATTCTAATATACCCTCTTCAATTTATAAACACCCTCCACATATTAAGGTACATGCTATTGAAACTATTTATTCATCTACTTTGTCTACAAAAACCTCCATATAATTTCACAAAGAAGATATGATTAATAATGAAATTATTTTTATAGCTGAAATCTACCCCTATTCATTAATATTGGAAAAAATAATACCTTACAATAAAATTATTTTTAGATGAAGGTTTGGGAATTAACATTAATTCCCTTTGGTTACTCCTAAAAATTGGATATTTAAAGTAAATCCTTAAAAAAACTTGCCTCACTTGTTGTGGATTTGATAAAAAACCAATCAAAAGCCTTTTGGTTTTTTTTTGGCTCCCCCTCATGATTAGATCCAAAATAATTCTCACCAAGTTTATGGTTTTAAATCTTTCACTTTATTAAAACATGCTCTTAGGTCATCCATAGACTCATAGTATGTGAGCTATAACATCTTAATTTCATCTAATGCATCAAATTTATCCATAATGGAAAATTTTATACACATGAAGAAGATCCCAACCATTAGAGCATTCAACTTCCAAATAACAAATCTCAATATCACATTCCCATTATGGATCATATCAATAATTCACCTCTTCTTGAGTTTGTAAATATGCATCCTGACTTTCATATCACTCATTTAGATTCTAATGATGATGAACATAATGAATTACAAAATACTTTTAATACCACTATATTTCCTCCTTATATCTTGGAATGGCTCCTTCCTTATCTTCTTAATCTAGATAGGGACATTCCTCTAATTGATTACATTACCAAAATTCCTCCCCGATGAAATGATCATGAATCCTATTATACAAAAGAAGATTTCCATTTCAATGATTATGGAGTGACAAAACTCTTTAAATATTCACTTACCATGTCTCCACATAATTTTAGAAACATGGGAATTTCCACCATAAATGTCCCTATTGACATAGATAAACATACATCTCATTAATGCTCTATTTATCCATATTATGATGATGCTTATGTCATGGTCATGCCCAATCATGAGACATGCATGTAATGCATTATCAAAATACTTTACCCAAAATCATGTTTTTAATTGTGATGTTCATGTTTTAGATTAGAGGTAAAAGCAGGTTTTGAAGGGGCCCCGAAACCCTTTAACAAAGAGCAAAGAAAGAGCAATATAAGGCCACAGGCAATGCCTTAAAAACACTACATAGAGGTAGTAAAAATAGATATAGAATGGTCCTGAAACCATTGAGATACAGCCGAACAAGACCCAAAAAACAAAAGTCTGAAAGAACAACAATCTGAAAACTAGCAAAATAAAACCAGAGATCAGAACCAGTTTCTTAACGGAAAAAAAGGACCAGATTATTCATCCAGTTCTAGAATCAACTTCATGGATTCTTTTTCTTATAATGATATTGATGTTCATGTTATTTATATATCATTTGATTATTATGATATTGATCCAGAACTAGAAGGTTATGTCACTCATATTAACTCACCATTTGATTATACGACATGGGTTTTTGATGATATCTTAATGATTACCACATCTAATGGAATCGACCAACTCAATATTATTTATATAGTGCACTATTGTCCCAATACTATTAGTCAACTCAATATTATTTATTATATCTCTCTAAATTCAAACTTTATCAACCAAATATATACATTCTAACCTTAAAATTTATACTATATTGGCCAACTTGATATAATCCAACCTTTAATTCTAGACTCTATCAACTAGACATCATCAAGTATTATATAATATCCTCATATTCACCCCCAATAGACTACATTAACTAGTCTGATATAGTAAAAAATATTATTACCACTAATAACCATATAGAACAAATTGACATAATTGATACCAATTTTTATATTCTAGACTATATTAGCCAGACTGATATCATATAATCAAGTTCTTTTCCATCCACTTCACCATATGAAATTAACTTATTACCAAAAATACTATTGTAAGACAAATTAATTAAGAGTATGATATCAAAGGAAAAAAAATTATTCATCTTAAATAATATGTCAAGTATTATGGAACTTTACCTATGCTTCCCACTTATGACGATATACTAGAACTACTACATGCTAGATAGCCTCAACTTACTTGCCAAGACTAAAAACTTGGCCATATTATTAAAAATGATCCATGATTCAATAAATTAATTACTAGAATCAATCCAAAAACACTTCCTACTTCAAAAATTCCTCCCACTCCATAAAATTTTCAAGATGGAAATGCCATGATTATCTAGTAAACTATTTTAATCAATTATGGCACCAACACATGTCCCAGACCTATTATATTATATAAGGAAATTCATCTTACAAATCATTATCAATTTAGTCTTTTCATTGAAAAATATTGTAATTCCTTAACTTGATCATATTAAGATATTCCTTGTATTAACCCTTGTATTTTTGTCCATAATAACATCACTTATCTTTAAACAAAACTGATATGTAAAAAAAAGCAAAAATTCCCTCCTGAGATTTATACCCTATGTCACAAGGATATCATCAAGAATCTAGATACTAAGTTCATCAAACCTATTGACTACTCAGAATGAGTATCCAACATTGTTCTCATTTGTAATAAAATCATTATGGTCATTAAAATTTGTATTTATTTTCATAACATCAACTTAGCATGTCCTAAAGATAATTTTCCTTTACATCAATGGAAGCCATTGTTGCTTCTACAACTAGCTATGAGATTTTATCTCTCATGGATGTTTTCTTAGGATATAATTAGATCTACATCACTCTTGAAGGTCTAACACAAAAATAAATCCACCATTGAATGGGGAACTTATTATTATGTTAAAATGATTTTTAGTGTTAAAAATGTTGGTGTTACATATCAATGTTGACACATATTTTTCATGATATCATCCATAATATAGTTTAAACTTGTGTGGATTAGATTATAGTTAAATCTAAGAATTGTAAAAATAATATTCGTTATTTATCCATTATCTTTGACTAACTCATCAAATATAAAGTATGTTTCGATCCTTAAAAATGTGTTTTCAGTGTCACTTCTGATGAACTCTTAGGATATATCACATCCTTGTGATGGATTGATGTCAATCCCACTAAAATCAAATCCATTATTGAAAATCCTATCCATTTATTTATCCTGAGTATTTGTACTTATCTTGGGAAACTTAGGGTGATCATTCCCAAAATGGATTATCATATTTACTTGGTAAACATCCTCCTAAAGATAGGTATTTATCTTGAATACATTGATGCATGTCAAAAATATTTTGATATTGTGGAGTAATAATTTCTTAATCCTCATGCACTTTGACTACCTTATAATTATCACCCACTTATATTGTATATCTCATCCACCCCTATATTAATTGGGGTAATTCTCACTCACCAAAATGAAAAAATATGATAATATGCCATATATTACATTGGTAATAATTTGATAGATTATGAGAATCATTATATGAAATTAGAATGTGACTACCTCACCATTTATTCTTGTTAGTGTAGGATATTAATTTCCTTATATTCATTATTATGGATTATTCCTACACACACATTTAGGTTGATTAGGTATTATTTTGAGGTCACTTAGGTGTCATAAGTGAGGTAATTAAGGTGAATGTACACATGAGATAAATGTAGTCAAATTGGTGGGTAAATCTACCCTTACCCACCAATATTGACATATGGAACACACAAACCATTTGGAAAATGTCTTGTGTTCACATTGTCAAATGTCTTGACTCTATGCCTCTATTGTATCTATAAATACACTTCTCATCTAAGATACTTTTTAATGAGTTATGAATGAAATATTATTATGATTCTACTATATTTTGATTTTAGTCTCAACAATGGAGTTCTGCTTCTATTTATTTTGCATTTGCAGTTCATGTGTTTGATTCTATCAATTGGATATTGGATAATTCCATCATGGTATCAGAGAAAGGTTCTAGTAATGAAAACCATTTTTTTTTAATTTATTTAAATCTTGAGTATTTTTTGAGTTTGTATTCTAACTGAGATTGTAAAGGAGAAACTTGTAGATCTGCATGTATCATCTATAGTCCTTTATTATCTAATTAGTGAACTTCATCAGTATTTGAAATTATTTCAATTGTAATAGACATATAAGTAACCTTTTTTATATCTTAAATGAGGGTTAAATCTAGTTGGACAATAGAATAAATCTTTTTTTGATAAAGAGGCAAGATTTACAAGTTGTTTTGCTAATCCATTTTTTGATTAAAAATGATTGTTATTTTACTAATTGAGAAAAAATAATAAATAATAACTTAGAAAATTTTATGGGATATATTCACCTTGGTTTCATATTTATATATCATTTTGAAATTCATAATTTCATTAATAATTTTAAAAGTTATCATAGTTTTATTGATTGTGGTACTATTCAGAAAATTGCAAAACAAATTACATTTTTGATGATGGAGAAAATTTAAGGATATTTTTTATTTGTATTTTATAAAAACATTATTATTGTGGGAAATAATATTTTAAGGAGTTATTTATCATTATTTTATAACATTTTATTCTATTTCACTAAGATGAAGGGTGAGGTTTGGTTTTGGTAGGTGGTCAAATCTCCTCACAAGTAAAACAAAATTTATCCTCTCCTTTGCTTGACTCACAATTTCACACTCTTTTTTTTCTCCTCATGGATCAATTTATATATGAGCTAAAAGTATATTTTTTTAATCGTACACTATCACTTATGTAATAATTACACATATTGCTCATTTGTGGATGCATTCTCAACTGAGTTTGACATCCATTTTTTATGAGCATGCATTCTTATTTGTGGTTTTAATGCAAATATTTCACTCATTTCTACACCATCCACTTTGTTTATATGTGAATTGAATGATAACAAATATTACATTATACTACACATTCAACAACCTTAGATAGTCATCTTATTACTATGTGTATTGTATGATGGTAAATACTACACCAAATTATACACTTTGACAACATCGACCATATCTTTATGGTTTATTGTGTGGATATGTACCTAAAATTCATTGTATCTAAGTGCAGATCTATTTATTACTATCTTATTTTCTTTCCATGCATCATCTATCCTTTTTACATGAGTTGAAGCTTCAAGAATCAACTCTATACTCATGTTTATGGTTGTCTTTGGCCTTGTACGATATCTTAATATTTGGTGGGCTTTATTGTGCAAAAAAATTGGTGGCCATTGTATATGCACTAAAGTGTTGATTATATATGCACTAAAACATAAAGTGCCAATTATATGCACACTAAAGTGCTGATTATATACACACTAAAATATAAAGTGTCGAACCTCTAAAATTAGGGTTTTTTTTGGATAGTTTTAGGGGGTTGTTTTGTGCCTTTCCTTCTATATTGCTCATTAAATTTTCACTTGCACTACATCATGGATCACAATTTGGTTCCACTTCTCCCTCCATTCAATTATCATGACTGGAAATCTAAAGTGCAATTTTTTTTAAGAAGTAAAGGTTTACACAGGATAACCATGAATATGGAAAATAAACTAGAACTTGGTGCATATAAGATTAAGTGTTATAATAGGTGTGATGAAGCATATGTTATTTTGTGTTTGTTTATTTCTCCTAACTTACTCTTCCACATTGAATCTGTTAAATCACCACATGATATTTGGAACACCTTAGAACAACTCTTTGGGAGGTAGGATGTAATGAGGGGTCATGAGCTAGAGAATGAGCTCATTAGTTTGAGTCTAGGAAGTTTTGAAACTATAGAAGACTTTTTCACCAAACTTAAATCACTTAGATTCTAATTAAAATTGTGTGTCATAGAGAAAAATGATGAATGAATGATCCTCTCTATTATTTCCAAGTTAGGTCCTGACTACTTAGTTTTTGTCTCTACCTTTTATGCTACAAAATATGCCCTAGGAACTACATGGAGTATGACATCCTTAGATTTTTTTGACAAAGAATTAACTAGGGATCAATAAAAGATCATCCAAATGGGTACATTGAAGTCCTCCAAATCACATGCTTTATTGAGTCATTACAAACCAAAGACTTTAATTAATAAAGAGAAAAAATAAAACAAGTAGGACTAAGCATAAAAAAGGGATTAAAAATTAGATACTAAGCCAAAAGAATCATATGTGTCCTCTTTTGTAGGTGATAAACCTAATAAAGAGAGGATCACATGTGCCTATTGTAAGAGAACTAGGCATGATGAAATAAAATGTATGAAGAAATAAATTGATCAACTAACAAAGATGCTTGAGAAAAATAACATCAATGCCCATGATATAGTCAAATCAAGCTCATTAGCATAGGAGTCTTTTAAGGAAAAATATAGTAGTAAGGGAAAGGGTAAAGGAAAGGCCCTTGTTGTAATAGCATTTTAGCCATCCACATGGGTGATTGATTTTGGTGCTTCACATCACATGGATTCTTCATGAGATTGTTGTCATCCTTAGATCCTTGTTTTATGCCATCTATTCTAATAGGTGATGACACTTATGTTGAATTTTGTGGGAGAGGATATATTGAAGTTAATGATGGAACATTTGAAAATTTCTTATGTGTTCCATCACTGTCAACTAATCTCTTATCTATTTATCAAATCACCCACATTAGATCAGGTAAGAAAGTTGAGTTTACTCTAGATTTTATTGTCATTAAGGAGATACATAGTAATACTATAGTGGCCATTAGGAAAGCAAATCACCAATCAAGGTTGTACACCTTCTCAAATTTTTCTATTGATTACCCTTCTACTGCATTACTCACTCATTCTAATGGGGTGAGTAAACTAATGCATGAGTGATTTAGCCATCTAAACTATTGCTACTTGGAATAACTTAGTCGATAAGATATGGTAATAAGGTTACCTCATGTTCATTTTTATGATGGTGTTTGTGAAGGTTACATGCTTGGTAAACATCTCAAAGAGAAATATGACAAAGGAAAATCATGGAGAGCCACTCAAATTTTGGAGCTAATTCACAGTGATGTTGTTGGGCCATTTCTAAAGCCTTGATTTAATAGGGATAGGTACATTCTTACCTTCATAGATGAATTATCTAGGTATACTTGTGTGTATTTTATTCAACAAAAGTTTGAGGTATTTGACCATTTTAAGGATTTCAAGGCTCTTATTTAGAAATAGTTAGGGAAAACCATTAAGATTTTGTGTACTGATAATGGTGATGATTATGTTAGTCATAACTTTGAGTAATTATATACTTCAAAATGGATTTATCTACAATAGATAGTTCCATACAATCCTTAGTAGAATGGTGTTGCCAAACGTAAGAATAGATCTTTGAAGGAAATGGAAAACTGTATGATACAGTCCAAATTACTCACATCACAATATTGGGTAGAAGCCATTAATTGTGCTTGATATATCCAAAATAATGTTCTTCATAAATAATTGAAAGGGATATCTCCTTTTGAAGCTTAGAGTAATAAAAAACCTAAAGTTAAACACTTTAGGGTATTTATATCTCAAGTTATGGCTCACATTCCTAAAAATAAATGTAAGGCCATGAAATGTCAGAGTAAGACTTGCATATTTGTTAGGTATGTAAAAGGTGTTAAAGGATATATGATTCTTTATCCTACCACACATGATTTGTTCATTAAGAGGAGTGTGCACTTTCAAGAGGGTCCATCAGATTCCACACTTGACACTTCTCACTCCTCTTAAAAATATCTAAGATATGATGATAATTCAGATGATTCAGATCAGATACCTATTGATGAAGATTATTTTTTCAATTTAGATGATGAGGATAGTGATAGGGATTCACCTCATTACATTCATATTCATATTCATATTTCTAAAGTTGAATAATCTCCTCCTAATTCTCTGACTTTAGGTCCTCTTTAGGCTAGATAGACTCTAAAAAGTGTAAGTGATTGGGTTGGGGATCCATTAGATGTTAGATATACTCATTCACAATTTTAGGGTGTTCCACATGTTTTCATTGCTTGTGCTTATAATCCATAGTCATTTCATGAGGCATATGGCATTCCTGAGTGGGGTACAACTATGCATGAAGAGTATAGTTCCTTAATTATGAACCACACTTGGGATCTAAAACCCATTCCTAAGGGAAAGAAACTTGTGTGATGTAGGTAGATCTATCAAACAAAATTTATAGAAAATGGGTCAGTGGATAAGTTCAAAGCATGATTAGTAGCAAAAGGATTTTCACAATTTCTTGGCATAGACTATACTGAAACATTTTCTCTAGTCACTAAATGAATTCTATTCGATTCACTCTTTCCATTGCTATAACTTATCATTGGGATGTTCATCAGATGGATGCGAAGAGTGCCTTTCTTCATGGAGACCTTAAGGAGGAGAGATATATGAATCAACCATAAGGTCTTGTGGAATATTCTTCCTTAGTGTGTAAACTACGAAAACCTATTTATGGCATCAAATAGGCCCCTCAAGATTGGTATGCCAAGATGGATTCATTTCTTCTCACAGTTGGTTTTACTAGATGCAATTCTGATCCAAATGTCTACATCTTGTGGTAGGATAGTTCACTCTTGATTTTGGTTTTATATGTGGATGATCTATTGATCATAGGGAGTTATTCATCCTCCATTAGAGTAGTGAAAACTACTCTACATGATAGATTATCCATGATTGACTTGGGTTTATTACATTATTTCCTTGGTATTGAGATTTCACAATTTGATTTAGGGATAACCATTGCACAATCCAAATATGCTCTTAGTTTACTTACATGGTTCCATATGGATGCTTGTAAGCCCCCTCCAACTCCCTTTATTTATAGAGTCAAACTTGAGGTTGAGTGTTCTTCTCCATTGGTTAATGCTACCTTGTATCGACAACTAGTTGGAAACCTCATCTATCTAACTCACACTAGACCTGATATTTCATATGTAGTGGGTATGATCTCTAGGTTTATGTAAACATCATATGAGCTACACTATAAAGTAGCCAAATATATTCTCTACTACATTCAAGGTACTCATAGTTTTGGGATTCATTATGGAGCATGAATTGATATTAAATTGATTGGATATATAGATTTAGACTGGGATGGTGATATTTAACATCACAAGTCTACTTAAGGATATAATATCTCACTTGGTTCAGGACTAATTAGTTGATCTAGTAAGAAGCAAAATGCTATTGCTTTATCATCTACTAAGGTTGCATATAGAGGGGCTGTAAATGTTACTACTAAATATATTTGGCTTTAGGGGATTCTTACTAAGTTTGGTATATAGTTTAAGTGACCCATAATCATCTTTTGTGATTACCAAAGTACCATAAAAATCTATAGGAACCCAATCCAACATCAATGGACCAGACACATTGAGATTTATATGCACTTTATTCAGGAGCTCATTAATGGATAGGTTATTGATCTTAGATTTTTATAGACTACAAATTAGATAGTTCATATCTTCACCATGACCTTCACTAAGAGAAAGTATCTTCATTTTTGTGCTCATCTTAGGGTACGGGCTATATTAGAATTATCTTTAGGGGGGCCTTTTAGTCCTCTTTTCCTTTCTCTTTTTTTTTTTGGGGGGGGGGAGTTTTTTCCTATAGGTTTTCTCCTTTTCCTCCACTTTATGAGAGTTTTATTGTACTTAGGTATCTCATCCAACCATGTTTCTAGGACCCAATTTTGTTTACCCACCTAAGCTATGCTTAAGGTGGGTGTTAGTGTAGGATATTATTTTTCTTATATTTATTATTATGGATTATTACTAAAATGTATTTATATTGCTTAGGTGTTATTTTTAGGTCACTTAGGTGTCATAAATGAGGTAATTAAGGTGAAAATGTATATGAGAAAATTGTATTCAAATTGGTTAGTAAGGATACCCTTACCCACCAATACTGACATATGGAGCACACAAACCATTTGACAAATGTCTTGTGTTCACATTACCAGATTTATTGAATCTATGGCTCCATTGTAACTATAAATACACCTCTAATCTAAGCTATTTTTTAATGATTTATGAATGCAATATTATTATAATTCTACTCTATTTTGATTTTAGTCTCAATAATAGAGTTTTTCTTCTATTTTATTTGCATTTTTTATTTGTGTGTTTGATTATATCAGTTGGATCTTGGAGATTCCATCAATTATACATCTATAAATCTTTGACACTATATGATTTATCAATAAACCTATGTTATTTTCCATTTTGACCCTCTTCCTCAATTTTTATCTAAATTATTCATACCTAGAGTTGAAATCAAAAAATATATGGTACTCTTAGTGGATTTTGAGTTAATAATTATTACAAAAAATTAGTCAAAGGACAAATAATTATTTATTAGCTTACTACCAAACCTATACTAACTACTAATAACCTCTAAGATACTCTTCTTGATGAATACATCCTTTACATCAAACATATTACTCTATAAATTTCTATTAAATATTATTTTTAGAATTTCACTATTGATCTTGAGGCACAATACCTTGAATATCCTAAAATTTCAACCTCCAAACCCAAACCTAAATTAATCATATATTAACTATTTGAGGTTACCATTGACTTTCATGAAGACACTTAGACCATTCATTTTGATGGAACCAAATGCCTTCAAGGAGCGAGGGCACATTGTGTCATATATAATAGTCATGCAAAAATAATCCCTCTAGTTGTTTGATTAAACTTAAAATTCTCTAATAAAATGGCTAATTATTAACCTCTCATATTATGCATGCAATTGACCATTAACTTTTAAATCCCATACATATAGTCCCTAGGAGATTCATAACTCATATGTCATAAATTTAGTGGAAATTATTAATGAAAAAGTGAAAATATCAATTCATATCATTAACTTACTTCCACTATTACTAAATAATTCACATATTTCACTATCAAAGCAATCCCATGAGAAAAAATTGTTATATTTGATTCTATTTATTCATCAACCTCTCTTCTTCACCCTCACCAAACACTTCATGAATTGTAATTTATCAACCACATGATAAAATCACCTTTTGGATTACAATCCAAATATGTGTCTCTTATTTTACACATTGAGCTTGTCATTAATTTAAAAACTACATGGTACAAAGACACCATATAATTTATTCAACACCATACCTATCCTCTATAAGTTGACTCTCATGAAATTTTTTGTCATCAAAATAAATATTGAAAATATGCCATTACATATGATACCATATATTATCATAATGTAAAAGGTACCTTTATTTATTTTATTACTCAACATGAAGTTCATCCTCTCCTTGAGCAAAAACATAGGGGAATTTATAGTATTTAGTATAATAGACATGATACAACCTATAAATGCCTACTCTTGAAAAATATGCCACTAATTTTATAAAAAATGTAATCCTTGAAAAAATTATGATTATTTTATTCACTCTTATTTATTTGATCTTCAAACCTTAGAATCTCCTTGGCTATTTTCTATGTGAAGACTAGATCTCATTGGAAAATTACCTAGATCTCAAGATGGTCATGTCTTCATCATTACTACCACATAATACTTTACCAAATGGGCTGAATCCATGAACCTTGTAAATGTTATTGAAATTACCATATCTAAATGTATTCTTAAAAAAATCATATGGTGTTTTGGTATCCCTCACATGATGAAAATGGTTGGAATTTCAAAAACAAATATATCAAATAATTACGTGTGAAATTCAAAATCATGCATAAATTTTCAACACCTTACCATCCTCAATACAATGATCAAGATGAAAGCACTAACAAAATACTCAACAAGGTCTTATAAGAGACTATTTTATATTCTCATTTTGAATCACATCTTAAGCCTTATCCCACATTTTGGGCTTATCATACTAGTATATGTACTACCACTAGGGAAACTCCCTTATTTTTAGTCTATGGTTCTAAAGTTATCATAACATTAGAACTAGTGCTAAATTCCTTTTGTATTTCTCTTCATGGCATTAGTATTGATGAAGAGCTTTGATAAGCTCATATTCACACCTTAGATTTTATATATATGAATGACGTATGGGTTTTTTAAAACATAACCACCAATATAAAGATCACATAACCAAACAACATAACAAAAAATTCAAAGTTCATACTTTTCACATCGGATACTTAGTACTTAAATTATATTATACCCATGATAAACAAGGAAAATACAACCCAAAGTAGTATGGTCCTTACCTAGTCAAATACATTCTTAAATAAAGTACTTACCAACTTAAAACCAATGAAGGACACATCTTCAAATAACTAATCAGTGCTATTCTTTTTTTAAAAATATTTTGCTTAAATTAATTTTTCACAATTTTACTTTCCTATACTACTTTCTATTTCTAGTACATTTTAATTGCATACTTACGATTAGTTTTATACTATGGAGATAACACATTTTATAGGTTTTAATTACTAGTTTCCATATACAACATAACGTTAACTTTATTTATTTAAAAACCTTTGAGTTATTTTCACATTAGCCCTAGTTATTATTTTGGATAATTTGGTATTTTGTCTTTACTTAATTTCTAGTTTTTATTGCAAGACCATGGATAGGACCCTACCTCTACTCATAAACATCCATATTTTCACAAGTTTTTAGAGTAATTTACTACACCTCTTGGGTTCCCAAATTTTTATTTGAATTCTAATACCTTGGTTAGTACTAGGCCTTCCTTAAATATGTTAATTTCATAAATTAACTTTGTTCTTAACCTCAACTAGGTATCTTTCCCAAAATATAAGGTAATGATTGAGAGTAATTTTTTATTACACTTTGAATCAGTTGTATTATTATATGGAAACAACTTAACATATTATCTTCATATATCCAATCACATATACCATATATTATGATGAGGATTCATGCCTACCTATCATTATACCATATCTATAGGAATTTATATGATTTGGGGAAACCCAATCATTATATTCTCATTTCCATCATTTCCTCTTTTTCATATCACACTAGGAATACTAAGGTATGTTTCAATATTACACTCTCTTATAATGTGAAATTCTAGGAATCTTAGACACCATTGTCCTTTGATTTTATCCTCTAGTTACCAAGTGTAATCTCTCTTGTGATAGTAATTTTTAGCACCCATGTTTGGTTTACCAAATCGATATAGAGGAGGAATAGAAAAACCCAAAATAGTTAAAATCCATGTCATACAAAAAAAATGAAATTATTAGAAGGAAAATATAATATTAAAAGTCATATCACATGAAAAGATGTGATGTTTATATGGCACATCCCCTATCCTATAAATAATCTCAAACTCCATAATCAGACTCATAATAGCTTTAAGGTCTATTAGGGTGTGGTAGGCCAATAGACTAGGGTAGTAGGTCTCATTATCATATACTATTTAGTGCTATTTTCTTTCTCATATAAGTGCCCAAGTTTCATAGTAGATTGATAGCTCTATAAGTGGTCTTGAATAATGAGGAACATGATATGGGAAGGTAGGTTTATTTTAATTTTTTTGCACACTAATATTCATGGGATATATTCATAAATCACTAGTTAGCCTAAAATTGTGTGTTTAAGTTGAAATATATAGGGTTTGATTCAAAGGTCTCTTAATCTTGCCAATTTGATTGGAGTATCTTGTTTCTAGTAAACAATACATTTTTAAATTGGAACCACCCTTTCTCACCCACCATCTATTTCATTCCCCCATCCCCTTGATAGGTAGGTTTGTTTATAAATATTTTCCCAACTTCTACACTTCCTATTTTCTATTTATTTTTGACATGCTCATAATACAACAATTTTTTGTATATATGTCACTAGAATATAAGTTGCATCTTTGATTTATTATGAGATTCTCTATTTTTTATTGCCTTATATTTTTTTGTCTCCCTCAATTATGTTTGGGACCTTGATTTTCTATTCACATTT
This sequence comes from Torreya grandis, assembly GCA_037957365.1. NCBI lineage: Eukaryota > Viridiplantae > Streptophyta > Pinopsida > Cupressales > Taxaceae > Torreya > Torreya grandis. The sequence goes on along the minus strand of JARHVA010000730.1, from coordinate 3,039,321 downwards.
TTCTAGGTCATTTAGTCTTGTTTCTTTCTCCCATTTTCATCATTTTTTCTTTTTTGATTGAGTATGGATTGTTACTTTTATTTAAATAATCTTGCTTGCACTAGTTTCATCATTTTCCCATTTTTATTAAGTATGGATTATTACTTCTATTTAAAATATATTCATTTCACTAATTTATCCTTATTTTTATATCATTGATTGAATATGTATTATTACTTATATTCCATTTATGTCGATAATGTATACACATAATATTTTTAGAACTCTATCAAATTACTGACACTTTTTCTTTTGTAGGAACATGTTGCATTTTAATCTCTCTAAGTGCATGCCTTAAATGGTGCACCAAGAAATGGGTGAGAATACCATTGGTTCTTCACAAGATTATTGGTAAAATATATCATTACCTATACCCATTACAAATCCTACTTATCCAACTCTCTAACCAATCTAAACCATGTTTATATATTTCCCTAAGCATTTTTCTTTTCAATATCCCCCAATTAAGTAAATAACACATTTTATACTAAGTCAAATAGGATGATATTATTAGAAAGGATTAAACACATGTTATGGAAATAAGTTGACCTAGATGAATTAGTTTATGGCATATCAATAATGTTTTCTAACTAAGGGATCAAGTTATCCAATTTTACCAACCTAAATTATATAAGGGTTAAGGTTTACTCATTGCTATATATAAGGCTTGTTTCAATCCAATAGAGAGGAATATTCATTTTCACATCATTACAGTTTAAAATTTTGCTTATTATATCATCTAAAAAGCTCATTTATTAGGGTATTACCTTGGATAAGTAGAGCATTCATCTCATGGAAGTATTGGATCCATAAGAGAGGTATTGTATCCTAGAGTTGATTTATCATTGTGATCCTTACAATCCACAACAACCTAATAAAATCACCATTGACCAAAGGTAGAGATTGAGAATAAATAGGTTCACTTCAAAGGTAAGTATATATATAACTTTTATATTTAATTTTATAATTATATATTGTTACAAATAATAGCTTGAATGTATTTGTCCTAGATTATAATACTTATACATTGACTTGAATAGACTTTTATTTGCTTTTTACATGCCATTATTACCCCTATTTATGTCATAATCTTTGGTGAGAACTAGATTAGTTTCATTTAATATATGTAGACTTAGCTAGGGTTATTATATTGTGTCATTTATCTAGAGGATTTAAAACCCTCTCTTTTGGTGTTGTGTAGTAAGATATCTTTGGTTAGGTTTAGAAGATCTAATTTGGTCATGCTCTTGATATAAATATGTATTAAATCAATGTTATTTGATTACCTTACCTAATATTGTATTTTATTAAGTTAGATAAGATATATATTTATCTTAATTTGTTGCATAAATTCTAGTGAACCCAACATGAATCTCTAACCCTTGCATTTTCTATTTTTTTAAACTTTCAATCAACTAGATCAGGATGGTCAATATAGTATTAACCTCTAATTGGAGAGTTAGTATTTATGATCAAATAAATCACATTGGTCTATCTAATTTTGTCCTCTATTTTTAGGTTTTGCTTCTACAATCAACTAGATCAGGCTAGATAATTTATTTCTCTTTATGTTTTTAGGTTCAGGGTTTACAGTTAACAAGATTGGGTTGGAAAATTTAGTTTTTTCCTTTGGATTAAATGGATTCATTCTAAAATAAATCACATTTGTTGAGTCAATAGACTTTTATATTTTATAGACTTACCTTAAAGTCAACTAGATCAAGGCTAATTAATATAGTCTGATTTATATTTTTTCACTTTTATCATTTAACAAACCACTTGGGCTTATTGAAGTAGTTTTATTTTACCACTTACCTTTTCTAGATTTATAACATACAAAATCAACCTATTTATAACATAGAAAATCAACCTAGTCAATTCCATTTAACCTATATGTTTTTTAAATTTTTACCTCTACATGGCTCAATTAGGTCTAAATAATATAGCTAATAAAAAAATCTTCTACATTTTCAACCAAAAAACTATATCAACCAAGTTCACTATAATTTTTTTTCATATTTTAATTTTTTATTGAATAATTCAAATTTATAATTTCTATATTTTAGTCAAATTATTTATCATTTCAATTTTTAATCTTTCCTTATAAGTTTTTAAGTATGCCAAACTATACCACATAGTCAACTAAGTTAACCTGGTTAACTTAGTTTTGTGTTTGTTTGCTTTATCAGATAAAATAAATTAACCCAATTGACCTTGTTATTTTTAGCCTATTTTCATAATATACTAGAATAGCCTAACTGACTATGTTTTGTTATATTTCCAAACTAGATCAGCCTGGTTGATCTTGATCTATGTTCTTTAATGTTTAGCATAAGTAAGGAAATTTAACTTCATTTATTAGTAATTAATCTCACATTTACTTTGAAAAGAGTTGGTTTCTTATTTATTTACTTCTTGAAATGGATTTTTTTTTATCATCATTTTTTGCCTTTATTTTCACTTTATCTTGATTTCTATAGATACTATTGACCGATAGTTTTCAAACTATTTAATTACTATCATGAAGGGATATGTGATACTTTGTTTATAGTAATTTTATATTATTTACAAATATCATGGCATGAGGGGCTTTCCCCAATACTCATAAACATAATACAGAGTTAAAATCAATTTTTAGTTTCCATGTACCTCTTGGTATTCCAAAAATGCTTAAGATTTCCCTTTAAATTGAACCCAAGGAATCTAACCATCTATTTTATTCTATGGTACATTAGTATTAATTAGTTTTGATAAATTACTTTCAACTTACTCTTAAAATCAAGTTTAGTGGGTAATGGGAAAACCACTTCCTCCATAGTTAACACTCTAAAATATTGGGCCGCCACTATCTAATACATATGCAAGTATATTTGGAATCTTAGAAATCAATCAAAACACTTTAGTATAACTTCTTGAGCTTATTTTTAGATAATTAGTTAGCATAAAAAGTTACATAATTAAATTTTATGCTTGTTGCCTGTTATTCTCTATTGTATTATAGATTGTATTGGTTAGTGTTAAGACAATTTTGTGTTGTGTCATAGTTAGTTTGATATTCTATATACTTTACTTCATAGTTTAAAATTTTCTTAGAAGTTTTCTATATTAAACTACATAGACCAACATGACTTAGTGTAAATTTATTATTTTACTACCTATTAGACTAAATCATCCAACTCAATTTAGTAGGCTTTTTAGAAAAAAAATGTATTTTTACTATCGTAAAACTAAGTCAACCAACTCGACTTAGTGGTATTTAATAAAATTATGTATTTTTACTCTCTATAAAATAATGTCAACAAACTTGTCTTCATGGTATTTCATAAAATTATATATTTTTACCACCTATCAAACTAAGTCAACCAACTTGACTTAGTAGGTTCTTAGACAACTTTTTCTCTTTCACCTTTCAAACTAAATTGATCAACTTGACTTAATAGGATTTCATAAAACTATGCTTGTTGAACTAAGTCAACCAGGTTGACTTCATTGGTTTTAAAACTTATATTATTTTCTCGCTGATAAAAATAAATTTGACCACCTTAATTTAGTTTTATATTCACATTTTTCCTATTTTTACTTATAAAATCAAGTTGACCAACTCAAATTAGTAGTTTTTCATATTTTTACCTCTACCTTAACTTGTCACCATGTCGTACATTTTTGATGAAAATGAATTAAAAAATCACAATGATTTGATGACTTTGATGAACTTTCCTAAGCATCCACATTATTTCCTCCGCTATACTTCCATAAAAAATCTAGATGCTAGTAATATCCATATGGCTACTAGAATAGAAAACTATGGATCACCTCCTCCCATAATCTTAGATCCAATTAATTATCCTCCCCACATACCTATTATTGAGTATGAGATGGAACTCTAATATAATACTAAAATGATGCTCATTATCAATAAAACCCCACAACACCAAGGCAAATATCCCATAATCATCTAAAATCTCATGATGGGACCTTACCTTGATCTTTTAATTTCACTTATGCATAATGTATATGTAGGACTTGTGGAAAGTCACCCTATAACTTCTTCCATGACCTTTCCTCTTCAATATCCTCTTCCTCTTCCATCTCTTCAACTTTTGATACTAGTTCTACTTTTATCTTACCTAGTATGTCAATGATTATGTTTCATATTTCTTCTAGTAGGCCAAATAAAATTATCCATATTCATATTCAAGTTAGTACTATCTCTAGTGAATCTCAAGTTGCATCTAATATTCAAGCTACTATCAACACTAATCAAATTTTATTACAAGACATAAATAAAATGACCACCTTTCAAACTAATAGTGCAAATGAAATGATATAAATACAAAACCAAATTTTAGAATTACAAGTAACCCTATAACTCAACCTCCACTTATCAATTATACTATTAACCATCTATAAAATGAACCCTTAGTATTTCAAATTAAAAATATTGACATCCGTGGAATATTTATCACTATCACTGATAATGGGTCCATTGATCCTGGTATGCACTTAAAATGATTTATAAACTTATTTAAATACTCGATTAATCTTAATACCTTTGCCACCACCAAACTCATAGATAAAACCTTCCAAGTTGATGCTTTAGATAGGTATATTCAACCCAAATCTCATACTATATCTATTTTAGAATATTTAGTTAATGCATTGGTATGAAAATTCCAAATTTACTATCTCCTTAAAAATAGCTTAGCACACTGCATCAACTATAAGCAATAAAAATACAAAACTACTTAAGTGTTCATTAAATGATGGAAAAGTTTTTCCAATCAATCTAAACATAACATGCCAAAATAAAATCTCTTTCATTTATTCAACAATTCTCTTCACCTTAAATTAAAATATCACATTAGGACCCTTTCTCCTAAATATTTGACATATGCCCTTGACCAAGTCAAATGAAAATATTTTCTCATAAGATAATTTGAGCCTTCACATCCTCCTACTAGAACTTGAATTTTTTTGAAATATAAAAACTAACATGATACTAATGATAGTGTTACTGATAATTATTATTCTATTCACACTATTTACACTATTAATCTTAGTGGTTCCAATGATGCTACTTATTTATAACCACTTTACCACCACTTAGTGCTACATTTTCCCAAGTAAACAATGTAGACTCTCACAAACCTCTTTCCATGGAAGAAATTCAATAGCATTTTCATAGGCATTAACCATGAGATCTTGATCCTAATCACCTTACTAAATACTGGTATGATCCACACAAGTGTTTTTATTTCACGTAAGTTAGGGTCATTCTCAAAACACTTGTTAATTATGAAACTTTGATTTTTAATATATTCTTGGTCTTAATTTTTATCACAAAACCCTAATTCATGAACATACAAAAGTTTGTAAATCATCAACCAAGGTTTAATAAACCAAAATTAAATATAATTACCTTAATAAAGGTAATGATCATCTCACAATATACAAATATCTTCTTCCTAATCATCAACTGAGTACTGCTCAACCTCCCACCACCAACATTATCAAAACTACCATTGATATTAATGATGAAAATGTTGTCAATATGAAAAATATGAGGAAAGTAGTTTATTACATAATTTTTACCCAAATTTTAACTATAATAACTTTCCTACCTTCCATACTATCCAATATTCTTATCCATCTCATTTTACATAACTTGGGCATATGACAACAATCTCTACAAATTCAACAACACAATCCACTCCTTTATCTACTATACAAAAAAAACTTATACTAAAACACCAAATTTGGATACTCATTTACTCTCCATTGATATAACTTCCAATTCGCATTTATCATCAAACTTCTCTCATTCTAACCCACATAGAATTATAAATCCACTCAGTTCTTCACCACCTACAATCACTCCAACTATGATCCGCAAAACATCACCTAATTTAACCCACTTGGATATATTTGAAACAACCACATACACTAATTCCCAACCAAATAACTCTCATAAACATAAATTTAAATTTATTTCCACACTTATTTTAATATATTTGATGCAACACTATGCACTATTACCTGACACAATTCTCACCAGATATGAGGAATGGGATCCTATAATAGAAACTTATCACCTCCCTTCTCAAATTAATTTTATATAACTCATGAGGACTTATCCTCATCATATTAATCATTAAATACAATTTTTTTTCAAAATGAGCATCCCTAACCTCCACTTGTGGGGCATAAAGACACCTTGTCTAGGTCTGAATCTAGTATTCTTAAGCAATGCAAAGAAATTCCTATACACATTGATGAAACCATAGATATTTTATTATCACTCAAATTTCATATTGATTCAATGATTATTGATTAAATATTTCTTCAATTATATTATCCTCAATTACTTATCAGTATATAAATTGGTGATATAAAATTCAACCATGCTTTAATTGATGAAGGTTCTAACACATGTGTCACCTCCCTTGATTTTAATAAAACACTTGGGTACTATTAATATAATTTAAAATATATCCAAATTACATGTCAAGGCTATGATCAACTAAAAATTCATCCTCTAATATATGTTTGGATTCCTATAATAGTTCTTCCTATAGCTATTTGAATTAGAGTTATAATACTCAACTTTATATTATCATTAAACATCATAATCGATCGAGCTTGGACACATCTCATGAGAGATGTCACAACAAAAACATGACAATGTGTTAAATTCTATCATAATGCTGTTATTTACAATATCCAAGGAGATAAAAACCCTTGTAATTTCAAAAAAGTATAAGAACATGGCATTTTTAAATTTCCCACCCTTGAACATTTACCTAAGATTCAATTTTGGTAATCTAAATGATTTAATTACCTCATCAACTATACTAGAGGTTATAATGGTCATCCTAAGCTTGTGTGAAATATCATACCTAAAATTTTAAATTTTAATGATAATGAAATTGATGAGATCAGTTTGAAAAATTAAAAATTATGATCTCTCTTCACACATAATTACTCAATTACCTCCTTCTTTATGACCTCAGCTTTACACCAACCAATCGATGAAATTCTTGTTACTCTAACCAATAATAAACAATCTAGTCCTCATTCTTGTTCAATAGATAAGATAATTGATGCTTGCACTATTGATCTACATATTCATGATTATGATGATGTCTATTCTTTATATTATGCCTTCTTAGTTGGTTTTGCATAAGCTAAAAATGTAGAAATACATAGATATCATTCTTATTTACATCATTTTTTCCATAGTATTAATTCTATTGATGTGTTTCCTTATTATTCTCTATCAAATTAAATTATCTCTTCTTTGACTGATGTTTACATCTAAAATATGGAGTACACACACATTACTCACATAGTCACTATTAAGCCTCTTCAAATCATGCTTCTTGATCATGCCATGACATTACCATATCAATTTTCCAAGTTTTTTGATCCATCAAATTTACTCCCTCTTGAGATGTTAGCCATATTATCCCAACCTAAAATACTCACATATACCATAATTTTTATCCTATCATATATTATATCCTAATTTTTACTACTAATTCTCATGACATCTTACCTTTATCTATTTTGGACCCCTACGTACATGATCGATAGATGAACCATATTGTGAGTTCCATAAGGTTACTAGTCATTAGGCTAAATATTTTTGAGCATATTAAGGGTTATTATCAAAATAGTACACTTCAAGTTCCACTCATACAAATAATAGACCTCCAAAATTAGATACTCCAATACATATTATTTTCATGGTATAACCATGCATACATCTACACACTAATGACAAATTTAGCAATATATTGATGTGCTTTATCTAGAAAAGGCATAATTTGTTTTTAAGAATTTAATTCCTCTTAAAATATTTATAGAATACATCCATAAACATGGTGAGGTTTATTTTATTTTGTATAAATGTCATACACATCATAGATATAGTTATAAATAGAACTTTCATTATTCTACATGGCCTACACCATCACTTTCTCAATAACGAACATAGGGTCATTCATGAGTTAAGGATACCTCTTATCTAACACCTTCATCATATTAGATATTATAAGATTTTATTCATAGTGTGGTAAAGGTTACTCACATTGATTACCCTTTATAGGAAATTACATTTACAAAACACTCTTATTCTAGCATCCTTACATTCATTTTTGAGACAATGTGACATGAATTCCTCACATGTCTCTAAGTGAAGATAGGTGAGACTATGATCAAAGCTAGATTATAGTTACAATAAGATTTATCATATATTATTAATGATGAATGTAGTGATATATATTAGTATTTTTGAATGCATTATTTTTACATGGCATCTTATGCCTCATATTTCTACATGATTGATTTTTGATATTTGTACTTCATTATAGCATTTGTGATGTATTCCTCATCATTTTTTTAATTTTATCTATATGTACATAAATACCTTTACATTATTGCTTTTTATTTTACCACTCTTGAATATTATTACAATTAAATTTTATGCATTCACTTTAAGTTATTTATACACATTTTCCCCCTCTCTTGGGATGACTTTTCCTTAAATAGATTTTTCTCTAGATCACTTGTTCAATAGTATATTCATTTATGTGATAGGGCACTTAGACTAGACCCTACACTATCCTATTCTACCTATGATTATTTACAAAGAATATTCATCATTATACCATTATTTACATAGATAAATAATTATCCACATGTTTCCCTTATATATCCCTCATATTGAGCACATAAAATTAGTCCTAAGATTGAATATTTAATTATGGGTAAGTATAAATCATTTTTGATTCTGAAATAGTATTTAAAGTACTTCTCTTGTAACTAAAGTATAACATTATTTATGTTAGTCATATATATCACTCATGATTGGTTTCTAAATACATATGGAGGAGGAATAAATAAAATTCAAAAAATTCAAAATCCAAATCATTATAACAAAATTCAATGATCAAAAGGTAAAAATAAAATATTCAAAAGTCAAAATCACACCCAAATACATGATAATCTATTATCACATCTCATATAATATTCAAATATCAAACTCCAAAGTTGGCATCATAATAGATCCAAGGTACATTAGGGTATATTAGGCTAGTAGATTAGGATAGGAGGTCACACTATCATATATCATGCCACCTCCTTTCTCACACAAGTAAAAAATATTCCAGTAGATTGATGGCTCTATAAGGGGTACTAAGGAATTGGGAACATGTCATGGGGAGGTAAGAAAATTTTAATTTCTATATAAATAACCTTAATGCATTTATCTAAACATTTCACTATTATTAAACTACTTTGTGTTTACTAGTAAGAGTCTATTAAGCTTTTGTTTTCCAAAAAAAAACCTTAAGCACTAGCACATCTATTGAGTATGTCTCTTTTATAATAAGGATTGTTAAAATACATATATAAAATATTTACATTCCTTTTTTTCATAACATAATTCCTATACTCCCCTTGATGCATATTTATTTTAACACTGATCATACCTTATTTGGTTAATCTTTTGTGAGTTGTAGTATACAACTTTGGATAGGACCAAGGCTTCTTCAAAAACTTCCATTCTTCCTATAATCAAATACCACTTGGTTATTCATTTTTGAGTTGAAATATAAGACCTAAGAAAGGACCAAGCAATCCACACAAAATATCCATTTCACCTACATTAACTACATTCCATATCTTATCAAATGATAATTTTATTCTTTCACATGACTGATTAGCACAATCTCTAAGTTTATATTTTTATGTTTACCTTTATTTCCACACATTTTGACATTGTTTTTTTACATTGATATTATTTTTTTATGTTTCTATTATTTGTTTACATGGATATTTAGTTTGTTTCCATTTTTTATTTCATTTTTTACATATCCTTGATCTTGCTTATGTTGGGATTTATATTTTATTTTATTTTTAATTTACATCTTTTCTTATTGTATTATCTTCTTATTTATTTTCAATTTCCTCATATTTTAACATGAGATTATAATAATTATTTTTCATTTGATTTCTCATATTAAATTTAATTCTTTTTAATGATGCCTTTTTTTACATTTTATATAATTAAGCAATACATACATCATACATGAGTCATCCAAAACTATACACACACATACACACATAAATGTTTCCAAATGTCACATATAAATATCACATGATAAAATACAACAATAAATGTCTAACTATGGTCAAATATACCTATCTCATTGTGGATGAGCTACATTACTCATGGATGCATAAAATTATATTATATGAATAGTCAATTGAAGTGACTATGTACATGTCCATAGTCAATCCACTTGTACCTGTAAATGGGACACTTGGTCTTGAACTTGGGATAACTATCTAGCCATTTCAAAATGTACAACTTGATTTAAAAGTAATAACTTTCATACCTATAACTCCTCATATCCAACACTTAGGGGTTTTACAACTTAGAGAACATTGGTTCATCTCTATAACTCTTAATATGCCATACCAACAAAATTAAACCAAATAACATACATAGGTGTTGATGGTAACACTAGATTAATAATATTTTTCATATCATACTTCAGTAATATATCATGTCTAATATCATGATGCACTCTATCCACCATGGATGATCATTTAGCCTCATTAGTCATAAATTTTTTAAAACATTAACTAAATGAAAAAAATATTGATCAAAAACTTAGAAGTTCTAGTTGATAAATATTTCAATAGCATAGAAATAACACAGTAACAATGAATTCTCTGAGAAGAGATGTAGTATTACTCAAGATCGCAATACAAATATATGCTTATCTCTGGGAAGAGATGTCTGTCTTCACATTTTGGGTTACCTCTTAATTTTTACACATTTTGAAAGCATGGGGATATTTCAAAGGTCACCAATATCAAGGGAGATTAAGTGGTTTGACTTCCAAAATTTAAAACAATATAGAATTTGAGGAATTACTATTTTTAGAAAATCACAAATTCTAGACTGCACTACTAAAATTGAAATTTGGGGCACTTCCATTGGGTTTTAAAGGGTAAAAATTCAATAAGAAAATATTCATTCCATTTAAAGATGTTATAATCTTTCTCATCTTTCCAAAGGTTCAAACGGTGAGTCAATTGGAGCTACGGTGAAAAAGTTATGGCTCCCAGAAGTTTTGTCATCAATTGGGGTGGAAATGTCACCCGAATTGTTGCCTAAATTGTTGCCCAGATCATTCTCCCTCCTTGAAAAGCAATGGTCCACATTGCATCAATGTTCCCCATCAGGTGTGGTACTTGTTTCTTGATTTGATTCTCTGTGAGCTACTCACCTTGGTGGTTAAGCTGGCCCCTTTTGACCACTCGATAAAATGGAATAGAGCATCCTCTTATTGTCTTCATCCAAGTATCCAAAATCTAATCCTCTTCCAATAGAGAAAAACTCTATGGATCAAGCTCATCAATGTCTAGTTATTCTACTACAACTGAAGTGTCTAATAAAGGTGGGTGATATGGTTTGAGGAGCTCCACATTGACTATTGGATGCAAACCAAGGTAGGCTAGTAGGTTCAACTCAAAAGCATTTTCTCCAACTCTTCTGGTGATGGTGAAGGGACCATATCACAGAGGCCAAATCTTTCTATGTGGGCCTACAAGTCATTCCTTTTGAAGCTAAAACCAAACCTTGTCACCCATAGCAAAATGCTGTGCAATCCTATGATTGTCATGACATTGCTTATACTTCTGATGCATCTTCCCCAAGATGTCATGAACTTGTTTCTGGATGTGTTGCATTTGTTCAATAAACTTTGTTTATTTTTCTACCTCAAATATTCCATGAGGTGTGTATTACATGGTGGAAAATAGAATAATTATATCAATTGGTGCCATGGGTTAGAACCCAAAACATACTTGGAATGGACTGTGCTTGGTCGAGATGTGTAGCACCTGATTGTATCCATGTTGTATGAAAAGAAGTCCCTCATCCCATGTGCATGGATATTTGGAGTGATACATCTAAATCATGTGAACAATCAAGTAGTTTACCACCTCTATCTGACCATTAGTTTGTGGATGGAAGGTTGTGGACTTCATCAACTTAGTATCCATCATCTTCCATGGAGTGGACCAGAAGATGCTTAGGAACCTGCTATCTTGATTTGAGACAATGGACTTGGGGAGACCAAAATGGAGCCATACATGAGTAAAATATACTTAAGTAGTTTTATTATTAGATATATTTTTCTTACAAGTAATCATGATAGCCATTTTTGAAAAATGATCAAATACCATAAAAATATAGTCTTTACCATGTTTTGAGGTGGGAAAACCTAAGAGAAAATCCATTGAGATGGATTCCCAAGGCCTTGTTGGTTTTGGAAATGGCATGTACAATCCTTGCTTCTTATTTTTTTGCTTGGCTATTGTATATGCAGTGCAAGATTTGAGATGTCTTTCCACATCCTTTTGCATATGGGGCAAGTAGAAGTGTTTTTGAAGAACTGCCAATGTCTTCTCGATACCAAAGTGTCCAGTTGTCTTACTGAAGTGTGCTTCCCATATCATCTTTTATTGCTCTAAAATTGGAACACAGATGTGCCCTATATGACAAAGGACATTATATTGAAAATATAAATCAAAAATATGTTTACCTTTTTTAAGTGCTTGATATGTATGAGCAAAGGTAAGATCTGCTTCATACAGAACACCCCAAGTGGGAGTCTCATCTCTGTAAAGGTCAAGAACTTTGTGAGTGCAGTAATTGGTGGGCAGCTCAGGCAATATATAGCTATATTTGAGCTCCCCTTTTTTTTTTGATTATAAAGTGGAATTATTGAATATATGTGGCCCACTTTTGGTGCCTCTCATTTCATAGTTTGCTTTACATCTAAATGAATTCCAATGGTCTTTGGTCAGTGTGGATGACCATCTCTATCCCCAAGATGTAGTGTTTCCATTGTTTATAGGCTTGCACAATGGCATCAAGCTCCTTATCATATGTTGGATATTTCATAACTATATCAGTGAAAGTTTCACTATGATATACAACAGGATGGCCATGTTGCATGATGATAGCTCCCGTGGCATATTCAGATGCATCTGTCATCAACTAAAAAGGTTGATGTAAATCTAGCAAGGCAAAAATAGGGGCTAAGTAGATTCTATTCTTTAAATTTTAAAATGCCCTTTGTTGTATTTCAACCAAATAAAATATAGCTTTAGCTCCTCCTTTAGTCACTTGGGTTAGTGACCAGGCAACATGTGAAAATCCAAGAAAAAACCTACGGTAGAAATTTACAAGACCCAAAAAGATTTGAAGCTCTGTGAGGGTCCTTGGTGTGGGCCATTCTCAAATAACTTGAAATTTTTTTTGGATCAACATGGACCCCTTCCTCATTCACAACGTACCCGAGGTACTGAATTATTGTCATCCTAAATGTGCATTTGTCAAGATTTGCATACAACTTGTGCTTCTAAAGAGATTGAATCACCTTATGAACATGTTGCAAATATTCTTCCCATGTTTTGATATAGATGAGTATGTCATCTAAGTAGACAACCATGAATGAGTTGGTGAAGGGTCGTAGGATGTCATCCATCATCCTCATGAAGGTTTCAGGTGTGCTAGTTAAGCTGAAAGACATAACCAACCATTCAAAGAGCCCCTCAGATTTGAATGTAGTCTTCTAGACATCAGTGGGATTGATGGGAATTTAGTGCTAACTATATTTGAGATCAATTTTGGTGAAGAACTTCACACCATAGAGCTGGTCCAACAGGTCATCAATCTTGGGGAGACGGTAGTGATTCTTCATAAAGATTTTATTTAGGGCTCGGTAGTCAATGTAAAGCCTCCATATTATATCTTTATTTGGTGCTAAGATAATTGTGTTACCATAAGTTGAAGATCTTGTTCTGATGTGACCCTTTTGGATCAATTCTTGAATCTATCTTTTTATCTCATCATTATCCAAAATTGATCTATGATACATAGGATTGTTAGGCAAAGGTGATCCTGGGAACAAATCGATATAATGTTTTACCTGGTAATGCAGTGGAAATCCTATGGGTGACATGAATAAGTCATCATATTCTCCTATGATTCTTCCTATCTACTTTTGTTGTTGTGTTGATTGTGTATTTAGGACTGCAACATCAACCTTCTTGGATTTCTATGGTTTGACCACCATGAGAAAAAATTGCTTTGTCTTCTCCACCAATCTCTTACATTGCTTAGCACTAATCAAGGAGATAGATGTGGGAGGTGGTACCTCTAGTACCCTATAGTGCCATGTTCCAAGAGTGAGGGTGATCCTTCGAGTTCATGATTCATAGATGCCATGTCAATCATACATGAACGACTGACCAAGGAGTACAACACAAACATCTAGATTGACCACATCACACAAGACTTCATCTTAGAATGGTTTTATAACATATGAAAGAAGAAATTGATGGGTGAGATAGAGGTCTCTCCCTGGGCTCAATGATCCAATACTGTAGGGGTTTGGATGAGGCATCAAGGATAGAATTAGACTTTTCACAACTTTAGCAGAGATTAAATTCTTTTGACTCCCACTATCAAGAATGGAATGTAGAGGCTTACCTTTTACCCATAATTTGGAGTGAAACAATATTTCCTTGTCATCTAGTCTTTCCTTAGGGGTCTTTGATGAAGTGATAATGGTGTCAGGCTCAGCATCTACAATTTATTCTTCATCCTCTTCGACTATGGGTTGTGTATGAGGTAGAGTAGTATATGTCAAGTATTGTGACTCAAAAAGTAGTGACTTGTGGGCTTGACATTATTATTTAGAGTGAGTTCTAATTTTGTGGTAATCACACCATTTTCTAGCCTTCCCCTTCAAGGATTTCTTATCTTGAAACTCCTTCTGCTTCTAATTTTGGCCTCCTATTTGACCTTCCTTGTCACTTTTCCATTTTGAGGTTTGACTCTTCATATTCTTTCTGCCATGCTTCTATTTAATCTTCACTATGAATTTGTATGCCTCACCAAGGGTTTCCAAAATGAAGAGATCCATTTCCCCCCATATGCACCATTGTAGTCCACCATGATATTTGAGAGTCTTATGTTTCTCACTTTATTGAATGCCCAATCTTGCAGACAAAGAATGAAAAGTGTCTGTGTAATCTTGAATAGATTAGTCCTTACCTTAGTGAATTTTTTGCCACTATATGTATAGATCATCATATGCTCTGATGGGATAGTATTCTTCTTTCACCACTTCCACAATATCATCCCAGGTAGGTTCCACCTAAAGGCCAATGTCATCTATCCTAAACCTCTTTTTGTACACTTCCCACCAATTTTTAATAGGTAATGATAATTTAAAAAGAATAAAAGTAATATTTTCTCCATCGGTGAACTTATTTACAGAGAAGTAGGAAGATAGTTGATCCAACCAATTTTCTACTACATCAGCATTGATTTTTCCTTCAAATGTAGGAATATCAAAATTTAATTGAACCTTGAAGGGTGTTGGGGCATTGAAAGGATGTTCCCTGGATGAGGAGCCAGGATGTGTAGTAGTAGAGCCAGAATTTCCAATCAAAAATATTTGAAGAATTTGGGCAAATTATTGTAGCATATGTGCTTGTTGCCATTCGAGGGCTTCATTCACAATTTTCTTGAAAGGATTGGATGTCTCAATGTCATCTGCCATTTAAAGTCATTTGGAGAGAACAGGTGGAAAATTTGGAAGCTCTATTGTTTCCCACCCAAGCTTCTTATAGCCCAACCTCATCCTCAGGATCATACACTCTCAAGACAAACCACTATGATACCACTGATCCAAAAATTAGAAGTTCTAGTTGATAAATATTTAAACAGCATTGAAATAACACAGTAACAATGAATTTTCTAAGAAGAGATGTATTACTCAAGATCATAATACAAATATATGCTTATATCTAGGAAGAGATGTATGTCTTCAAATTTTAGGTTACCTCTTCATTTATACGCATTTTTAAATCATGGGAAGTATGTGTAAGGTCACCAATCTTGGGGGAGATTAAGTGGTTTGAATTTTAAGATTTAAAACAATACAAAATTTGAGGAATTACTATTTTTAGACTGCACTACTAAAATTGAAATTTGGGGCACTTCCATTGGGTTTTATAGGGTCCAAATTCATGGAGAAATAATCCATAACATTTCACAATTTTATTCTCTTTCTTAGCTTTCCAACAGTTCAAACGGCGAGTCAATTGGAACTACGGTGCAAAAGTTATGGCTCTCGGAAGTTCTGTCATCAATTAGGGTGGAACTGTCACCCGAATTGTCACCTAAATTGTTGCCCAAATAATTCCTCCCTCCTTGAAAATAAATAGTCCTCATTGCATCAATGTTACCCATCAGGTGTGGTAGATATTTCTTGATTTAATTCTTTGTGAGCCACTCACCTTGGTGGCTAAGCTGGCCCCTTTTGACCACTCGATAAAGCGGAATAGAGTGTCCTCTTGTTGTCTTCATCTAGGTATCCACAATCTGATCCTCTTCCACAAGAGCAAAAAATCTATGGATCAATATCATGAATGTCTAGTTTTTCTGCTACAATTGAAGTGTCTAATAAAGATGGTTGATATGGTTTGAGGAGCTCCACATTGAATATTGGTTATAGACCAAGGTAGGCTGGTATGTTCAACTCAAAAGCATTTTCTCCAACTCTTCTAGTGATGGTGTAGGGACCATATCATAGAGGCAAAATATTTCTATATGGGCCTACAAGTCATTCCTTCTAAATCCATAACCAAACCTTTTTATCCATAATAAGATGGTGTGCAATCCTATGTTTGTCATGGCGTTGCTTATACTTCTAATTTGTCTTCTCCATGATGTCATGAACTTATTGCTAGATGTGTTGCATTTGTTCAATAAACTTTGTTGCTTTTTCTGCCTTAGATCTTGCATGAGGTGTGTATTCTATGGTGGAAAATGGAACAAATATATCAATTGGTGCCATGGTTTGGAACCCAAAACATACTTGGAATGGATTGTGGTTCGTCGAGCTGTGTAGCACCCAATTGTATCCATGTTGTATGAAAAGAAGTCCCTCATCCCATGTGTGTGGATGTTTGGAGTGATACATTTGAATCATGTGAAAAATCAAGTGGTTTACCACCTCTATCTGACCATCATTCTATGGATGGAAGGTTGTGGACTTCATTAGCTTAGTATCCATCATCTTCCATACAGTGGACCAGATGATGCTTAGGAACCTGCTATCTCAATTTGAGACAATGGAGTTGGGGATACCAAAATGGAGCCATACATGACTAAAATATAGTTGAGTAGTTTTCTCAGTAGATATGTTTTTCTTACAAGCAATCATGATAGCCATTTTTAAAAAATGATCAACTACCACAAAAATATAGTCCTTACCATGTTTTGAAGTGGGCAAACCTAAGAAAAAATCCATTGAGATGGATTCCTAAGGCCTAATTGGTTCTAGAAATGGCATGTATAATCCTTGCTTCTTATTTGTTGGCTTGGCTATCATACATGTGGTGCAAGACTTGAGATATATTTCCACATCCTTTTGCATATGGGGCTAGTAGAAGTGTTTTTGAAGAACTGCCAATGTCTTCTCGATACCAAAGTGTCCAGCTATCCTACTGAAGTGTGCTTCCCATATCATCTTTTGTTGCTCTAAAATTGGAACATAGATGTACCCCATATGATAGAGGACATTATCTTGCAAATATAAATCAAAAACATGTTTACCTTTTTGAAGTGCTTGATATGTATGAGCAAAGGTAGGATCTGCTTTATATAAAGCACCCCAAGTGGCAGTCTCATGTCCGTACAGGTCAAGAACTGTTGTGAGTATAGTAATTGGTGGGTGGATCAGATAATATATAGCTGTATTTGAGCTCCCCTTTTTGTGTTTGATTATCAAGTGGAATTGCTAAAGATATGTGGCCCACTTTTGGTGCCTCTCATTTCATAGTTTGCTTTGCATCTAGACGAATTCCAATAGTCTTTGGTTAGTGTGGATGATCGCATCTTTCCCCAAGATGTAGTGTATTCATTGTTTGTATGCTTACATAATGGCATAGAGCTCGTTATCATATTTTGGATATTTCTTGACTGTATCAGTGAAAGTTTCACTATGATATGCAACAAGATGGCCATGTTGCATGATGACAGCTCCCATGGCATAATCAGATGCATCTGTCATCAACTCAAAAGGTTGATATAAATATGGCAAGGCAAGAATAGGGGCTAAGTAAAATCTATTATTCAAATTCTCATATGCCCACTAAAATGTAGCTTTAGCTCCTCCTTTAGTCACTTGAGTTAGTGACCAAGCAACATGTGAAAATCCAAGAACAAACCTATGGTAGAAATTTGTAAGACCCAAAAAGCTACAAAGCTTTGTGAGGGTCCTTGGTGTGGGCCATTCTGTAATAAATTGAATCTTTTTTGGATCAACATGGACCCCTTAGTAATTCAAAATGTACATGAGGTATTGAATTGTTGTCATCCCAAATGTTCATTTGTCAAGATTTGCATACAACTTGTGCTCCTGAAGAGTTTGAATCACCTTATGAACATCTTGTAAATTTTCTTCCCATGTTTTGATATAGATGAGTATGTCATCTAAGTAGACAACTATTAATGAGTTGGTGAAGGGTCATAGGATGTCATCCATCATCCTCATGAAGGTTGCAAGTGTGTTAGTTAACCCAAAAGGCATAACCAACCATTCAAAGAGCCCCTCCTTATATTTGAATGTAGTCTTCCAGATGTCAATGGGATCGATGGGAATTTGGTGATTACTAGATTTGAGATCAATTTTGGTGAAGAAATTCATACCATGGAGCTAGTCCAATAGGTCATCATCCTTGGGAGAGGGCAGCGATTCTTCACAGAGATTTTATTCAGGGCTAGGTAGTCAATGTAAAGCCTCCATGTTCTATCTTTCTTCGATGCCAAGACAATTGGGATACCACAAGGTGAAGAGCTTGACCTGATGTGACCATTTTGTATCAATTCTTGAATCTATCTTTTTATCTCATCATTCTCCAAAACTGATCTGTGATACATAGGACTATTAGGAAAAGTTGATCCTGGGATCAAATCAATAGAACTTTTTACCTATCAATGCAGTAGAACTCCTGTGGGTGACTTGAATAAGTCATCATATTCTCTTGTGATTCTTCCTATCTACTTTTGTTGTTGTGATGATTGTATAGTCAAGACTGCAACATCAGCCTTCTTGGATTTATGTGGTTTGACCACCATGAGAACAAATTGCTTTGTCTTCTCCACCAATCTCTTGCATTGCTTAACACTGATCAGGGAGATAGATGTGGGAGGTGGTACATCTGGTACCCTATATCACCATGTTCCAAGAGTGAGGGTGATCCTTTGGGTTCATGATTCATATATTCCATGTCGCTCATACATGAATGGCTAACCAAGGAGTACATCACAAACATCTAGATTGACCACATCACACAAGACTTCATCCTGGAATGGTTTTATAACATATGAAAGAAGACACTAATGGGTGACATAGAGGTCTCTCCCTGGGCTCAACCATCCAATACTGTAGGGCTTTGGATGAGGTTTCATGGATAGATTTATACTTTTCACAACTTTAGTAGAGATTAAATTCTTTTGACTCCCACTATCAAGAATGAAATGTAGAGGCTTATCTTTTACCCATAATTTGGAGTGAAACAATCTTTCCTTGTCATCTAGTCTTTCCCTAGGGGTCTGTGATGAAGTGATGATGGTGTCAGGCTCATCATCTATAATTTCTTCTTTATCCTCTTTGACTATGGGTTGTGTATGAGGCAAAGTAGTATATGTCGATTATTATGACTCAAAAAGTAGTGACTTGATGGATCGACATTATTATTTAGAGTGAGTTCTAGTTTTGTGATAATCACACCACTTTCCAGCCTTCCCCTTCTCAAATTTCTTATCCTAAAACTTCTTTTACTTCTAATTTTGGCCTCCTGCTTGACCTTCCTTGTCACTTTTCCATTTTTAGGGTTGACTCTTCGTATTCTTTTAGCCATGCTTCTATTTTATCTTCACTTTGAATTTGTATGCCTCATCAAGGGTTTCCAAATTGAAGAGTTCCATTTCCCCCCATATGCGCCATTGTAGTCCACCATGATATTTGAGAGTCTTATGTTTCTCACTTTCTTGAATACCCAATCTTGCAGACAAAGAATGAAAAGTGTCTGTGTAATCTTGAACAAATTGGTCCTTACATTGGCAAAGTTGTTGCCACTATATGTACAAATCATCCTAGGTAGGTTCCACCTCAAGGCCAATGTCATCTATCCTGAACCTCCTTTTGTACACTTCCCACTAATTTTTCATAGGTAATGATGATTTAAAAAGAGTAAAAGTGATATTTTCTCCATCGGTGAACTTATTTATAGAGAAGTAGGAAGACAGTTGATCCAACCAATTTTCTACTACATCAACAATTATTTTGCCTTCAAATTTAAGAATATCACAATTTACCTGAACCTTGAAGGGTGTTGGGGCATTGAAAGGATATTCCCTAGATGAGGAGCCAAGAAGTGTAGTTGCAAAACTAGAATTTCCCATCAGAAGTATTTGAAGAATTTGGGAAAATTGTTTTAGCATCTCTACTTGTTGCCATTGGAGGGCTTCATTCACAATTTCCTTGAAAGGGATCAGATGTCTCGGTGTCTTCTACCATTTGAAGTCATTTAGAGTGAATAGGTGGAAAATTTGGAAGCTTTATTGTTTCCCACCCAAGATTCTTATAGCCTGACCTCATCCTCAGGTTGATACACTCTCAAGACAAACTGATATGATACCACTGATCCAAAACATAGAAGTTTTTGTTGATAAATATTTCAATAGCATAGAAATAACATAGTAATAATGAATTATTTGATAAGAGATGTAGTATTACTCAAGATCACAATACAAAAATATGCTTATCTCTGGGAAGAGATGTCTATCTTCACATTTCAAGTTACCTCTTCATTTATACACATTTTTCAAGCATGGGGAAGATGTGGAAGGTCACCAATCTCGAGGGAGATTAAGTGGTTTGACTTCCAAGATTTAAAACAATACAAAATTTGAGGAATTACTATTTTTAGACTGCAGTACTAAAATTAAAATTTGGGGCACTTCTATTGGGTATTCAAGGTTCAAACTTCATTGAACAAAGCTCCATGAAATTTCATGATATTCTCCTAATTCTTATCTTTCCAATGGTTCAAACGGTGAGTCAATTGGAGAAATGGTGCAAAATTTATGGCTCCCAGAATTTCTATCATCAATTGGGGTGGAACTGTCACCTGAATTATCACCTAAATTATTGCCCAAATCATTTCTCCCTCCTTGAAAATCAATGGTCCCCATTGCATCAATGTTACCCATTAGGTGTGGTAGTTGTTTCTTTATTTGATTCTCTATGAGCCACTCACCTTGGTGGCTAATTTGGCCCCTTTTAACCACTTGATAAAGCAGAATAGAGCATCCTCTTGTTGTCTTCATCCAGGTATCCACAATCTGATCCTCTTCCACTAGAGAAAAACTCTATGGATCAAGCTCATCAATTTCTAGTTGCTATATTACAACTAAAATTTCCAATAAAAGTGGGTGATATGGTTAGAGGAGCTCCACATTGAATATTGGATGCAAACCAAGGTTGGTTGGTAGGTTCAACTCAAAAGCATTTTCTCCAACTCTTCTGGTGATGGTCTAGGGACCATATCGTAGAGGCCAAATCTTTCTATGTGGGCCTGTAAGTCATTCCTTCTAAAGCTACAACCAAACCTTGTAACCCACATCAAAATGGTGAGCAATCTTATGTTTGTCATGGCGTTGCTTATACTTCTGATTAATCTTCTCTAGGATGTCATGAACTTATTGTTAGATGTGTTACATTTGTTCAATAAACTTTTTTGCTTTTGCTACCTCAGATCTTCCATTAGGTGTGTATTCCATGGTGGAAAATGGAATAGCTATATCAAATGGTGCCATGGGTTGGAACCCAAAACATACTTGGAATGGACTATGCTTGGTTGAGCTATGCAGTGCCCGATTGTATCCATGTTGTATGAAAAGAAGTCCCTCATCCCATGTGCATGGATGTTTGGAGTGATACATCTAAATCATGTGAAAAATCAAGTGGTTTACCACCTCTATCTAACCATCAATCTATGGACGGAAGGCTGTGGAATTCATCAGCTTAGTATCCATCATCTTCCATAGAGTGGACCAGAAGATACTTAGGAACCTGCTATCTCGATCTAAGACAATAGCCTTGGGGAGACCAAAATGGAGCCATACATGAAATAAAATATAGTTTACCAATTTCCTCAGTAGATATATTTTTATTACAATCAATCATGATAGCCATTTTTAAAAAATGATCAACTACCACAAAAATACAGTCCTTAACATGTTTTAAAGTGGGCAAACCTGAGAGAAAATCTATTGAGATGTATTCCCAAGGCCTAGTTGGTTCTAGAAATGGTGTGTACAATCCTTCATTCTTATTTATTGGCTTGGCTATCACACATGGGGTGAAATATTTGAGATATATCTCCACATCCTTTCACATATTTGGCTAGTAGAAGTGTTTTTGAAGAACTGCCAATGTCTTCTTGATACCAAAGTGTCCAGCTTATCTACTAAAGTGTGCTTCCCATATCATGTTTTGTTGCTCTACAACTAGAACACATATGTGCCCCATATGATAGAGGACATTATCTTGAAAATATAAATCAAAAACATGTTTACCTTTTTGAGCTACTTGATATGTATCAATAAAGGTAGGATCTGATTCATACAGAGCACCCCAAGTGGTAGTCTCATGTCCACACAGGTCAAGAACTATTGTGAGTGCAGTAATTGGTGGGCGTCTTAGATAATTTGTAGCTGTATTTGATCTCCCCTTTTATGTTTGATTATTAGGTGGAATTTCTGAAGATATGTGGCCCACTTTTGGTGCCTCTCATTTTGTAGTTTGCTTTGGGTCT
Source organism: Torreya grandis (assembly GCA_037957365.1). Taxonomy (NCBI): domain Eukaryota; kingdom Viridiplantae; phylum Streptophyta; class Pinopsida; order Cupressales; family Taxaceae; genus Torreya; species Torreya grandis. The sequence continues at coordinate 3,016,299 of JARHVA010000730.1, read as the reverse complement.
GGATGAATTCCAATGGTCTGTGGTCTATTTGGATGACTGTCTCTTTCACCAAGATGTAGTGTTTCCATTGTTTGTAGGCTTACACAATGGCATAGAGATCTTTATCATATGTTGGATATTTCTTGACTGTTTCAGTGAAATTTTCTCTGTGATATGTAATAGGATGGCCATATTGCATGATGATAGCTCCCATGGAATATTTAGATGCATCTATCATCAACTCAAAAGGTTGATGCAAATCTGGCAAGGAAACAATAGGGGCTGAGCAAAGTTTGTTCTTCAAATTCTCAAATTCCCTTTGTTGTATTTTACCCCACTAAAATTTAGATTTAGCTCCTCTTTTAGTCACTTGGGTTAGTGACCAAGAAACATGTGAAAATCTAAGAACAAACCTATGGTAGAAATTTGCAAGACCCAGAAAGTTGTGAAGCTCTATGAGGGTTCTTGGTGTGGGCCATTCTTGAATAACCCAAATCTTTTTTGGATCAACATGGACCCCTTCTTCATTCACAATGTACCTGAGGTACTGAATTGTTGTCATCTCAAATGTTCATTTGTCAAGATTTTCATAAAACTTGTGCTCTTGAAGAGTTTGAAGCATGTTACGAACATGTTGTGAATATTCTTCCCATGTTCTGCTATAGATGAGTATGTCATCTAAGTACACAACCATGAATGATTTGGTGAATGGTCATAGGATGTCATCCATCATCCTCATGAAGGTTGCATTTTCATTAGTTAAGCCAAAAGGCATAACCAACCATTCAAAGAGCCCCTCCTTAGATTTGAATGCAGTCTTCTAGACATCAGTGGGATTGATGGAAATTTGGTGATAACCAGATTTGAGATCAATTTTGGTGAAGAACTTCACACCATGGAGCTGATCCAATAGGTCATCAATCCTAGGGAGAGGGTAGCAATTCTTCATAGATATTTTATTCAGGTCTCAGTAGTCAATACAAAGTCTCCATGTTCAATCTTTCTTTGATGTCAAGATAATTGGGCTACCCCAAGGTGAAGAGCTTGGCCTAATGTGACCCTTTTTGATCAATTCTTGAATCTATCTTTTTATCTCATCATTCTGCATAACTGATCTGTGATACATAGGACTATTAGGCAAAGGTGATCTTGGGATCAAATTAATAGAATGTTTTACTTGGCAATGTAGTGGACCTCTTGTGGGTGACTATAATAAGTCATCATATTCTCCTGTGATTTGTCTTATCTATTTTTTTTGTTGTGTTGATTGTGTAGTTAGGACTACAACATCATCCTTCTTGGATTTTTGTTGTTTGACCACCATGAGAACAAATTGCTTTGTCTTCTCGACCAATCTCTTGCATTACTTAACACTAATTAGGGAGATATATGTGGGAGGTGGTACCTCTAGTACCCTATAGTGCCATGTTCCAAGAGTGAGGGTGATCCTCCAAGTTCATGATACATAAATGCCATGTCACTCATACATGAATGACTGACCAAAGAGTACATCACAAACATCTAGATTGACCACATCACACAAGACTTCATCTTGGAATGGTTTTATAGCATATGAAAGAAGACACTAATGGGTGATAGGGAGGTCTCTCCCTAGGCTCAACCATCCAGTATTATAGGGCTTTGGATGAGGCTTCATGGATATATTTATACTTTTCACAACTTTAGTAGAGATTAAATTCTTTTGACTCCCACTATCAAGAATGAAATGTAAAGGCTTACCTTTTACCCATAATTTGGAGTGAAACAATCTTTCCTTATCATCTAGTCTCTCCTCATAGGTCTATGATGAAGTGATGCTAGTGTCTGGATTAGCATCTATAATTTATTATTCATCCTCTTTGACTGTGGGTTGTGTATGAGGAAGAGTAGTAGATTTCGAGTATTGTGACTCAAAAAGTAGTGACTTGATGGCTCCACATTATTCTTTGGAGTGAGTTCTAGTTTTGTGGTAATCACACCATTTTCCAACCTTCCCCTTTTGGGATTTGTTATCCTGAAACTCCTTTTGCTTCCAATTTTGGCATTGTGTTTGACCTTCCTTGTCACTTTTCCATTTTGAGGGTTGAATCTTCATATTCTTTCTTCCATGCTTCTGTTCAATCTTTAGTACGAATTTGTATGCCTCACCGAGGGTTTCCAAATTGAAGAGTCCCATTTCCCCCCACATGTACCATCATAGTCCACCATGATATTTAAGAGTCTTATGTTTCTCATTTTCTTGAATGCCCAACCATGCAGACAAAGAATGAAAAGTGTCTGTGTAATCTTAAATAGATTGGTCCTTACCTTAGCAAAGTTGTTACCACTATATGTACAAATCATCATATGCTCTAATGGGATAGTATTCTTCTTTCACCACTTCCAAAAAATCATCCTGGGTAGGTTCCACCTCAAGGCCAATTTAATCTATATTGAACCTCTTTTTGTAAGCTTCCCACCAGTTTTTCATGGGCAATGATGATTTTAAAAGAGCAAAAGTAATTTTTTCTCCATCGGTGAACTTATTTACAGAGAAGTAGGAAGATAGTTTATCCAACCAATTTTATACTATATCAGCATTGATTTTGCCTTCAAATGTAGGAATATCAAACTTTGCCTGAACCTTGAAGGGTGTTGGGGCATTGAAAGGACGTTCCTTGGATGAGGAGCCAGTAATTGTAGCCATGGAGCAAGAATTTACCATAAGAAGTGTTTGAAGAATTTGGATAAATTATTGTAGCATCTGTGCTTGTTTCCATTGGAGGGATTCATTCACCATTTCCTTGAAAGGATCAGATGTCTCGGTGTCATCCACCATTTGAATTCATTTGGAGCAAATAGGTGGAAAATTTGGAAGTTCTATTGTTTCCCACCCAAGCTTCTAATAGCCTAACCTCTTCCTCAGGATCATACACTCTCAAGACAAACCGATCTGATACCACTGATCTAAAACTCAAAAGTTTTGGTTGATAAATATTTTAATAGCATAGAAATAACATAGTAACAATGAATTCTCTGAGAAGAGATGTAGTATTACTCAAGATTGCAATACATATATATGCTTATCTCTAGGAAGAGATGTATGTCTTCACATTCTGGGTTACCACTTCATTTATACAAATTTTGAAATCATGGGGAGGATGTGTAAGGTCACAAATATTGAGGGATATTAAGTGGTTTGACTTCTAAGATTTAAAACAATACAAAATTTGAGGAATTACTATTTTTAGAAAATTACTATTTTTGGACTGCACTACTAAAATTGAAATTTGGGGCAATTTCATTGAGTTTTGGAGGGTCAAATTTCATGAATTAGATATCCATGCCATTTATCCATTTTTTCTCTTTATTATCTTTCCAACAGTTCAAACGAGGAGTCAATTGGAGCTACGGTGCATAAGTTATGGCTCCCAGAAGTTCCGTCATCAATTGCGGTGGAACTGTCACCCGAATTATTGCCTAATTTTTTTCCCAGATCATTCCTCCCTCCTTGAAAAGAAATGGTACCCATTGCATAAATTTTCCCCATTAGGTGTGGTAGTTGTTTCTTTATTTTATTCTCTATGAGCCACTCACCTTGGTGGCTAAGCTGGCCCCTTTTGGCCACTCGATAAAGAGGAATAAAGCATCCTATTGTTGTCTTCATCCAGGTATCCACAATCTGATCCTCTTCCATTAGAGAAAAAATATATGGATCAAGCTCATCAATGTCTAGTTGTTCTACTAAAACTAAAGTGTCTAATAGAGGTGGGTGATATGGTTTGTATAGCTCCACATTGAATATTGGATGCAAACCAAGGTAGGTTGGTAGGTTCAATTCAAAAGCATTTTCTCCAACTTTTCTGGGGATGCTGTAGGGACCATATCACAGAGGCTGAATCTTTCTATGTGGGCCTGCAAGTCATTCCTTCTAAAATTTCAACCAAACCTTGTCACCCATAATAAAAGTTTGTGTAATCTTATGTTTTTCATGGCATTGCTTATACTTCTGATTCATCTTCTCCAGGATGTCATGAACTTGTTGCTAGATGTGTTGCATTTGTTCAATAAACATTGTTGATTTTTCTACTTCATATCTTCCATGAGGTGTGTATTCCATGGTGGAAAATGGAACAACTATATCAATTTATGCCATGGGTTGGAACCCAAAACATACTTAGAATGGACTGTGCTTAGTCGAGCTGTGCAATACATAATTATATCCATGTTGTATGAAAAGAAGTCCCTCATCCCATGTGCATGGATGTTTAGAGTGATACATCCAAATCATGTGAACAATCAAGCTATTTAACACCTCTATCTAACCATTAGTTTTTGGATAGAAGGCTATGGAATTCATTAGCTTAGTATCCATCATCCTCCATAGAGTGGACCAAAAGATGCCCAGGAACCTGCTATCTTGATTTGAGACAATGGACTTGGGGAGACCAAAATGGAGCCATACATGACTAAAATATAGTTAACTAGTTTCCTCAATAGATATATTTTTCTTAAAAGCAATCATGATAGCCATTTTATAAAAATGATCATCTACCACAAAAATATAGTCCTTACCATGTCTTGAAGTGGGAAAACTTGAGAGAAAATCCATTGAGCTGGATTCCCAAGGCCTGGTTGGTTTTGGCAATGACATGTACAATCCTTGCTTCTTATTTGTGTGCTTGGCTATCACACATGCGGTCAAATATTTGAGATATATTTCCACATCCTTTCGCATATGGGGCCAGTAGAAGTGTTTTTGAAGAACTACCAATGTCTTCTCAATACCAAAGTGTCCAACTATCCTACTAAACTGTGCTTACCATATCATATTTTATTTCTATAAAACTAGAACACAGATGTGCCCCATATGATAGAGGACATTTTCTTACAAATAGAAATAAAAAACATGTTTACCTTTTTGAAGTGCTTGATATGTATCAACAAAGGTAAGATCTACATCATACAGAGCACCCCAAGTGGTAGTCTCATGTCTGCATAGGTCAAGAACTATTGAGTGTAGTAATTGGTGGGTAGATCAAACAATCTGTGGCTATATTTGAGCTCCCCTTTTTGTTTTTGATTATCAGGTGGAATTGCTAAAGATATGTGGCCCACTTTTGGTGCCTCTCATTTCATAGTTTACTTTGCATTTGAATGAATTCCAATGATTTGTAGTCAGTGTGGATGATCGTCTCTTTCCCCAAGATGTAGTGTTTCCATTGTTTACAGGATTGTATAATGGCATAGAGCTTCTTATCATATTTTGGATATTTCTTGACTATATCAGTTGAAGTTTCACTGTGATATGCAATAGGATGGCCATGTTGCATGATGACAACTCTCATGGCATATTCAAATGCATCTATCATCAACTCAAAAGGTTGATACAAATCTGGCAAGGCGAGAATAGGGGTTGAGCAGAGTCTATTCTTCAAATTCTCAAATGCCCTTTGTTGTATTTCACCCAACTAAAATGTAGATTTAGCTCCTCCTTTAGTCAGTTGAGTTAGTGATGAAGCAACATGTGAAAATCTAAGAACAAACCTTCGATAAAAATTTGCAAGACCCAAAAAGCTATGAAGCTCTATGAGGGTCCTTAGTGTGGGTCATTCTCAAATAACTCAAATCTTTTTTGGATCAACATGGACCCCTTCCTCATTCACAATCTACCCAAGGTACTGAATTTTTGTCATCTTGAATGTTCATTTGTCAGGATTTGCATACAACTTGTGCTCTCAAAGAGTTTGAAGCACATTACGAACAAGCTGCAAATGTTCTTTCCATGTTCTGATATAGATGAGTATGTCATCTAAGTAGACAACCATGAATGAGTTGGTGAAGGGTTGTAGGATGTCATCCATCATCCTCATGAAGGTTTCAAGTGCATGAGTTAAGTGAAAAGGCATAACCAACCATTCAAAGAGCCCCTCCTTAGATTTAAATGTACTCTTCTAGACATCAGTGGGATTGATGGGAATTTTGTGATAACAATATTTGAGATCAATTTTAGTGAAGAAATTTGCACCACAGAGCTTGTCCAATAGGTCATCAATCCTGGGGAGAGGGTAGCGATTCTTCACAATGATTTTATTTAGGGCTTGATAGTCAATGCAAAGCCTCCATGTTCTATCTTTCTTTAGTGCCAAGACAATTAGGCTACCACAAGGTGAAGAGCTTGGACTGACGTGACCCTTTTGGATAAATTCTTGAATCTATCTTTTTATCTCATCATTCTCTAAAAATGATTTCCAATACATAAGACTGTTAGGCAAAGGTTATTCTAAGATCAAATTGATAGAATGTTTTACCTGGTAATAGAGTGGAACTCTTATGGGTGACTTGAATAAGTCATCATAGTCTCCTATGATTCATCCTATCTAGTTTTGTTGTTGTGTTGATTGTGTAGTCAAGACTACAACATCAACCTTCTTGGATTTTTTTGGTTTGACCACCATGAGAACAAATTGCTTTGTCTTCTCCACCAATCTCTTACATTGCTTAGCACTGATCAGGGAGATAGATGTGGGAGGTGGTACCTCTAGTACCCTATAACACCCTATTCCAAGAGTGAGGGTGATCTTTCTAGTTCATGATTCATAGATGCCATGTCGCTCATACATGAATGGTTAACCAAGGAGTACATCACAAACATATAAATTGACCACATCACACAAGACTTCATATTGGAATGGTTTTATATCATATGAAAGAAGACACTGATGGGTGACACAGAGGTCTCTCCCTGGGCTCAACCATCCAATACTGTGGGGATTTGGATGAGGCTTCATGGATAAATTTAGACTTTTCACAACTTTAGCAGAGATTAAATTCTTTTGACTCTCACTATCAAGAATGAAATGTAGAGGCTTACTTTTTACCCATAATTTGGAGTGAAACATCTTTCCTTGTCATCTGGTATTTCCTAATGGGTTTGTGATGAAGTGATGATGGTGTTAGGCTCAACATCTAAAATTTCTTCTTCATCCTCTTCAACTGTGGGTTGTGTATGAGGCAGAGTAGTAGATGTCGAGTGTTGTCACTCAGAAGGAAGTGACTTGATGGATTGAAATTCTTCTTTGGAGTGAGTTCTAGTTTTGTGGTAATCACACCATTTCCTAACCTTCCACTTCAAGGATTTCTTATCCTAAAACTCATTTTTCTTCTAATTTTGGCCTCATCTTTGACCTTCCTAGTTACTTTTCCATTTTGAGGGTTGACTCTTCATATTCTCTCTACCATGCTTTTGTTCAATGTTCACTATGAATTTGTATACCTCACCAAGGGTTTCCAAATTGAAGAGTTCCATTTCCCCCTATATGTACCATTGTAGTCCACCATGATATTTGAGAGTCTTATGTTTCTCACTTTCTTAAATGCTCGATCTTGTAGAGAAAGAATGAAATTTTTTTGTGTAATCTTGAGTAGATTGGTCCTTACCTTGGCAAATTTGTTGCCACTATATGTACAGATCATCATATGCTCTAATGGGATAGTATTCTTCTTTCACCACTTCCAAAAAATCATCCTAGTTAGTTCCACCTCAAGGCCAATGTAATTTATACTGAACCTCTTTTTGTACACTTCCCACCAATTTTTCATGGGTAAAGATGATTTCAAAAGAGCAAAAGTAATCTTTTCTCCATTGGTGAACTTATTTACAGAGAAGTAGGAAGATATTTGATCCAACCATTTTTTTATTTCAGCAACATTGATTTTGCCTTTAAATGTAGGAATATCAAAATTTACCTAAACGTTGAAGGGTTTTAGGGCATTGAAAGGACATTCCCTAGATGAAGAGCCAAGAAGTGTAGCCACAGAGCCAAAATTTCCCGTCAGAAGTGTTTGAAGAATATGGGTAAATTATTATAGCATCTATGCTTGTTTCCATTAGAGGGCTTCATTTACCATTTCCTTGAAAGGATCGGATGTCTCAGTGTCATCTACCATTTGAAGTCATTTGGAGTGAAGAGGTGGAAATTTTGGAAGCTCTATTGTTTCCCACCCAAGCTTCTTATAGCCTAACACCGTCCTCAGGATCATACACTCTCAAGACAAACTGATTTGATACCACTGATCCAAAACATAGAATTTTTGGTTGATAAATATTTTAATAGCATATAAATAACTCAGTAACAATGAATTCTCTAAGAATAGATGTAGTATTACTCAAGATCGCAATACAAATATATGCTTATCTCTTGAAAGAGATGTCTATCTTCACATTCCAAGTTACATCTTCATTTATACACATTTTGAAATCATGGGGAGGATGTGGAAGGTCACCAATCTCGAGGGAGATTAAGTGGTTTGACTTCCAAGATTTAAAACAATATAAAATTTGAGGAATTACTATTTTTAGACTACACTAATAAAATTGAAATTTGGGGCACTTTTATTGGGTTTTTGAGGTTCAAACATGATTGAGTAGAGATCAATGCCATTTCATGATGTTTTCCTCTTTCTTATCTTTACAACGGTTTAAACGGTGAGTCAATTAGAGCTACAGTGAAAAAGTTTATGGCTCCCATAAGTTTTGTCATCAATTAGGGTGGAACTATCACCTAAATTGTCACCTAAATTGTTGCCCAGATCATTCCTCCATCCTTGAAAAGCAATGGTCCCCATTGCATAAATGTTCCCTATTAGGTGTGGTAGTTGTTTCTTGATTTTATTCTCTATGATCCACTCACCTTGGTGGCTAATCTAGCCCCTTTTGACCACTCAATAAAGTGGAATAGAGCATCCTCTTGTTGTCTTCATCTAGGTATCCACAATATGATCTTCTTCCACTAGAGAAAAAATTTGTAGATTAAGCTCATCAATTTCTAGTTGTTCTGCTACAATTGAAGTGTCTAATAGAGGTGGGTGATATAATTTGAGGAGCTCTACATTGAATATTAGATGCATACCAAGGTAGGCTAGTAGGTACAACTCAAAAGCATTTCGTCCAACTCTTCTGGTGATGGTGTATGGACCATATCACAGAGGCCAAATATTTCTATGTGGGATTGCATGTCATTCCTTCTAAAGCCACAACCAAGCCTTGTCACCCATAGCAAAAGGGTGTGCAATCTTATGTTTGTCATGGCATTGCTTATAATTTTGATTCATCTTCTCCAGGATGTCATGAACTTGTTACTGGATGTGTTACATTTGTTCAAAAAACTTTGTTGCTTTTGCTACCTTAGATCTTCCATGAGGTGTGTATTCCATGGTGGAAAATGGAATAGCTATATCAATTGGTGCCATGGGTTAGAACCTAAAACATACTTGGAATGGATTGTGCTTGGTCGAGCTGTGCGATGACCAATTATATCCATGTATGAAAAGATGTCCATCATCCCATGTGCATGGATGTTTAGAGTGATACATCCAAATCATGTGAACAATCAAGTGGTTTACAACCTCTATCTAACCATCAGTCTATGGATGGAAGGCTGTTGACTTCATTAGCTTAGTATCCATCATCTTCTATAGAGTGGACCAAAAGATGCTCAGGAACCTGCTATCTCAATTTGAGACAATGGACTTGGGGAGACCAAAATGGAGCCGTACATGACTAAAATATAGTTAACCAATTTCCTTAGTAGATATATTTTTCTTACAATCAATCATGATAGCCATTTTTGAAAAATAATCAACTACCACAAAAATATACTCCTTACCATCTTCTAAAGTGGGCAAAGCTGAGAGAAAATCCATTAAGATGGATTCCCAAGGCTTGGTTGGTTTTAGAAATGGCATACACAATAATTGATTCTTATTTCTTTGCTTGGATATTGCACATGGGGTGCAAGATTTGAGATATATTTCCACATCCTTTCACATATGGGGCTAGTAGAAGTGTTTTTGAAGAACTGCCAATGTCTTCTCGATACCAAAGTGTCTAGCTATCCTACTGAAGTGTGCTTCCCATATCATCTTTTGTTTCTCTACAACTCAAACATAGATGCGGCCCATATGATAGAGGACATTATCTTGCAAATAGAAATCAGAAACATGTTTACCTTTTTGAAGTGCTTGATATGTATCAGCAAAGGTAGGATCTGCTGCATACAGAGCACCCCAAGTGGGAATCTCATGTCTGCACAGGTCAAGAACTATTGTGAGTGTAGTAATTGGTTGATGGATCAAACAATCTATAGCTGTATTTGAGCTCCCCTTTTTGTGTTTGACTATTAGGTGGAATTGCTAAAGATATGTGGCCCACTTTTGGTGCCTCTCATTTCATAGTTTTCTTTGCATTTGGATGAATTCCAATGTTCTATGGTCAGTGTGGATGACCATCTCTTTCCCCATGATGTAGTGTTTCCATTATTTGTAGGCTTACATAATGGTATAGATCTCCTTATCATATTTTGGATATTTCCTGACTGTATCAGTGAAAGTTTCACTATGATATGCAATAGGATAGCCATGTTGCATGATGACAACTCCCATGGCATATTCAGATGCATCCTATCATCAACTCAAAAGGTTGATGCAAATCTAGCAAGGCAAGAATAGGGGCTGAGAAGAGTCTATTCTTCAAATTCTCAAATACCCTCTTTTGTATTTCACCCCATTGAAATGTAGCTTTAGCTCCTCCTTTAGTCACTTGGGTTAGTGACCAAGCAACATGTGAAAATCCAAGAACAAACCTATGGTAGAAATTTGCAAGACCCAAAATGTTGTATAGCTATGTGAGGGTCCTTGGTGTGGGCCATTCTCGAATATCCCAAATCTTTTCTAGATCAACATGGACGCCTTCCTTATTCACAACGTACCTAAGGTACTAAACTATTGTCGTCCTGAATGTGCATTTGTCAAGATTTCATAAAAATTTCGCTCTCAAAGAGTTTGAAGCACCTTATGAACATGTTGAAAATGTTCTTCCCATCTTCTGCTATAGATGAGTATGTCATCTAAGTAGACAACAAAAAATGAATTGGTGAAGGGTCATAGGATGTCATCCATCATCCTCATGAAGGTTGTAAGTGCATTACTTAAGCCAAAAGGCATAACCAACCATTCAAAGAGCCCCTCCTTAGATTTGAATGTAGTCTTCCAAACATTAGTGGGATCAATGGGAATTTGGTGATAAATAGATTTGAGATCAATTTTGGTGAAGAAATTCACACCATAGAGCTAGTCTCGTAGGTCATCAATCCTAGGGAGAGGGTAGTGATTCTATATAGAGATTTTATTTAGGGCTCGGTAGTTAATGCAAAGCCTCCATGTTCCATATTTCTTTGGTGACAAGAGAATTGGGCTACCAAAAGGTGAAGAGCTTGGCCTGATGTGACCCTTTTGGATCAATTATTGAATCTATCTTTTTATCTTGTCATTCTCCAAAACTAATCGACGATACACAAGACTATTAGGCAAAGGTGATCTTGGGATCAAATCAATAGATGCCATGTCAGTCATACATGAATGGCTGACCAAGGAGTACATCACAAACATATGGATTGACCACATCACATAAGACTTAATCTTGGAATGGTTTTATAGCATATGAAAGAAGACATTGATGGGTGACACAGAGGTCTCTTCTTGGGCTCAACCATCCAATACTATAGGGCTTTGGATGAGGCTTCATGGATAGATTTAGAATTTCCACAACTTTAGTAGAGATTAAATTCTTTTGACTCCTACTATCAAGAGTGAAATGTAGAGGCTTACCTTCTACCCATAATTTAGAGTGAAACAATCTTTCTTTGTCATCTGGTCTTTCCTCATGGGTCTATGATGAAGTGACGATGGTGTCAGGATCAAAATCTATAATTTATTCTTCGTCCTCTTTGACTGTGGGTTGTGTATGATGTAGAGTAGTAGATGTCAAGTATTGTGACTTAGAAAGTAATGACTTGATGGCTCGATATTCTTCTTTGGAGTGAGTTCTAGTTTTGTGGTAATCACACCATTTTTTAGCCTTCCCCTTCTGGGATTTCTTATCTTGAAACTCCTTTTGCTTCCAATTTTGGCATCATGTTTGACCTTCCTTGTCAATTTTCCATTTCGAGGGTTGACTCTTCGTATTCTTTCTGCCATGATTCTATTCAATCTTCACTACGAATTTGTATTCCTCACTGAGGGTTTCCAAATTGAAGATTTCCATTTCCCCCCATATGTACCATTTTAGTCCACCACAATATTTGAGAGTCTTATGTTTCTCTTTCTTGAATGCCCAAACTTGTAGACAAAGAATGAAAAGTATCTATGTAATCTTGAATAGATTGGTCCTTACCTTGGCAAAGTTTTTGCCACTGTATGTACAGATCATCATATGCTTTGATGGGATAGTATTATTTTTTCACCACTTCCACAAAATCATCCCAGGTAGGTTCCACCTCAAGGCTAATGTCATATGTACTGTACCTCTTTTTGTACACTTCCCACCAGTTTTTCACAGGCAATGATGATTTCAAAAGAGCAAAAGTAATCATTTCTCCATCAGTGAACTTATTTATAGAGAAGTAGGAAGACAGTTGATTTAACCAATTTTCAAATGCATCATCATTGATTTTGCCTTGAAATGTAGGAATATCAAACTTTACCTGAACCTTGAATAGTGTTGGGGCATTGAAAGGACATTTCTTGGATGAGGAGCTAGGAAGTGTAGCCATGGAGCTAGAATTTCCCATTAGAGGTGTTTGAAGAATTTGGGAAAATTATTATAACATCTACACCTATTTCCATTGTAGGGATTAATTCACCATTTCCTTAAAAGGATCAAATGTCTCAGTGTCATCTACCATTTGAAGTCATTTGGAGTAAACAGGTGGAAAATTTGGAAGCTCTTTTATTTCCCACCCAATCTTCTTATAACCTGACCTCATCCTCAGGATCATACACTCTCAAGACAAACCACTCTAACACCACTAATCCAAAACTAAGAAGTTTTGGTTGATGAATATTTCAATAGCATATAAATAACACAGTAACAATGAATTCTCTGAGAAGAGATGTAGTATTGCTCAAGATCACAATTTAAATATATGCTTATCTCTGGGAAGAGATGTCTGTCTTCACATTTTAGGTTACCTCTTAATTTATATACATTTTGAAATCATGGAGAGGATGTGGAAGGTCACCAATCTCAAGGGAGATTAAGTGGTTTGACTTCCAAGATTTAAAACAATACAAAATTTGAGGAATTACTATTTTTAGAAAATTCCTATTTTTAGACTGCACTTCTAAAATGGAAATTTGGGGCACCTATATTAGGTTTTCAAGGGTCAAATATCATTGAATGGATATACATGTAATTTCATGACATTTTCCTCTTTCTTAGCTTTCTAAAAATTCAAATGATGAGTCAATTGGAGCTATGGTGTAAAAGTTATGGCTCCCAAAAGTTTCATCATCAATTAGTTGGAACTGTTCCCTGAATTGTCACCTAAATTATTGCCTAAATCATTCCTCCCTCCTTGAAAATCAATGGTCCCCATTACATCAATGTTCCCCATCAGGTGTTGTAGTTTTTTCTTGATTTTATTCTATGTGATCCAATCAGCTTGGTGGCTAAGCTGGCCCCTTTTGACCACTCGATAAAGTGTAATAGAGCATCATCTTGTTGTCTTCATCTAGGTATCCACAATATGATACTCTTCCACTAGAACAAAACTATATGGATCAAACTCATCAATGTCTAGTTATTCTTCTACAACTAAAGTGTCTAATATATGTGGGTTATATGGTTTGAGGAGCTCCACATTGAATATTGGATGCAGACCAAGGCAGGCTGGTAGGTTTAACTCAAAAGCATTTTCTCCAACTCTTCTAGTGATGGTGTAGGGACCATATCGTAGAGGCCAAGTCTTTCTATGTGGGCCTACAATTCATTCCTTCTGAAGCCACAACCAAACCTTGTCACCCACAACAAAATGGTGTGAAATCCTATGTTTGTCATGGCTTTACTTATACTTCTTATTCATTTTCTCCAAGATGTCATGAACTTATTGCTAGATGTGTTGAATTTGTTCAATAAACTTTATTGCTTTTACTACCTCAGACTTCCATGACGTGTGTATTCCATGGTGGAAAATAGAACAACTATATCAATTAATGCCATGGGTTGGAACCCAAAACATACTTGGAATGGACTGTGCTTAGTCGAGCTATGCAGCACCCAATTATATCCATGTTGTATGAAAACAAGTCCCTCATCCCATGTGTGTGGATGTTTGGAGTGATACATCCAAATCATGTGAACAATCAAGTGGTTTAACACATCTGTCTAACCATCATTCTATAGATGGAAGGCTATGGACTTCATAATCTTAGTATCCATCATCTTCCATAGAGTGGACCAGAAGATGCTTAGGAACCTGCTATCTCGATCTGAGACAATGGACTTGGGGAGACCAAAATGGATCCGTACATGACTAAAATATAGTTAACCAATTTCCTTAGTAGATATATTTTTCTTACAATCAATCATGATAGCCATTTTTGAAAAATAATCAACTACCACAAAAATATACTCCTTACCATCTTTTAAAGTGGGCAAAGCTGAGAGAAAATCCATTAAGATGGATTCCCAAGGCCTGGTTGGTTCTAGAAATGGCATGCACAATAATTGATTCTTATTTCTTTGCTTGGATATTACACATGGGGTGCAAGATTTGAGATATATTTCCACATCCTTTCACATATGGGGCCAGTAGAAGTGTTTTTGAAGAACTACCAATGTCTTCTCGATACCAAAGTGTCTAGTTATCCTACTGAAGTGTGCTTCCCATATCATCTTTTGTTTCTCTACAACTCAAACATAGATGTGGCCCATATGATAGAGGACATTATCTTGCAAATAGAAATTAGAAACACGTTTACCTTTTTTAAGTGCTTGATATGTATTAGCAAAGGTAGGATCTACTTCATACAGAGCACCCCAAGTGGGAGTCTCATGTCTGCACAGGTCAAGAACTATTGTGAGTGTAGTAATTGGTGGGTTGATCAAACAATATATAGCTGTATTTGAGCTCCACTTTTTGTGTTTGATTATCAGGTGGAATTGCTAAAGATATGTGGCCCACTTTTGGTGCCTCTCATTTCATAGTTTTCTTTGCATCTGGATGAATTCCAATGTTCTGTGGTTAGTGTGGATGACCATCTCTTTCCCCATGATGTAGTGTTTCCATTATTTGTAGGCTTGCATAAAGGTATAGATCTCCTTATCATATTTTGGATATTTCCTAACTGTATCAGTGAAAGTTTCACTGTGATATGCAATAGGATAGCCATGTTGCATGATGACAACTCCCATGGCATATTCAGATGCATCCTATCATCAACTCAAAAGGTTGATGCAAATCTATCAAGGCAAGAACAAGGGATGAGAAGAGTCTATTATTCAAATTCTCAAATACCCTCTTTTGTATTTCACCCCATTGAAATGTAGCTTTAGCTCCTCCTTTAGTCACTTGGGTTAGTGACCAAGCAACATGTGAAAATCCAAGAACAAACCTATGGTAGAAATTTGAAAGACCCAAAATGTTGCGAAGCTCTATGAGGGTCCTTGGTGTGGTCCATTCTCAAATATCCCAAATCTTTTCTAGATCAACATGGACCCCTTCCTCATTCACAACGTACCTAAGGTACTAAAATATTGTCATCCTGAATGTGCATTTTTCAAGATTTGCATAAAAATTGTGCTCTTGAAGAGTTTGAAGCACCTTATGAACATGTTGAAAATGTTCTTCCCATGTTCTACTATAGATGAGTATGTCATCTAAGTAGACAACCACAAATGAGTTGGTGAAGGGTCATAGGATGTCATCCATCATCCTCATGAAGGTTGTAAGTGCATTAATTAAGCCAAAAGGCATAACCAACCATTCAAAGAGCCCCTCCTTAGATTTGAATGTAGTCATCATAACATCAATGGGATTGATGGTAATTTGCTGATAACTAGATTTGAGATCAATTTTGGTGAAGAACTTCACACCACGGAACTGGTCTATCAAGTCATCAATCTTGGGGAGAGGGTAGCGATTCTTCATAGAGATTTTATTCAGGGCTCGGTAGTCAATGCAAAGCCTCCATGTTCCATCTTTCTTATGTGCCAAGACAATTGGGATACCACAAGGTTAAGATCTTGGCCTCATGTGACCCTTTTGCATCAAAAATTGAATCTATATTTTTATCTCATCATTCTCCAAAATTGATTTGTGATACATAGGACTATTAGGCAAGGGTGATCCTGGGATCAAATCAATAGAATGTTTTACCTGGTAATGTAGTGTAACTCCTATGGGTGACTTGAATAAGTCATCAATATTCTCCTATGATTCATCCTATCTTCCTTTATTGTTGTGTTTATTGTGTAGTTAGGACTACAACATCAGCCTTCTTGGATATCTATGGTTTGACCACCATGAGAACAAATTGCTTTATCTTCTCCACCAATCTCTTACATTGCTTAGCACTGATCAGGGAGATAGATGTGGGAGGTGGTACCTCTGGTACCCTATAACACCATGTTCCAAGAGTGAGGGTGATCCTTCAAGTTTGTGATTCATAGATGCCATGTCACTCATACATGAATTGCTGACCAAGGAGTACATCACAAACATCTAGATTAACCACATCACACAAGACTTAATCTTGGAATGGTTTTATAGCAAATGAAAGGAGACACTGATGGGTGACACAAAGGTCTCTCCCTGGGCTCAACCATCCAATACTGTAGGGGTTTGGATGAGGCTTCATGGATAGATTTAGACTTTTCACAACTTTAGTAGAGATTAAATTCTTTTGACTCCCACTATCAAGAATGAAATGTAAAGGCTTACCTTTTACCCATAATTTGGAGTGAAACAATCTTTCCTTGTCATCTAGTCTTTCCTCATAGGTCTGTGATGAAGCAAAGATGGTTTCAGGCTCAACATCTACAATTTCTTCTTCATCCTCTTCTACTCTAGGTTGTGTATGAGGCAGAGTAGTAGATGTCAAATATTGTGACTCATAAAGTAGTGACTTAGTGGCTCGACTTCCTTCTTTGGAGTGAGTTCTAGTTTTTTTGTAATCACACCATTTTCTAGCCTTCCCCTTCTAGGATTTCTTATCCTAAAACTCTTTTTTCTTCCAATTTTGGCCTCGTGTTTGTCCTTATTTATCAGTTTTCCATTTTTAGGGTTGACTCTTTGTATTCTTTTTGCCATGCTTCTATTTAATCTTCAATCGGAATTTGTATGCCTCACCGAGGGTTTCCAAATTAAAGAGTTCCATTTCCCCCCTTATGTACAATTTTAGTCCACCATGATATTTGAGAGTCTTATGTCTCTCACTTTCTTGAGTGCCCAATCTTGCAGACAAAGAATGAAAAGTGTCTGTGTAATCTTGAATAGATTGGTCCTTACTTTGGCAATGTTGTTTCCACTATATGTATAGATCATTATATGCTCTGATGGGATAGTATTCTTCTTTCAAAACTTCCACAAAATTATCCTAGATAGGTTCCACCTCAAGGCCAATGTCATCTATACTGAACCTCTTTTGGTAAACTTCCCACCAATTTTTCATAGGCAATGATGATTTCAAAAGAGAAAAAATAATCTTTTCTCCATCAGTGAACTTATTTATAGAGAAGTAGGATGACAGTTGATCCAACCAATTTTCTACTACATCAGCATTGATTTTTCCTTTAAATGTAGGAATATCAAAATTTACCTGAACCTTGAAGGGTGTTGGGGCATTGAAAGGATGTCCCCTGGATGAGGAGCCAAGAAGTGTAGTCACAAAGCTAGAATTTCCCATCGAAAGTTTTTGAAGAATTTGGGAAAATTGTTGTAGCATTTTCACTTGTTGCCATTAGAGGGATTCATTCACCATTTCCTTGAAAGGATTAGATGTCTCAATGTTGTTTTCCATTTAAATTCATTTGGAGTGAACAAGTGGAAAATTTGGAAGCTCTATTGTTTCCCACCCAAGCTTCTTATAGCCTGACCTCATCCTCAGGATCATACACTCTCAAGACAAACCGCTCTGACACCACTAATCCAAAACTTAGAAGTTTTTTTTGAAAAATATTTCAATAGCATAGAAATAACATAGTAATAATGAATTCTCTGAGAAGAGATGTAGTATTACTCAAGATCGCAATACAAATATATGCTTATCTTTGGGAAGAGATGTCTATCTTCACATTTTAGGTTACCTCTTCATTTATAAAATTTTTTAAAGCATGGGGGGGATGTGTAAGTTCACCATTATTGAGGGATATTAAGTGGTTTGACTTACAAGATTTAAAACAATACAAAATTCAAGGAATTACTATTTTTAGAAAATTACTATTTTTAGACTATACTACTAAAATTGAAATTTGAGGCACTTCCATTGGGTTTTCAAGGCTAAGAATTCATGTAGAAAAGATCAATTACATTTCAAGATGATCTCATCTTTCTTAGCTTTTGAACAATTTAAATGGCAAGTCAATTGGAGCTACGGTGCAAAAGTTATGGCTCCCAGAAGTTCTGTCATCAATTGGGGTGGAACTATCAACTGAATTGTCACCTAAATTGTTGTCTGGATCATTCCTCCCTCCTTGAAAATAAATGGTCCCCATTGCATCAATTTTCCTCATTAGGTTTGGTATTTGTTTCTTGATTTGACTTTCTGTGAGCCACTCACCTTGGTGGCTAAGCTGGCCCCTTTTGACCACTCAATAAAGCAGAATAGAGCATCCTTTTGTTGTCTTCATCCAGGTATCCATAATCTGATCATCTTCCACTAGAGAAAAACTTTGTGGATTAAGCTCATCAATTTCTAGTTGTTTTTCTACAATTGAAGTGTCTAATAGAGGTGGGTGATATGGTTTAAGGAGCTCCACATTAAATATTGGATGCAGACCAAGGTAGGCTGGTAAGTTCAACTCAAAAGCATTTTCTCCAACTCTTCTGGTGATGGTGTAGGGACCATATCATAGAGGCCAAATATTTCTATGTTGGCCTATACGTCATTCCTATTGAAGCCGCAACAAAACCTTTTCACCCAAAACAAAATGGTGTGTAATCCTATGTTTGTCATGGTGTTGCTTATACTTCTGATTCATCTTCTCCAGGATGTCATGAACTTGTTACTGGATGTGTTGCTTTGTTCAATAAAATTTGTTTCTCTTACTTCCTTAGATATTCCATGAGGTGTGTATTCTATGGTGGAAAATGGAATAACTATATTAATTGGTGCCATGGGTTGGAACCCAAAACATACTTGGAATGGACTGTGCTTCGTCAAGCTGTGTAGTGCCTGATTGTATCCATGTTGTGTGAAAAGAAGTCCCTCATCCCATGTGTGTGGATGATTAGAGTGATACATCTAAATCATGTGAATAATCAAGTAGTTTACCACCTCTATCTGACCATCAGTCTATGGATGGAAGGTTGTGGACTTCATCAGCTTAGTATCCATCATCTTCCATAGAGTGGACAAAAAGATGCTTAGGAACCTGCTATCTCGATTGGAGACAATGGACTTGGGGAGACCAAAATGGACCCATACTTGACTAAAATATAGTTGAGCATTTTCCTTAGTAGATATATTTTTCTTACAAGCAATCATGGTAGCCATTTTTAAAAAATGATCAACTACCACAAAAATACAATCCTTAACATGGTTTGAAGTGGGCAAACCTGAGAGAAAATCCATTGAGATGGATTCCTAAGGCTTGGTTGGTTCTTGTAATGGCTTGTACAATCCTTGCTTCTTATTTTTTGGCTTGGCTATCACACATGTTGTGAAATATTTGAGATATCTTTCCACATTCTTTCACATATGGGGCCAGTAGAAGTGTTTTTGAAGAACTACCAATGTCTTCTTGATACCAAAATGTCTAGTTGTCCTACTAAAGTGTGCTTCCCATATCATCTTTTGTTTCTCTACAATTGGAACATAGATGTGCCCCATATGATAGAGGACATTATCTTGCAAATAAAAATCAGAAACACATTTACCTTTTTGAAGTGCTTGATATGTATCAATAAGGGTAGGATCTACTTCATACAGAGCACCCTAAGTGGTAGTCTTATGTCTGCATAGGTCAAGAACTATTGTGAGTGTCATAATTGGTGGGCAACTCAGACAATTTGTAGCTTTATTTAAGCTCTCCTTTTTTTTTGATTATCAGGTGGAATTGTTGAAGATATGTGGCCCACTTTTGGTTCCTCTCATTTCATAGTTTGCTTTGCATCTGGATGAATTCCAATGTTCTGTGGTCAGTGTGGATGACCATCTCTTTCTCGAAGATGTAGTGTTTCCATTATTTTTAGGCTTGCACAATGGCATAGATCTCTTTATCATATGTTAGATATTTCCTGACTGTATTAGTGAAATTTTTATTGTGATATGAAATAGGATGGCCATGTTGCATGATGATAGCTCCCATGACATATTCATATGCATTTGTCATCAACTCAAAAGGTTGATGCAAATCTAGCGAGGCAAGATCAGGTTCTGAGTAGAGTCTATTCTTCAAATTTTCAAATGCCCTTTTTTATATTTCACCCCACTAAAATGTAGATTTAGCTTCTCCTTTAGTCACTTGGGTTAGTGACCAAACAACATGTGAAAATCCAAAAACAAACCTATGGTAAAAATTTCCAAGACCCAAAAAGCTACAAAGCTCTGTGAGGGACCTTAGTGTGGGCCATTCTCAAATAAACCAAATCTTTTTTAGATCAACATGGACCCCTTCCTCATTCACAATGTACCTGAGGTACTGAATTATTGTCATCCTAAATGTGCATTTGTCAAGATTTTCATACAACTTGTCCTCTTAAAGAGTTTGAAGAACCTTACAAACATGTTGTAAATGTTTTTCCCATGTTCTGCAATAGATGAATATGTAATCTAAGTTGACAAACATGAATTAGTTGGTGAAGGGTCATAGGATGTCATCCATCATCCTCATGAAGGTTGCAGGTGTGTTAGTTAAGCTAAAAGGCATAACCATCCATTCAAAGATCCCCTCCTTAGATTTGAATGCAATCTTCCAGACATCAGTGGGATCGATGGGAATTTAGTTATAACCAAATTTCAGATCAATTTTCATGAAGAAGTTTACACCACAGAGTTAGTCCAGTAGGTCATCAATCCTAGGGAGAGGGTAGAGATTCTTCACAGAGATTTTATTCACGGCTTGGTAGTCAATGCAAAGCCTCCATGTTCCATCTTTCTTCGGTGCCAAGAGAATTGGGCTACCACAAGGTGAAGAGCTTGGCCTGATGTGACCCTTTTAGATCAATTATTGAATCTATCTTTTTATCTCATCATTCTCAAAAAATGATCTGTGATACACAAGACTATTAGGCAAAGGTGATCTTGGGATCAAATCAATAGAATGTTTTACCTGGTAATGTAGTGGAACTCCTATGGGTGACTTGAATATGTCATCATATTCTCCTATGATTCATCCTATCTACTATTGTTCTTGTGTTGATTGTGTAGTCAGGACTGCAACATTAGCCTTCTTGGATTTCTGTGGTTTGACCACCATGAGAACAAATTACTTTGTCTTCTCCACCAATCTCTTGCATTGCTTAACACTAATTAGGGAGATAGATGTGGGAGGTGGTACCTATGGTACCCTATAGTGTCATGTTCCAAGAGTGAGGGTGATCCTTTGGGTTCATGATTCATAGATGCCATGTTTCTCATACATGAACGACTAACCAAGGAGTACATCACAAACATCTAGATTGACCACATTACACAAGACTTCATCTTGGAATGGGTTTATAGCATATGAAAGAAGACACTGATGGGTGACACGGAGGTCTCTCCCTGGGCTCAACCATCCAATACTGTAGGGCTTTGGATGAGGCTTCATGTATAGATTTAGACTTTTCACAACTTTAGCAGAGATTTAATTCTTTTGACTCCCACTATCAAGAATGAAATGCAGAGGCTTATCGTTAACTTATAATTTGGAGTGAAATAATCTTTCCTTATCATCTAGTCTTTCCTCACAAGTCTGTGATGAAGTGATGATGGTGTTAGGTTTAGTATCTACAATTTCTTCTTCATCCTCTTTGACTATGGGTTGTGTATGAGGTAGAGTAGTAGATGTCAAGTATTGTGACTTAGAAAGTAGTGACATGATGGCTCAACATTCTTCTTTGGAGTGAGTTCCAATTTTGTTGTAATCACACCATTTTCTAGCCTTCCCCTTCAGGGATTTCTTATCTTGAAATTCTTTTTGCTTCCAATTTTGGCCTCATGTTTGACCTTCCTTGTCACTTTTCCATTTTGAGGGTTGACTCTTCGTATTCTTTCTGCCATGCTTCTATTTAATCTTCACTATGAATTTGTATGCCTCACCGAGGGTTTTCAAATTGAAGAGTTCCATTTTCCCCCATATGTACCATTGTAGTCCACCATAATATTTGAGAGTGTTATGTTTCTCAATTACTTGAATGCCCAATCTTGTAGACAAAGAATGAAATGTGTCTATGTAATCTTGAATAGATTGGTCCTTACCTTGGCAATGTTGTTGCCACTATATGTACAGATCATCATACTCTCCAATGGGATAGTATTCTTTTTTCACCACTTCCAAAAAATGATCCAAGGTAGGTTCCACCTCAAGGCCAATGTCATATGTACTGAACCTCTTTTTGTACACTTCCCACCAGTTTCTCATGGGCAATGATGATTTGAAAATAGCAAAAGTAATATTTTCTCCATCGGTGAACCTATTTACAGAGAAGTAGGAAGACAGGTGATCCAACCAATCTTCTACTACATCAGCATTGATTTTGCCTTCAAATGTAGGAATATCAAAATTTACCTGAATCTTAAAGGGTGTTGGGGCATTGAAAGGACATTCCCTAGATGAGGAGCTAGGAAGTGTAGCCACGGAGCAAGAATTTCCCATCAAAAGTGTTTGAAATTTTTTGACATTTTATTGTAGCATCTATACTTGTTGCCATTGGAGGGATTCATTCACCATTTCCTTGAAAGGATAGGATGTCTTGTTGTCATCTACCATTTGAATTCATTTGGAGTGAATAGGTGGAAAATTTGGAAGCTTTGTTATTTCCCACCCAAGCTTCTTATAGCCTAACCTCATCCTCGGGATCATACACTCTCAAGACAAACTGCTCTGATACCACTGATCCAAAACTCAAAAGTTCTAGTTGGTAAATATTTCAATAGCATAGAAATGACATAGTAATAATGAATTCTCTGAGAAGAGATGTAGTATTACTCAAGATCACAATACAAATATATGCTTATCTCTGGGAAGAGATGTCTGTCTTCACATTTCAGGTTACCTCTTCATTTATAAATATTTTGAAAGCATGGGGATCATGTGGAAGGTCACCAATATCAAGGGAGATTATGTGGTTTAACTTCCAAGATTTGAAACAATAAAGAATTTGAGGAATTACTATTTTTGGAAAATTACTATTTTTAGACTGTACTACTAAAATTGAAAATTGGGGAACTTCCATTGCATTTTAGAGAGTCAAAATTCATTAATCATAGATCTATGCCATTTAAAAATTTTCTCCTATTTCTTAGCTTTCCAATAGTTCAAACGGTCAATCAATTGGAGCTACGGTGCAAAAGTTATGTCTCCCAGAACTTTTGTCATCAATTGGGGTGGAACTGTCACCCGAATTGTCACCTAAATTGTTGCCCTTATCATTCCTCCCTCCTTGAAAAGCAATGGTACCCATTGAATTAATTTTTCCCATTAGGTGTGGTATTTATTTCTTGATTTGATTCTCTATGAGTCACTCACCTTGGTGGCTAAGTTGGCCCCTTTTAACCACTCGATAAAGTGGAATAGAGCGTCCTCTTGTTGTCTTCATCCAGGTGTAATATCCCCAACCAATAGGGACTATAGAATGAAAAAATCTCTGATACCAATATAATATCCCCAACCAATAGGGACTATAGAATGACAAAAGCTCTGATACCACTGTAATATCCCCAACCAATAGGGACTATAGAATGAAAAAAGCTCTGATACCAACTGTAATATCCCCAACCAATAGGGACTATAGAATGACAAAAGCTCTGATACCACTGTAATATCCCCTTCAAATAGGGAATATAGAAAGACAAAATATCTTAACAAAGATACGATTTTGTAGAATAAATTCAATTAAATAGATAAATAGTAGTATAATCTATCAACTGGCTAATCAGTGCTCTTATTATTTGTCTAAATGATTAAAATATTGAATCTCTGGCATGCATATAAAGTAATACAAATTTTGACTCAAAACTTGGTCTTTTGCAAATCTGGACATAAACCCTGAATCTGTGCGGCTCTCAAGTTGCTGTGTAAACAACACAATCACTGACGTTGGTTATTCTACTGTCATCGATCGATATTCTACCGATGTCGGTCTCTTTAGGTCAGCTACTCTATCGATGTCAATCTTCAATTGGCTGATGTCGGTCACTGGGTTGCCGATGTTAGTTCCTATGTCTCTTGTGGTGCTATCTGGCCTATGGTAGAACTGTATGGAATTGTATGGATCGGTATGGATTTCGTACAGACAAGATAATATGCAGCAGCCTGTATTTTGGATACCTGATATGAAGATCTCTATCTGTATAATTTATTGAATCAAAACCTAATGAAATTAATACATGAAATACCTATGATAACTTCTATGTGAAGTTATCTCCCAACCTTGTAAACCTCTATGATAACTTCTGTATGAAGTTATCTCTCAAATTGGCAATAAATCAACTGATATCTCACAGCCTCTGAATCATACACACTGAAGAGTGGACGTTCTCCAATGCAAATGGAATCTTGTAACCCTTGGCTCAGTCTTCATAGAAGAAATTATTAGCAAAACTTGTCTTCAAACAATAATCATAATCTCATAATCATAATAATCCAACTCTCTCCCCATGAGAAACCCTTATACCCTCAAAAAGATGTGCTTGCCCTAATTAGGGTTTCTTAAATTAGAATTAAGGTTTCCTAATTAAAATTAGGCCAAATAATTAATATTTGATTAAATCAATCAAATATTAATATCCCCCTCAATACATACCAGATCATCGAACTGACTAAAACTAGTGAATCAGGGAGTGATTCTGCACATGACCATACTAAAACAAGAGTGCTCTATTGTGTGTCAGAAGTCCCTAAATAATAGGAGCTTAGGCAAAATGTGTCTAAAAGAACCCAAATGAAAGCCAACTGTGGGAATTTTTCTAATCAAAGCCAAGCCAAGATCCATCATGACCCTCTATCCATCCTATCAGCCTACGAAGGTCGCATAATAGGCTAATCATCAAGTCTGAAGATGCCACTTGAAAAGGGGACATGACACCAGGTTTCCACAATCTGATCCTCTTCCACTAGAGCAAAACTCTGTGGATCAAGCTCATCAATGTCTAGATATTTTACTACAACTGAAGTGTCAAATAGAGGTGGGTGATATGGTTTGAGGAGCTCCACATTGAATATTGGATGCAGACCAAGGTAGGTTGGTAGGTTTAACTCAAAAGCATTTTATACAACTCTTCTGGTGATGGTGTAGGGACCATATTGCTGAGGCTGAATCTTTCTATGTGGGCCTGCATGTCATTCCTTCTAAAGCTGCAACCAAACCTTGTCACCCACAAAAAAATGGTGTGCAATCCTATGTTTTTCATGGCATTGCTTATCCTTCTGATTCATCTTCTGCAAGATGTCATGAGCTTGTTGCTGGATGTTTTACATTTGTTCAATAAAATTTTTTACTTTTGTTTCCTCAGATATTCCATGAGGTGTGTATTCCATGGTAAAAAATAGAATATTTATATCAATTGATGCTATGCGTTGGAACCCAAAATATACTTGGAATGGACTATGCTTGGTCGAGCTATGTAGCACCTGATTATATCCATGTTGTATGAAAATAAGTCCCTCATCCCATGTGCATGGATGTTTGGAGTGATACATCAAAATCATGTGAACAATCAAGAGGTTTACCAACTCTGTCTGACCATCAGTCTGTGGATGGAAGGTTGTGGACTTCATCAGCTTAGTATCCATCATCTTCCATAGATTGGACCGAAATATGCTCATGAACTTGCTATCTCGATCTGAGACAATGGACATGGGGAGACCAAAATGGAGCCATACATGACTAAAATATAGTTGAGCAATTTTTCTTAGCAGATATACTTTTCTTACAAGCAATCATGATAGCCATTTTTTTAAAATGATCAACTACCACACAAATACAGTCCTTACCATGTTTTAAAGTGGGTAAACCTGAGAGAAAATCCATTAAGACGTATTCCCAAGGCTTAGTTGGTTTTGGTAATGGCATGTACAATCCTTGCTTCTTATTTTTTGGCTTAACTATCACACATGGCGTGCAAGATTTGAGATATCTTTCCACATCCTTCACATATGGGGCTAGTAGAAGTGTTTTTGAAGAATTGCCAATGTCTTCTCGATACCAAATTGTCCAACTGTCCTATTGAAGTGTGTTTCCCATATCATCTTTTGTTGCTTTGTAACTGGAACACAGATGTGCACCATATGATAGAGGACATTATCTTGCAAATATAAATCAAAAACATGTTTACATTTTTGAAGTGCTTGATATGTATTAGTAAAGGTAGGATCTGCTTCATATAGAACACCCCAAGTGGGAGTCTCATGCCCCCATAGGTCAAGAACTATTGTGAGTGCAGTAATTGGTGAGTGGCTCAGGCAATCTACAGCTGTATTTGAGCTCCCCTTTTTGTGTTTAATTATTAGGTGGAATTTCTAAAGATATGTGGCCCACTTTTGGTGCCTCTCATTTCATATTTTTCTTTGTGTCTAGATGAATTCCAATGGTCGATGGTCAGTGTGGATGATTGTCTCTTTCCCCAAGATGTAGTGTTTCCATTATTTGTAGGCTTACACAATGGCATAGAGCTCCATATAATATGTTGGATATTTGCTAACAATACTAGTGAAAGTTTCACTGTGATATGCAATAAGATGGCCATGTTTCATGATGATAGCTCCCATGGCATATTAAGATGCATCTATCATCAACTCAAAAGGTTGATGCAAATCTGGCAGGGCAAGAATAGGGGCTGAGTAGAGTCTATTCTTCAAATTCTCAAATGCCCTTTTTTTATTTCACCCCTTTAAAATGTAGCTTTAGCTCCTCCTTTAGTCACTTGGGTTAGTGACCAAGCAACATGTGAAAATCCAAGAACAAACCTGTGGTAGAAATTTGCAAGACCCAAAAAACTGTGAAGCTCTGTGAGGGTCCTTGGTGTGGGCCATTAATGAATAACCCAGATATTTTCTAGATCAACATGGACCCCTTCCTCCTTCACAACATACCTGAGGTACTGAATTAGTGTCATCTCAAATGTGCATTTTTCAAGATTTGCATATAACTTGTGCTCTTGAAGAGTTTGAAGCACCTTACAAACATGTTGTAAATGTTCTTCCCATGTTCTGCTATAGATGAGTATGTCATCTAAGTAGACAACCATGAATGAGTTGGTGAAGGGTCATAGGATGTCATCCATCATCCTCATGAAGGTTTTAGGTGCATTAGTTAAGTCAAAAAGCATAACCAACCATTCAAAGAGCCCCTCCTTAGATTTGAATGCAGTCTTCCAAACATCAGTGGGATTGATGGGAATTTGGTGATAACTAGATTTGAGATCAATTTTGGTGAATAACTTCACACCATGGAGCTAGTCTAGTAGGTCATCAATCCTAGGGAGAGGGTAGCGATTCTTCACAGAGATTTTATTCAGGGCTCGGTAGTTAATGCAAAGCCTCCATGTTCTATCTTTCTTCGATGCTAAGATAATTGGGCTACCACAAGGTGAAGAGCTTGGCTTGATGTGACCCTTTTGGATCAATTCTTGAATCTATCTTTTTATCTCATCATTTTCCAAAACTAATCTGTGATACACAAGACTGTTAGGCAAAGGTGATCTTGGGATCAAATCGATAGAATGTTTTACCTGGCAATGTAGTGGAACTCCTATGGGTGACTTGAATAAGTCATCATATTATCCTATGATTCATCTTATCTACTTTTGTTATTGTGTTGATTGTGTAGTCAAGACTACAACACCAACCTTCTTGGATTTCTATTGTTTGACCACCATGAGAACAAATTTATTTGTCTTTTCCACCAATCTCTTACATTGCTTAGCACTGATCAGGGAGATAGATGTGGGAGGTGGTACCTCTGGTACCCTATAGCACCATGTTCCAAGAGTGAGGGTGATCCTTTGGTTTCATGATTCATATATGCCATGTTGCTCATACATGAATGGCTGACCAAGGAGTACATCACAAACATCTAGATTGACCACATCACACAAGACTTCATTTTGGAATCGTTTTATAGCATATGAAAGAATACAATGATGGGTGACATAGAGGTCTCTCCCTGGGCTCAACCATCCAATACTATAGGGCTTTGGATGAGGCTTCATGGATAGATTTAGACTTTACACAACTTTAGCAGAGATTAAATTATTTTGACTCCCACTATCAAGAATGAAATGTAGAGGCTTACCATTTACCCATAATTTGGAGTGAAACATTCTTTCCTTGTCATTTGGTCTTTCCTCATGGATCTATGATGAAGTGATGATGGTGTTAGGCTCAACATCTATAATTTATTATTCATCCTTTTTGACTATGGGTTGTGTATGAGGTAGAGTAGTAGATGTCGAATATTGTGACTCAAAAAGCAGTGACTTGATGGCTCAACATTCTTCTTTGGAGTGAGTTCTAGTTTTTTGGTAATCACACCATTTTCTAGCCTTCCCCTTTTGGGATTTCTTATCCTGAAACTCCTTTTGCTTCCAATATTGGCCTCATGTTTGAACTTCCTTGTCACTTTTCCATTTTTAGGGTTGACTCTTTGTATTCTTTCTGCCACGCTTCTGTTCAATATTCACTGTGAATTTGTATGCCTCACCGAGGTTTTCCAAATTGAAGAGTTTCATTTCCCACCATATGTACCATTGTATTCCTCCACAATATTTGAGAGTCTTATGTTTCTCACTTTCTTGAATGCCCAATCTTACAGACAAAGAATGAAAAGTGTTTGTGTAATCTTGAATAGATTGGTCCTTACCTTGGCTATGTTATTTCCACTGTATGTATAGATCATCATATGCTCCACTGGGATAGTATTATTCTTTCGCTACTTCCACAAAATCATCCTAGGTAGGTTCCACCTCAAGGCCAATGTCATCTATAATGAACCTCTTTTTTTACACTTTCCACCTATTTTTCATGGGCAATGATGATTTCAAAAGAGCAAAAGTAATATTTTCTCCATCGGTGAACTTATTTACAGAGAAGTAGGAAGATAGTTGATCTAACCAATTTTCTACTACATCAGCATTGATTTTGCCTTCAAATGTAGGAATATCAAAATTTAATTGATCCTTGAAGGGTGTTGGGGAATTGAAAGGATGTTCCCTAGATGAGGAGTCAAAAAGTGTAGCCACAGAGTTAGAATTTCCCATCAGAAGTGTTTGAAAATTTTTGACATTTTATTGTAGCATCTACACTTTTTACCATTGGAGCGATTCATTCACCATTTCATTGAAAGGATAGGATGTCTTGGTGTCATCTACCATTTGAATTCGTTTGGAGTGAATAGGTGAAAAATTTGGAAGCTTTGTTATTTCCCGCCCAAGCTTCTTATAGCCTAACCTTATCCTTGGGATCATACACTCTCAAGACAAACTGCTCTGATACCACTGATCCAAAACTCAAAAGTTCTAGTTGATAAATATTTCAATAGCATAGAAATGACACAGTAATAATGAATTCTCTGAGAAGAGATGTAGTATTACTCAAGATCACAATACAAATATATGCTTATCTCTAGGAAGAGATGTCTGTCTTCACATTTCAATTTACCTCTTCATTTATACACATTTTGAAGTCATGGGGAGGATGTGAAAGGTCACCAATATTGAGTGATATTAATTGGTTTTATTTACAAGAGTTAAAACAATAAATAATTTGAGGAATTACTATTTTTAGAAAATTACTATTTTTAGACTGCACTACTAAAATTGAAATTTTGGGAACTTCTATTGGGTTTTATAGGGTCAAAATTCATTGTGAAAATATCCATGCCATTTTACAATGTTCTCCTCTTTATTATCTTTCCAACAGTTCAAACGGTGAGTCAATTAGAGCTATGGTGCAAAAGTTATGGCTCCTAGAAGTTCTGTCATTAATTGGGGTGGAACTGTCACGTGAATTGTCACCTAAATTATTGCCCAGATCAAATATATCACATATATAAATACCAAAAATCAATACATATATCTAGCATGTCTATCAAATATTTAGTAAACTCAATAAAAAACAAATTTATTGCCAATAATAGTATCATATGCTCACCCACCAAGTACATCTTATAAATCATGAATTTGTGGTTGTAAGAAGCCTCTATAATTCCTAGGATGAATAACACGTGCATGATGTGGTCCACTTCAAATATAATTCAAAATAATACAAATAAACATAGGGTGTATTATGGCATCTACCTATAGGTATATTAGTGGGTCTCCCTATGATGGAACCTATGGTGGTGCCCGTGGCGGTCCTTGTGGATGCACTGGAACTTTCCTCCATATCCACCACTACCATGGTCAATAAAATACATGCCACTATATGATAATAGTCATCTCCTCTAATCCTATGGCTGGTGGTATATCTCCTCTATGTCACTATTTTCATCATCCTCCACATCTTGGCTAGTTTGGTCATATGATAAGATCCTTTACTAGTACTCATATACCTCCTACACCACTATTATATCTTGCATGATGTACTTAATATGTTATAACTACTATATGATCTTGTAGGTGTGTCAACCCAGACTATCCTAGTAATCCAGGCACTAGATGTGGCTCCTTATACCAAAGTTAGTGCCTAATATCTTCACCCACACCTATGCTTGAAAATTATTTGGCCATAAGAGCCAAGTATTTGTTATGCCTATATGCAACTACCAAATACTCTCTCCCTGCATGATCATCTATAACATTAGGTCATGTATTAAAACATATAATGTATGACCCTCTGACCATCACCATAATATGACAAGGAAGTATAGAATATTAAATTAACCTAGTAAGTTGATACATTAGTAACCACTCATAAATCCAACTACATAACAAAATAATGGGGCTCATAGTCATATACCCTCATGATAAAATATTATACAAATTATACAGGAAATGCACCCAAATCACTAATCCTAAATCATACACCAAGCCCTAATCCAATATGGAAAAAAATAATGAATTAATATACAATGACACCTTCACATATGACTTGTGATAGATCACATGTCCAAGAATGTCCTTACATATATATAGAATGGGATGATATATATACATCAAAGATGCATACTCATAAAATTACCTGGGCATAACTCTTAGATCCAATCACTCATAAGGATAAGGCTCACCTCTCTATATTTTTACTAGTTGTATCATATGACATAGTTAAACATACAATCAAAAGTCCCAATAAGGAATGGACATCCTTATGGGTGATACCCATCTCAATAGTATCCCCATCTACCACCAACCTATAAGTACTATTTAGTCACTCCCATTTACCTAAGAATATGGTGACTAAATCTATGCTAAATATAATCTACCACATCTCTATAATCTAATGAAAATCTAAGGCAGTCAATTACACTTGAACAATCGTAGATAATCTCTCGAGCAAATATGTAAATTATCAAACAAAAAATTATTGATTAGATCTCCATTATAAATAAAAACCAAAAACACCAAAACATTTCAAAAATAATAATTAATTAACCACATTAACTACTTCATCAACCCCTTTTGAATTTTACCTAACTTACAAACTATGCCGACTACTTTATATACTAACTCATCCACTAATTTCTACATATCCTACTAGATCAACCATCTTTTTTACTAATTCATCCACTTAATTTTTATACACAATCGACCATGGCCTATGTCATCCATTGATTTTTATCAAAAAACTATGTCAACCATAATTTATACTAGATCAACCACCTCTTAGTTAAACTATGTTAGCCATGACATACATCATTAGCCACATTTCATAGTTCAACTAAATTAGCCACCTTAAACACAATTGCCCACTTTGAAAATATACTCGATTATCCACCCATTATGGACTTGACACCTACTTATAATGTCCTCTAACCAACTAGATTAGACAAAAGGATCCCATTCAAATTGGGTGGTGATTTTTAATTATATTATAATTAGTACCTTAGACCTATTTTTTTAAATTTTACTTTCTACCCACTACCCCTGATAATTCCTACTCTATTAAAAAAAATTATGAGGAAATCCTCATGACATAGATTCACCTTCAAACTCACTTTTACTAACCTAATTGATTTTATCCTAAAATAATATAAAATTCATACCTAAACTATCTACACATCAACCACAATAAGGCTTCCCACCCATCTTCCAATGCATCCACCTCCTTAAGCTTGCACCATCATCTCTCTCAACTCAACCAGGATACTCATAGCTCTAGTAATAAATAATAAAAATACACAAATATATAATAATTTCTATCTTTTATAATTATATTTCAAAAATTTTAAGGCTTCAATTATTTACCAATAAATTCCATATTTTACCCATAACTTTGTTTTTATAATCCCTTTTGAAAAACTACAATAAGTTTTGAAATATGAATTACATTGATAATTTTAGTATTAACCACATATCTTTGCCATAGTTTTGAATTTTATCTTATTTTTTAAGTGCAATTTTTGTTCTTGAAAATTAGATGCCTTTATAATATGCTTCTCATGTAGCTCCTATTTAATAGAAACAAGGTAAGTGGAGGTATATATTTATAAATTATTTACCTTAATTTATTTTCCACTTCTTATTATAAATTTTTACACTTAACATTGTGTGTTTTTATGTTCTTTCTCAAATCACCATATCATGTTACAACTATGTGACACATGATGAGCTTCAAATTGGGAATATGTATACATGTAATATTTGTAAAATCCATAAAATTATTGACACTTTATCTCTTATAGGAGCTTATTGAGTTTTTATCTCTCTAAGTGCACACCTTAAAGGGTGCACTATGAAAGGGGTGGGTATATCATTGGTGTTTTATAATATTTTTGATTTATTATATCACTACCTAAACCCATTATAAATACTATTTATCCAACTCCCTAATCAATCAAAACCCATATAATCATTTCCCTAATCATTTCTCCTTTCAATATCCCATAATTAAGCGAACACCTCCTTATTCTACTAAGTCAGCTAGGTTGATCTTGTTAGAAAGGATTAAGCATGCATGACAAAATTATGTCAAACTGGATGACTTAGTTCAAGGTCTAATGGTATATTTTTCCAACTAAAAGGATTGAGTTGGAAAACCTTTTCATCTTGAATTATGGAAGGGTAAAGGCTTATCCATTATTAAAAATAAAAGGCTCATTTCAATTGAATAGAGAGGAACATTCATTTTCATATCATTATATTTCATAATTGTGCTTATTATATCATTTGAGAAGTTTATTACTAATGTTATTTATTTAGAGAGTTAGATCATTCATCCCATGGAAGTATTGAATGCACATGAGAGGTATTTTATCCTAGAACTAATTTATCCTTGTGATCCTTACAATCCAAAACAACCTCTTACAAAACACCATTGATCATGCAAGAGATTGAGACTTGAAGGGTTTTCTTTGAAGGCAAGTATATATAATTTTGTTATTTCATTTTATAGGTAGACATTGTTACAAATAATAGTTTGAATGTATTTATCCTAGCTAAAAATACTTCTACATTGACTTGAGTAGAATTTTATTTGTTTGTTGTGTTATTATTACCCCCATTTGTGTCACAAGATTTGGTGAGCACTATTTTAGTTTAATTTAATGTATGTAGAATTATTTAGAGTTATTATATGGTGTCATTTGAATAGAGGATTTGGAATCCTCTCCTTTGGTGTTGTGTAGTAAGAGATCCCTTGGTTAGGTTTAGTGGATCCAATTTGGTTATGCTCCTAATATAATCATGTATTGTAATGGAGTTAGTTTATTAACTTATCTGATCTTGGATTTTAATAAGTTAGAAATTCTATATTTCTATGTCAATTTAATGAATATAGATTACATTATTTTGTCTCACATATATTTAAGTTTGATATGGATGGTTACTTTTCTTATTTATCATGTATTTTTTGGGATTTTTGTTCATTTAGTAACCTTGTATTTTTTATTACTTTATTTACTCTCTCTTATTCATTATCCTTGGTATTTTGTTTCTAACCTAGCCTTTTTCATTCTAGCTTACCAAAATTTGAAGTTATTTAATCAATTTTGTAAAGTTTTCCATTTATTTTGGCATTCCTATGATGCTTTTCTCTCTAGCCTTGTTTCCCTAGGGTTTGAATGTAGTTATTACACACTTCATGATAAATAATACAAATGCAACATGTGAAAATTAAATAATAAAGGTAATTCAAAGTATGTATATGGTACTTACACTATTTCATTTATTAGCATTCACTTATTTTCTACTTTCTACTAATTTTTTTTATATTGGTTACTATGTTGCTATGTTCTTTCCAAAATCACCATCCCATATTATAATATAATGACACGCAATGAAATTTATGTGGGGAATATGTATACACAAATATTTTAAAAAACCTTATCAATTAATAATAATTTTTCTCTTGAAAAAACCTATCAAGTCTCAATCTCTTTATGTGCACACCTAAAAGGTTGCACTGGGAAAGGGGTGGTCAAATTGATGGTGCTTCATGAGAGACATTTTTTTTAAAATTATCCTCATATCTATTATATATTCCACATATTTTATCTCCTAATATTCCATATATTATCATAGAACTATGTTAAGACCTATATTTTCTAACTATGTTAGCCCATTCGATGCAGTTATAAGTGTTATCATCTCCATCCAAACTACATATATTATAATGATATAATTCTAAATGTTTAGGTTCACACTTTGTATCTAAGTTGGTTTTACTAACCTAGTTTGAGGTTAGTATGCCTATTTAGGATAAAATAGATCTTGAAAATATTGTCAAATAAATCTACAGGTGGGATTAGAGTCACTCATCATTAAAAATACAAGTCACCATTTCAATCAAATGGAGAGGAACATTAATTTTCAATTAATATTACTCACACTTCTAACCTAATTTTGGAGTAGTTATCAATTATATATTGTCTTGGAGGGAAAATATTGTCTTGTATAATATTGGATGCAATAGGGGAGTCCTTTTAGCCTAGATATTGATTTAACCATTGAGATCCTTACAACCAAAATAATATATTAAAAAACACCATTGGCTAAGGTAGATATTGAGATTCAATACATCTTATTAAAAGTAAGTTTTTTTCTAACCCTAGATCTTTAATTTGGATAGATAGAAGTTGAATAAGTATTTGGTTAATGAGTGTATGTCTCGTTGTTTGAATTATCTTTATAATTAAACTTAGTGTGGCCATAGGATTATTCAAAATTTTCATTTATACACCTTAGGTATCCTAGACCCTAATTTACCTACCATGGATTCTTTACCATTTTAAATATGATTTTAACCCATCCCTTACATTGCTTGATTCTAATATCTAATTATTTTATAATTATAAAACTATTTATGGATATTACATTGTGTTGATTGCCTAGATATTTTATAGCCCTTTCTATTGACATTATATTATAGGTAACCTCTTGATAGATTAGTGGATCCATCAGTCATATATCGATTTCATTAAGTACCAATGGGTTGTATTTGGTTTACCTTCTCTAAGTCTAAATCTTTAGATAGGATAGTTTTAGGTCAATTTTGGCTCATTTCATACACTATCCACTAGGATGTGTTGAAATTAGATATTTCACCATTGAAAATCAAGCATTTATGTTGATCAAAACAATTAAGAAGTTCATGCATTAAATTTTACATTAAAAAATATTTTTTGTTTCTTCTGAACCTACATTAAAAGCAATGCTAATGTAAAATGAATTAGGTTAATGAAGATCCAAGTATGTGACTATTATATAATAATTTGACTTAGAGATCCAACCCATGAAAATTGTGAGAGGGCAAAGGTTAATCAAGGTAATGGCTGAAGTTGATCCTCATATAATATGACAATAGTATATAATGCAAGATATTATGGAAGATGAGTGGTATCAAGATGTAGTTCATTAATTAATAAATAATGAGTTCCTAGGTTACTTGAATCTACTCAGAGAATATTGTTACACCTAAGGAGTATTAACTTCATGATTAAATTAGGTAAACTATATAGAAATGATAAAAAAGGAATTTATTTGAG